>VZSZ01005866.1:92896-196644 GCA_013398815.1 Ibidorhyncha struthersii | reverse complement strand
GGCGCCGTCCGCAGCCCGTTCCGAGGGAGCCGGAGTGGTGCGGCCGCAGGTTGTCGGGCCGGGGGGGGAGGAGGGGAGACAGCTCTGCTCTTCCCCAGGAACGGGGTACCAGGCTGCTGGGGTGGGGCTTGCAAGAAGTTGCATGGCAATCACTGTCATGTCAAACCCTTGGCATATACGGGAGCAGTTATTAGACACTCCATATATCATTTCTGATCCACTGCCACCTCTTGATGTTGTGTTTCACATAAATTTTAGAAGAGCATGAATTAAGCTCCAGCATGTCCTAGCAAGACTACGACTTGTTTCCTTTCGCAGGCTGGGCCTTCTCTCGCTTGACATTAAAATGCATTTGCAGCCCAGCCTACCTCCAGGTCTGTGGATGTACGGGCTGTAAGGATGTGCTGTTGAGCAAAGCACTCCTGAACTGCTTCTAAATAGCAGCAGGATGTAACTGGGGCTTTCATCTCACTTTTGTTGGACGCTTCTTCTGTGGCCTTGGCCAGATCCTTGAAAAGGTTTTGTTCTTTTCTCCCATTGGTTCTTTTCTCCGTTTGTTAGAAAGGATCTTACTTTTTACCCCCTTGCAGACAAGGAAGAAGGGGAGGTGATACTGGAAAGATAAATGTTTGTGCGGCACTTTGGAGACTATTGTTGCTAGGTAAATGAACTACATTGGCACTGAAATAATACAAATGGCAGAGATGCGAGTAGGTCATGAATCTCTTACTTTCTGCCTGTGCTTTGTGTCTCTGCTGCACAGGCTGGGAGACTGTGCAGCCTTTTCTTATTGACTTTGGGAGACTTGTTTACACTTAGGCTTTGTCCTTAGGAAATGTAATGGGCCTTATTTAGAGAAGCTGATTTTTTTCTTTGGTCACTCCTGCTTCTTCTTTAGGCCTCCTGGAGAAATTTCTCTTTGTGTCTATGCAATTTTAGAAAATTAATTAGTAATTAGTTCATGATTAGCTTGTTTTCATCCCTATTGCTTCCAACGCCTCACCCAAACCTATGGTAAAATATATTCTTCAGACTGTATGATCACATCCTCAAAAGTCAGAGAAGAATGGTGCCTGTGCAACCTTAGTTACAGAATCACAGAATCACAGAATAGTCAGGGTTGGAAGGGACCTCTGGAGATCACCTAGTCCACCCCCCCCCGCCAGAGCAGGGTCATCTACAACAGGTTGCACAGGACACCGTCCAGGCGGGTTTTGAATGTCTCCAGAGTGGGAGACTCCACAACCTCTCTGGGCAGCCTGTTCCAGTGTTCCACCACCCTCAAAGTAAAGAAGTTCCTCCTCATGTTAAGATGGAACTTCCTATGTTCAAGCTCGTGCCCATTACCCCTCGTCCTATCAATGGGCACCACTGAAAAAAGACTGCTCCCATCCCCCTGGCATCCTCCCTTCAAGTATTTGAAAGCATGAATAAGATCCCCCCTCAATCTTCTTTTCTCTAGACTAAAGAGACCCAAATCCCTCAGCCTTTCCTCATATGAAAGATGTTCCAATCCCCTAATCATCTTTGTAGCCCTTTGCTGGACCCTCTCCAGCAGATCCCTGTCTTTCTTGAACTGGAGACCCCAGAACTGGACGCAGTATTCCAGATGCGGCCTCACCAGGGCAGAGTAGAGGGGGAGGATGACCTCCCTCGACCTGCTGGCCACACTCCTTTTGATGCACCCCAGGATGCCATTGGCCCTCTTGGCCGCCAGGGCACATTGCTGGCTCATGGTCATCCTGTTGTCCACCAGGACTCCCAGGTCCCTTTCCACAGACCTGCTCTCCAGGAGCTCGGCCCCCAACCTGTACTGATGCATGGGGTTATTCCTCCCCAGATGCGGTACCCTACATTTACCGTTGTTGAATTTCATTAAGTTCCTCTCTGCCCAACTCTCCAGCCTGTCCAGGTCAGGTTACTCCTTCTTAGGCATATGTATCATGATAATGTTTTTAATTATGTACACACATGCTATTTTTTCCACCACATTCTCCCTACATGCATAACAAGATGGATGGTACTCCCTTGGAAAGCACTATTTGGTATTTTATTTTCATTCTCTTCTCATAAAGCAGAACCTTGACACAGTCCTCTGTGCCCTTGAAAGCATGGGTACAATAAAGATTTTCTTGCAGGAATGTTTACCAGAATATTTTCATAACATGGGTGAAAAAATCTTTTGTCTAGCCTTATTCTTCACAGCAGGTTAAGTATAGCTTAGAAGATGTTAGCATAGTTTGTGTTTCAGTAGCAACTAGACCCTGCATATTTTAATGTGAAATTTAGAGAGAGGAGACTACAGACATATGCACGTGTGATTTTGTAATTTTTGTAATGTTTTTGCCTTTTTTGTAACTTTTTTTCTGAAATTTTCTGCAGAATGCTATAAATATACCAAGCAGATGAAAAGATTAGCTGTGTACTGAAAGCATAGGGAGAAAGAAAGAGTGCTGATACATATGCGTAACTGTGTCATATCTGAAGCATGGTCAGCTTTTTCTTCTTGAATTACATTTTCCTTATCCTTTAATTTGCCTATGTAATATTCAAGTTATAAAGCAGGAATGTGCTGTTACATTTCTATTAGCATTTCTCCGCTTCTGAAATTGTGCTTTTATGCTGGGCATAGGCTATCTAAAAATCATCTTGTTAAAGCTTGATAGAGGCTTGATAAGCCAGCTGCAAACAATGTCGCCATTGGTGATTACAGTTGCTGCTCTCCACATCCACGTTGGAATAGTGCAGCTTTAGCGCTCGCCTGGTTTCATGCAGGCTTTTGTACTTGCATGGCTGCACATGGTGTTCCTTTCAGTACCATTCAGGATCACAGTGGGGAAGCTGAATAATGGTATTACGGTATTTGCGGATTTTTTTTCCTAGAAATCTGTAAGCAATGGCTTAATGCTAACATGGAGATTGTACATAATGAGATCTCCCTCACCACCCTTGTCCATGAGATGTGAGCCAGAGCTGTGCAAGGCCGCATGATGGGATTGACTAAGTTGCATCTAGACTCTGTCCTGGGCTGCAAACACATAACACGCTGTAGGCCTGGTGGGGATAGATGGGGGAAATTGAGGCGGAAACCAGTTGTGTGGTTCTGAATGAGGACAGCATGTTCATGAGACCACGAGAACTGTTGTCTGGGATCAGACCAAGGGACCATCTATCCAGCAGCCTGTAAATTGTATATCCTCCCTTTCCAAGGCCCCGCCAGATAACAGGATTTTCTTGTCAGTGACATCCTTGCCTTGGGTGAACCTGTCATCAGCTGCTCTTAGAGGAGGCAACTTGAAGGGGAATCCCTTCTGTGGGCCTATTTCAGTTTGTCTGTGGGCCTATTTTGTTTTTCGCATCCTGACCCACCTCCAGGTAGGTTACCACTGGGCACCCTCCCCAGGTCCTTGCATACGTTCAGAACGCTCACAGAAGTGCTGTTAGAGATGCTCAGCTTGATGTCCCCCTGTGAATCCCTATTTTCTTTGACTCTCCCTTGCCTTCTTGTTTCCACTTCTATATTCCCTTACAATTGTTTTCTCTANTTTTTAGGGGAGAACTGACACCTGTTTCTTAAATGGGAAACTGTGTAGGAAGAACAACCGTAAACACAGGCATAGAAGGAGCATCAAGGGCAAGCTTATCTAATAGAGCCCCTGTTATTCTCCCAGTGCATGCAGTTTGAGACCTTCCTGTGGTTTCTACACATTAAGTAACCCTCTAGTAGTCCAGCCTCTCCCTATTATCACTGGCTGTAGGTGAATGCTGGGGAAGTCTAAGTAACAGTAGGAGAAGCACGTGCTGTACTTCCCCAGGGACTGTTCCAGCCACCGACTGCTCTCAGGAGATGCCTGAGCCTGATACAGTTTTCCCACTCAGTAACCCTTGATGTATCTTTCTTTCTTCTACAATGTCTACAATGTCCCATGGCAGTCAGTTCCACAGGCTGGCTCCTTGCTGGATAAAGAGGTATCTTCTTTTGCTTTTTAAGTATGTGTGCTACCAAGACCTCTTATGTTTATCTCTAGATGCAGGATATTAAGTACACTTTCAGTCCTAGAATGATAGGGTTCTTCACTCTTTAAAGTGAAAAGTGATGGAGGGAAGAATACAAGATCCAATTCTCCTTTTAAAATGTGAGATGACAAGTAGATGATGCAGAAGGAATTATATTAGACAGATGAGGGACAATGCCATCCACTGCACTTCAGAGGTTCACAGTGAAATTTTCCTAGAAAAACAAAAATGCTGATACTCATCAAACCTAAATCAAAAGTCATTTCAAGACCAGGAGGCGTAGTTTGAAAGTGTCCTCCAAATATCTTATTGAAATGAGGTATATACTGGCATGTTTCTGATTTGGTTTGCTGACTGCAGTTTTCTAAACAGCAAAATGCCTTGTGTAACAAGAAATAGACAACAAAAATATGCTGAAAAGTGCCTAATTCACTTTTCTGTGTCTCCCTTACTGTTTGCAGTGACATGTATGTGATTATTTGAACTTTCTTTTGCTGTTTTTGCTCTTCTTTGGATTGACAAAATTTACTGTGACTGTTTGCTGATTATCAGGTGGTTCATCAAGGCTTTTGTCTCACACACCTTGGAGAAGACCAACAGACCATTTGATGCTCCAAGTATATTCTAGACCATTTTTCTCTATGTAGTCAGGCATATTCATAGATGTGTGCATTTTAGGACAATAAGTGTTATGTTATTGCTGGCTCTCAAACAAGGATCCAGGTCCTGATATCAGGCTCATCATCCACTCTTTTTGCAACTAAAATTTATTTTTACTTACTTGGTGATTTATCACAGTAAAGACAACAGGCAATGATAAAGATATGCTGAGGATAGATAAAATAGACTTTGAGGATATTAGTTGCATTTGGGTGAAATTCACACTTAGAAGGAAACTAGCAGAAAACCACTTGAAGAATTAAGTGTAGAAGAACCTTTTTTATTTCTAGTCTTGCTCTTAGCCCATTAAGAAGCTTAAAGAAAATGTCATTTAACAACTGCTTTTGCTCACAACTTTGCCAGACTTCATTGTCTTCATCTGACATTTTCAGTGTTGCACACCCATTGATTATTGTTTGTGTTTGAAAAAAGTCATCTGAGATGTCTTAGCTGGTTTTGAGGATAAACTTTACACAATATGACAATGTTTTGCTCATTCTGGTGATATTTTCTTGGAAATGCAGTAGCATGCCCTATTCTGCAATAGATAATTAAAATCTGGCAGGCAGTTGTTTTGGTAGCAGAGAGGTGCACTGTCTTTTCACTGTAAAAATCCACTTAAACTTGGCAATGTTTTCATGCTTTAGAAAAAACTACGCCTTATACTGCTTTTGGAGACACTTGCTAACAGCTAAAATCTCTGAAGTTTCTCTCCTCACTGAGCATGCTTTATTTTTTTAAGCAGTATCTGTCTCATCTTTTGGGTGCTGGTCAGGCAAATAGGAAATGGACTGGACTAAGTGCTAATTATGAAGAACACAAAGACAGAATAGCAACCGGAGTAATGAGGGAAAGCTGGTACTGGCTGGACAAAGAAACTGCAGTGAAGAAGCCTTTGGGAGCACGGGTAATTAGGGTTGCAGAAGGAGACTGGGGAAAGAGTAGGGTTGTGAGACAGGGCCTGGCATTTGTTTGCTGAAGAGATGAAGGACAAGGATTTGTGGCATAATGTGGGGAGGTGGTTGCTTGGCAACCTTCGTTTGGTCCCCTTATGATACGTGTATGATCACATATTGTTTTTATGCAGGATTTCTGGCTCAAGTGTCGTGCAGGATGGACCTGCTCTAGGGAGGTACTAGGGCTGTGCAGGAGAGATGAACGATGCCTGCGTGGCTCCTGCCTCATTTATTGCTTGAGTTGGAAAGTCGTTAATGAATGAAGCAAGAGAGGGTAAAGGAAGGTCATGTGACTGAAATAATGCACTGTTTCACTGGACTTTTCCTATCTAGTGCTAATATAGCCATTTAAACCACTTCTGTGATCTCTGTATGTGCGAACGTCTAATAGTTTAATAGCTTCTAATTATCTAATTTTTAATGACCACCTTTGGAGTCCTAAATGCAATTTACTCAGCAGTCACACCTGCAACTGATGCTGCAACCTCTGTGTTCGAAATATTGTTAAACGCTTTTAAATTGCATCTATGATGCCTCAGACAGGAAATATAAAATCAGTGAATACCTCTGCCCTTAATCTTTCTGTGCCTCCACACCCCTTATTTTACACAGCAGTACTACCTTTCCTTTGCCGCTGTGGATTTTTGTGAAGCTAAATTAATTTGCAGTTGTGCAGCACTCTAATATTGAAGTGATGAGCACCATTGAGAAGCTCTGGAGGAAATTAATAATTCTACCATCATAACACAATTGAATAATGGGCAGTAAACAAAGCATGGGCCACACAGTGAATTATGAGGTGAAAGCAAAATATTGATTAGTTGTTTGGTGAATGAAACAGTGGTCCTATGCAAAAAAAATGTTTCAAGACTGTGTCAAAATACATAGATACAAGATGTTATTATCACTCTTGTACAGAAGAGATTTCCAAGACGGGGATTAAAGAATGCACTGAAGCCCCGTGTGCCTTTTTCTCTCTCTAGGGCAGGGTTGTCTGTTTGGCTAGTACGGAGTTTCAGGTTTGTGATGAGTACTTTAATGCCTATATTCCTATTTTAAATGCATAGGGTTCATGAGTTCACTTTGTGCTGAGAGTAGAAGGTGATGGAGTTTTTGGAGGTTCTTGTCTCATAGGAATTTGCTCCACACTGTGCCCCGCATAGTCACTGCCTCCGAGTGGTATGGTTGGGTACACTAAGGGTAAATAGTGTTTAGGTAGAGATTTAATTGGTGCCATGGAAGATGGTTGCAATGCATTAACAGCTTGTGCCTGGTTGGAGATTAGATAAACATCTTTAATGCTACTGTTTGCAAGGAAAAAGGTGTTACAGTAAAAGTTCATGCAGGTAGGGAGCTACTGGCTTAGTAACTCACACCAAAAATCATTCAAAGAGCATAAAGAGTTGTTTCATTTTGTATTAATCTTTCCTTTTGATTATTGATACGCACAAAGTGTTTTTTTGGTAGTGTCTGCTTGTAGGTACTGTAGGTATGGGGCTTAATAGGCATCCACTTCTTGGATCACACAAAATTTCTGCCCATGTTTGTTCTTTCAGCTCTGAACTTATAAAAGCCCATGTACCACCTGAGTTCCAGCTCTGTGGTATGGGTGATGGTTCTGCTGACTGGCATACATCTGTTCTGTCCCTTTTTGCCTTTTCTTGGTCTTATTTTTATATGTAACTCTGTAAAGCCCATATGGTGCAGTCCCATGTCACAAAGTGCCCCCTCCGTTTTTGTCCTGTAGCATAATTAAAACAGACCTTTGTGTTTGCCACGTGGAGAAGGTGGTAAAAACCCAGTATTACCAGCAGCTGATACTATTTATGCTTTTTGCTTTGCATAGCTGTTTCTTTTTTCATATCTTGAGTTTGAATGTAATCACTATCTCCAGGAGGAATGCGTCTTTTCCAGTAAATCTTCAGACAAAGAAGTAAAAGGGAGTCTTATTAAACCGCATAACTTGAAAAGACCGTGAGCAATTATTCATATGAGCTAATTTAACAGCCAATTAAAGCAGTAACTCACTTTTATCTTTTCTAGGGTTGAAAAATTCCTGTCTGACTTCTGGTTTCCTGTTCAGTCAAATGCTATTCAAATCAAGTCATGAAAGGGCTCTGACTTTAGCCAGAAAATGAAAAAAAAGAGCAAAAACTGCCTTCCTTTGTCAATGACTCCATGGTATGAAGCCATTGTAATAATCAAACATGGAAAATCACATTAAATTAAAACTTCCAGTTTTGCAGATGAATGTGACTGGCTAGGAGTGTGTTTTCATAGTGTTTTTTAAACTTAAATTCAAATTGTTCAAAAGTTCTTTGAAGTGTGGGGTTTTAGAGTGGACTTATGTATTCCTCCAGAGAAGCTGTTAAATGGAGAAGACTGGATGGGCCATAGTGTTGGTAACCTGCAGATTACAGCTTCACTCAACACAAGAAAGCTGTTTTTATCTGAAGAGTGAAAAGGAGAGATGACAGAGGGAAGTACCTGGGGAACAAATGAGGTTGCAAGCTGAAGAGTGAAGCACTCCCTTTCTGGGGAAGATTCAAGTAAGAATCTACACTGGCAGATGAATATGTACTGCTATTGCCAGCCACAGTTGTATTCCGTGGACTGCTATAGGATATCAGCTTCCAAAGGCTGGTAGTTTTTAGAATTAAGTCTATTTTAGAAATATTTCATTACCCAAAATTTCAGAATTTAGAATACCACATTTATATGATGGTTTGCAGTAGAAAATCCAGCTGTTGACCCAAAACTTTTTTGCTGTCCTAGCTATTCTAACACATCCCTAAAGTATAAGTAACATTTTGGTGCTGACTGAAGCTCACAAACCCAAGAAAACTAAGACTGTAAACTCATCTCCTTTTGAGGCTGTTGCATTAAAATATTGCATGTATACGTCACATGAGACCATGCAATATGAGGAGAGTAATACAAATGTAACAATATGAATTCCAGGATGACAACTTTAAGATCTTAGATTTATAGATTGAACAGTTAGGCAAGGATGAAATTCCATTCTTTCATGATGTGGATCTTCTGAAATTGCTTGTTAGGTGCCTGGTTAAGCAGTGAAATTCTGGCAACAGGATTCACTGAGCCAGAAAACTTAGATCTCCTTTAGCTGAAATCCTTGCTCCACTGACCTTTCTACCTTTGCAGATGGACAGAAAAGAATAGTAAATCGTAAAGTCGCTTTCTTTCATGTATTGAACAAATACGCAGTTAGTCTTACATTCTAACAAATATTTGGCAACATGACTCATATTTTCCTAAAAATTTCTATAAATTCTTCACCTGAATACACTGAGATGAAAAATCCACTAATCTTTGTAAAAAAAGTGATGTCATGTTTTAAATTTGAATTTCTCTGCCTTCTGCATCCATTTTCTGGTTTTCTTTGTGTCTTTTCCTGTTTTAGTTTCCAGTCTCTTCTCAGTTCTTTTCCTGAAAAAAACAAGATGATCTGGCCCCTCATGTTTCTTGCTTTAAGGCGTTATCTTATGCCTGAGCTTTATGGCTCTTCTTATTCCATTTCTGTCCTTTTTTAACATCTTTAAAGAAAAAGGTAGTAGACAGGAAGATATTATTCTAAAATGATCTCATCAAAAGTCAAAAACTGCCTCTCTGCTTTTGCTCATTTCTTTTCTTTTAACATGTTCAAAAATTGTATTAGCCTTTTTTGCCTTAATGTAGCTGCTTAAGAGTTCATGCCATTTCCCTGCTGGGACCTACGGATCCCCTTCAGACTCTGCTTTCCAGGTTATTGTCTCTGTTATGTTAGACTACCTATTTCTGGATCTCTACCTTTGTACTGGAACTCATCAAAATGCGAATATTTATTATTTGCAAAATATAACCAATTTATTTTCCCAGATCTGTGACACAGGTTCTGGTGTGTTGCAGTGACCATCTACATCTTCATCGCTATAGTAATGATTTAAAGTTAACTCATCAAAGAAGCAAACCAAGTATTCTTTTACATCTGATTTTAACAGTGTTATTTCATCAAGTATCAGATCCCGCAGTTTAGATGTGTCATAAGTAGCTTTATATTCCTATGTAGGTAAGCGTAAGCTACCTGAAGTTAATGAGAAACACTCCCTGACTTCACTAGGACAAGCAGTGAGCTCCTCAGTAGGCCACTCCATGAGCATGGAAATGTTTGAATGTGGAGATGTTTGCAAAGAACTGGGGCATAGTGTCATCCTGCTAAGTACTATGTTTAATTCTGTGAACAGCTTCATTAATTAGACCTATTGAAGGTGCAGTAAATGCTCCAATCAATAGAGTGTCATCAGTTCATGAATTTTTAAGTCTGGATAGGGCTATTACTTTCTCTGAGTCATTCTGCAAATAATTATTTATGAAGTCACAAATTTTATTAGTATTTTCATACCTATGAGCATCAATATAATAGTCCCACTTAGATTACTGACAAACGCTGCTTCACATCTCATTTAAAGTAGATCCTTTTTTGTGAACCTGCCTAGAAAGTACCTCTTTGGATAAAGACGCTCTGACTGTGATTGTTTTCTTCAGTCTGTCCAGTTAATCAGCCTTTAGACATTTAATGTGGTCACATTTATTTAGGGCATTTCCAAAAATCAAACCATGAAATTACTTCAAGATGAAGTGTATCTTACAGAAATCTGTTATATGAGTATAATGAATTTATATCCCTTGTGAGCTTTTTCATGATATGCTCAAGTTCTAATTCTTAAGACTAAGTAAATACATATCTTTTAATGGGATTTCTAGGTATTAATATGGATCAATGAAGTATTCCTGTATTGCCAAAATAGTTCTGATTCCAGTCATTGGGTTTTACTTGCAATCCTTCCTCTGGTAATAGATTTTACAAATGGAAGAAATTCAATTGTCTGACAGGATGATAAGAATCCTGAGCAGCAAAAGGAATGCAGCATCCATCACTTCTGAGAAAACATGTATCTCTATTGCTAAAAAGGAATAATTTTGGAAATAAACAAGGCACATTTTGGAGAGCTCAAATTTTCAATTCAGTAATGCATTTAAATTGGCATTATTAAATCAATTATGGCAGCAGTGGTTCTAAAGTGAGAATCTTCAGCTAAAAGTTTGCAAAATTCAGTAGGTTTGAACTAATATAGCACAGCCCAAGACCTTTTTTATTTCAGTAGTCATCTATCTCAGCACTGTAGCAGTAGGATAACAGTTTTTCCTATGTCTACAGCGGTCCTAGGGACTAAGAGTTTGCTTTGAATAGCCCCTGGAGGAGAAAGAACTGTAGCATGAAATTAATTTTTTAACATTAAGGTGGGATAGTTATTTGAAAATTTCAGTTGTGGTGAAGAACGTAATTGCTATGACAGTAATACAGTAAGCAATTCTTTTCTTTTTCCCAGTATGTCAGGGTTAACAAGATTTTGTTCAAATTTTATAGTTCTTGAAACGGAGGTCAGGTGGTAATGTGACTTTTGAAAGGCCACAGATTAACAGTCAGCATGTTTCGCTCAAAAATTTGTTTTCTTTACTCAGGAATCTGCGTGCTCAACTAAGCCTTTGCAGATCAAAAATCCTCTTATACTGTAACTGTCAGTCTTCTAATGTGATTTTATTTCATCCAAAGGAATCCAGTTTGCATGCTCCAGTCAATGGTAGGATGTCCATTGATATGTGGATTCCTGATGGGAGTGTGGAGATGTCTTACTTCTCTGCACAGAACTGGAATATTGTATCCAGTTCAGATTCATATTTTAAAAACTGTTCAAAGATTTGAGAGTGCAACGGAAAGAACTACCAAAATGATTCATGAGCTGTAAGAAATACCTCATCCCATGAGAAATAAAGAAATTGGCATGTTAGTGAATTAAAAACAAGACTCAGAGGTGACCTCATTAAAATGTGTGAGCACATTCACAATAAGAAAATTCCGAGTACTACAGAAGCAATGGCTGGAAGCTGTCACCAGCCAAATTCAAATCAGAAATTCTGTGCCTGTTTTTAACAGAAAGAGTGATTAATCATTGGAATACATGATGAAGAGAAAAGATGGATTCCCCATCTCTCATTTTCAAATTAAGACAGGATGTCATTCTGGAAGATGCATTGAAGTCAAACACAAAGTTATTGAGCTCAGTACAAAGGTAATGGCCTGTGATAAGTAGATCAGATTAGGTGATCACAAATGGCACTTCTGGATTTAAGCACTGTGACTCCATGAGATCATGTCTTTGCCAAAAGCTGGGTGAGCAGCTGGTGGGTTTGTGCGGATCATAAATTTTACCCCTTTAAAACCCAGGTTGCCCAGCCCCAATGCTATTATTATTCAGGTGTGTGGAGTACGCTCTGGAAGAATTTCTTGCCCAAAATCCTGGCAAAATTAACTAGACCAATTCAATGACCAGAAAATCTACTGAAAACTGTTGACTTTATCTTGGATCAGGTGACACAATCTTGTCTATTAACACAGTGTAAAAACTTCCATACGAACTCAAATCAAATGTCTGTGCAGCCCTCTAACTTGTTTCTGATACCGGTTGGGATGTGTAAGACAAGAACATGTATAGAGGGATGTAGCGTAGTTCAGGCTGGAAGGTACCTTGGGAGGTCCAACCTGCTGCCCACAGCAGGGCCAGTCTCTGAGGAAAGACCAGGTTGCTCAGGGCTTCCCAGCATCTGGCAATCACTGGTCAAGAGGTTTTTCCTGGAATGGTGTGTTTAATGTCCCTTTCCCCAAATTTGTCCAGGGCTATTTATGTGTTGACTGTCCTTAGATCTGATGATAACAAGTTCCACAATTGTACACTGTACAAAACTCCCTGCTTCACTTTACCTTAAACCTGCTCTTTACCCACAGCTTATCCTGTGAGAAAAACATGAATAATCATTTTCCTTCTCCCATGGTCCACATTTTACTAAAGATCTAGCACAGTCTCCTTCTTTTACCCTGGTAATAAAATGCAAATATATCTTTGTGCTCCTCCCCGCTTTAATACATGAGATTAAAATGTGATGTTGATGACATTAAAAATAATGGAGCAAACGTGTTGTTCCTAAAGGTCTTAGCTATAATGAGTTTTGGCTTCACTCAATAAAAAATCTTCTACAAAGCAGAGCCTATTCAAGACTAAGTAAGCTGTGGAAAATCAATTTTCCGTGGCTGCTTTGGCCTTGTGCAAAAGCTTAGTGTTTTTTATAGTGAACCAAGCCTTTTGTTTTATGATTTGTTCTGCTTATAAATTGTGAGGATTGAGCTACTAATTTACAAAGGACAAACAAATCTTGTGTGACAGTTTAATCACCTAATTAATATCTTAAGTCAGAAGTTTTATTGTATTTTGTTGCATTTGTGGGATTTTGCACATTAACACCTGAGCAGGACCATGTAGTAAAATGTATCATGAATTTATCAAATGTCAAAACCCACGACACAGCTTAAAACTATAATTTTTACAATGAAATGATATTTGAATAATTGTCACGTTGTAAAACTGCGGCCCTGTGGAGGGTAATGGAAAACTACATTTCAGTACAGTTCCTGAGGACTGCTCCCAATGCATTAATTAGGAAAATTACCACTAGCTTTGTCAGGATGAGATTGGGTCCAATTTCTTGGAATAACATTCTGATTCTGTGATGCACACTCATGTGCCATAAATCCTCTGCACGTTAGGGTGCCAACTTTCAAGCCAAAGTATTGTACACCATGAATAAGCTTGGGTTCAGTCCTGCAGGCTGTGGATATTAGTACCAAGAGGCAAGGCCCGAGCAGAGAGCGTAAACATGAGTGAAGACACGTTTCTGCGCTCTGCAGAAGAACTGGAAACACACAGAGCCCCAAATGGAGCCCATGAGGGAGCAGTAAGAGGCAGCAGGGGCCAGGGAGGAGGAGAAACCTGGCTACGCCACAGTTCATTCACTGCGCTTGATGAGCACAGTTGCCAGCTCTCGGGACTTGATTTGATCCCCAGTAGGAGGTGGAGGTAGCAGCCTCCTTGGCCAAGGCTTGCAGAGCTGATCTCTCAAGAATTTTGGCAACAGAATCCCAAAACGCTAGCTGCTGAACATCCCAAGGTGGACGCTAGGCTCAGCTTTCACAGGTCTCCTATGTTTAGGTCTTCTGTGTTTTTGTCCCTCACCTTACTGAACTGGAAACAATTGTCACGCTCAGCAGCTCCACTGGTTTCTCAGCAGAGTTTTTTAAGGTCAGTCTGTTGACTCCATGAATGACATAATTATAAAGTCATTGTCGTGGTTTGGGCCGAAGTTACTGAAAAGAAAATTGATTCTATTTTACCTCAAACCAGGACAGTCATATATGATGGTTCTGACCAGTTGCAGTTAGCAGATGTATGTCCATAGGTTTACCCTGGATTTATACCAAAGATTACACTTTTACAGCGACATTTATTTTTAGGTTAGAGCATTGTGATACTGATGTTGTGAACTACTTACAGTGGTTTTTGAAACTGAAAGGTTGCCTAATAATGGCTTTTATTACTAACTTCAGCCAGCTTTCCTGAAAGCTTCGCTCAAGTTTAGGAAACTCTGGGGTTCATGCCTAAAGGCCTTTGCTTCAAAGCAAACCCAAATGAAATTCAGTGCTTCCCCCCGGGTATCACTTTGAAATTTGGAGTTCATTTGAAACCTCCTGCAGACTCTTTGGAAATTCTGTAGTGTGGAAGCAACGGGAGTGACGCATATTCAAGTAATAGCAATGGGAGCCATCCAGGATCCTTGTAGCCTTGGGTGGGGAGTATTACACAGTTCAGAAGAGTTAGGAGCACTCTATTTTTCAAAATCAGGCATTCAGGTGCCAATCCCACTCCCATTACTGCAATGGAATTACTGCCTGCTCCTCTGTGATGCATTCTGTGTGGTGTCTCAGAGCAGCATTTCTGCATGAGAGAGAGAAATAGAAAAAAAAAGAATGCTGTTTAAGGCTCAGAATGTCTGCTTTTACACTTTTATATCCCTAGACCTGCATTACATCATTCTTTTTATGGAATAAAAACAGATTATATCTTTATATACACATGTAACCTTAACAGTGAAGGAAAATAGAAATATTTGATTCAGTTAGTGTTTTGTCTTGGGTGGTTTTGACCTTAAGATGGAAGACCATGATGTGTGTTTATACAATAATTTTCCAGGTTTTCTCCCTGAGATTGTCGGCAAATGTGTTCATTCCACTCACAAAGCAATGATTGCTGTAGCGCTGTCAGAGATCATAGAAATAATTGTGGGCCTGTTACCATGGTGTGCCCTGCTTCAGCTGCTGGAGTAATAAGCACAATTCAAGTGAACTATTATGTAAATGTCCTTGAGGAAACATCGAGTGGTGAAGACATCAACAGCTGTAAGGACAGGACCCACTTATTAAAAAACATAAGGTCAACTAATCCATTGAGCTTCCCGTGGACGAAGAAAAATGACTTCAGGGTAGTTTTACACGAGGAACCAAAGTTTGATAACAGGATCTTCCTTTTAGAAGACCTTCATTTTAGAAGGTGTAAAAAAAGGTAGAGACTGGAAGCTGAAAGATGATTTCAGGCTGTAAGTAAGGTTTAAATTTTTAACCGTGGAGTTACTAATAATTTGAATTATTTCTCAAAGGTTGTGACGGTTTTACTGTTACTGGTACCTTTACAAGACAATGTTCTCTTAGAGATACCTTCTTATCCAAACAGAAATTAATTCAGGAAACAACTATAGTCATAGAGAAGATCGTGTTACCTTATCCTAGTACTCTTAGCTTGCTTGGCAATTGCTGAGTTGCTCACAGTTTTTGACTACAGAAGGCACAATGACATTGTGTGCATTGATTTGTACGTGGTTGCTCTAAGCACTGTCATAGCATGGGCGTGGATACTTCACTTGGTTAAAACGAGTTACGTACAGAAGGACATTTTTATGTGCTGCTTGGATCCATGATAATTAGTTTGCTGTGTAGCACTTTATTGTGCCAGGGCTGTCACTCTCTGCTTTTTTGTCTATTTGCTTGTCCATCCATGGCACCTGGCTCTGAGGTCACTGCAGCTCCAGGTCGGGTGGCAGGGGAGAAGGAGGACAAGGCAGTCCCAGTGTGTGGTGGGGGACCTCTTTCTCATCGTGCTGCTGGGATGAGGAGGCACGCCACCCTGCAGTCTTCTCCAGGTCCCCACAGCAGGTCTCTACCCAGTGCATCTGGGACTGTGATTCGAATAGCCCAGTGGTGGGAAAGAAGTCTGGAGATGAAGATCTGAGGTCCTCTTACCTCCTGTCTTCCTCCCTGACCAGTCCATGCCTGTGAGGGTTCTGTACTATTGCTTAAGTTTGGCAGAAACCCTTGTGCTGTTCTTTGCTATGTAGCTCATAGCAGAACTGTGTCTTTTAAGACACTGGGATATATATAAAAATAAATATAACTTTATTAATTTCTGACAGATTATCTATTTCAGTGAATATCTTGTGAGTGCTGATGGAGCATACTATGTGTCCTGTCTAGGAGACAGAGCTGCAACAGGGTGCATCAAAATCCCCCTTTTGGAATGATCCAAAGAAGGATTTATTGTTTTTTTTTTTAGTTTAAAAAACAAGATGGAAAGCTGTGATCCGTGATGTCTGTTCCCATTGTTCTAATTGGGAGAGTAACAACTCAGAAATCCTAACAGTCCTTGAATTTTTTTTTTGCAAGGTATCTGCTATTAAAATGCATTTTTGTGTTCCAGGTTACACCGCCAGTTCTAGCAAAGAGCTGGGCATTTGTTTATTTAAATGTATTTATTTGGCATGCTGAAAAGACCGTACTTAGCAATTTTTACTTTCAGTATAGAAACATTAAGTTTTCCAAATAGATATAAAGAAAATATTTCTGCACAATGAGGATGGGAAACACTGGAATAGTTACCTAGGAAAGTTGTTGAGTTGCCATCCTTGGAAATACTTGAAATTTTCTTGGACACAGCCTTGAGCAACCTCATTAAACTGGAAGCTGGCCCTGTTCTGGGAGGTCTGCCTACATGACCAAAATTCCTTCCAACCTAAATTATTGTACGATTCTTTAAGAAGCTTATAGAACAGAAATGCTTCTTGTTTTGGAGTTACAGAATTATGACTAGGTTTCCTGCTAATAACTCTGCTTAGTGATTTTTTTTTTTTTTCTATGTCTGCATCATGGCGTGCATACATAGAGGAAAAGCCTTGTAGAGGCTTCTGTTGGTTTCCATCATACAGTTTTATGAGAAATAATCATAGAAGTCACAATAAAAAGAACTGCTCAGTGGCGACCACTGCCCTGGAGCAGCATGCCATAGGTGTATGTCCATAGTTGGAAGCTCTATGAAAAGGCGCATGTCATTTCTTACCTTGCTGGTATATATCTGTGCTCATTGATACAGATTTTGTGACCTATCCAAAGCATTTTCTGCTTTCCTTTACTCAGATACATCCTTCAATTCTAGTTACTAGTAAAAGTGCTAGTTACAAAGTGCAACATTACATACCAAATGTAGGGGCATATATTTTTTCCATGTAGTGGAGAAATGGTAAGGTTTCAATGCTCATGTGTTCGACCTTCAGCTAAAAAGATAACATAATAACAGTGATTGAATGTTCACCCTATTTAAATTAGTGACAGCAATGAGAGATGTGCATTAGTCCACAATTGGCTTGATGGTACCCAGCAGAATATTCTCTTACAGGTTCTCTTTCATATGACATGATTGCTTTCCCTTTCTATTCTGCGGGGACTCACCTCCAGACCTGCTGGGTTTCGAATTAGCCCTATTAGTCTATTATTTTTCCTTTCAGCAATGACAGCCTCTTTAAACCAAGCCTCTTTTATTGAGATTTTAAAGGTTTTCTGTGGCTCTCACTGAAGCCTGACAATTACTAGACCATCAGTAAATTAGCCCTGTTGGTCTTCAAGTCAGGGTGCCGTTCTCAGGATTTTGCCTTCCCTCCAAGGTCTTTCAGGAATGCCTTCTCTTGCTCCCTCCCCCCCGCCGCCGCCCAAGAAAACCCTTTCAGCCATACCAAACATTCCTCATTGCTGTAAACATAACTACATTTTCAGTGCAGATGCTTCATAGACCCTCATGCACACAAAAAAATGTCTCCTCTCACCTGTGAGACCACTGCGACAAGGGATCTTTTGCTGTAAGTCACAAAGTGCAATGTAAATATACATTGTTACATGGGTTTTAATAGCACTAAGCCCATAACTACAAAACAAAACCCTTTTGGCAAGGCAGGGATTGAGTAAAAGCTGAGAGTCTTGAGTATAGCATCACCATCAAATCCTTGTCAGATAGTTTCTGGCTCGTCGTATGAGCCGGCTGTTTTTAGCTTGGTTTCTGATGCACATTCCTGTTTGTTAAATCTTCTCTTTATTCTGCTTGTGTTCTTAGTCTTTTTCATTATTTTATAGCATGGTGCCCCTTATTCCATTTTGGAAACTTCTTCACTGTGTAATCTGTGCAAATGGCTTTCAAGATCACGTTCAGGCTTATTTTGAAACATTTTCAAGGGCTTAACAATACTTTTGGTTTTCTGTTTTTTTTTTTTTTTTGTTTTGTTTTTATTTTGCTCCCATTGATATTAATATTATAATTTCACATGGCTCATCTCTTTACAGGTTCAGCTTCCATCTGTGTTCAGTTTTTCTCCTAATGTGGCAATGGGATCCTAATTTTCATAGTATCATAGCACTGTTGTTCTGCTTTCTTCCTTTCCCTTTGTAGGGGATGGGCTGTTCTTGTGCTTCCGGGAGGTTGTTGTATAATTTTGCAGAATGTGAACATGTGGTGCTGACAGAAGGTAGGAGGTCAAGAAGCTTCTTGTTGACATCAAATTAAACATAATTTCCCTCCCTGATTCATTAAGAAGGACATGGACCTGCTGGAGCAGGTCCAGAGGAGGACTACGAAGATGATCAGAGGGCTGGAGCACCTCTCCTGTGAAGACAGGCTGAGAGAGTTGAGGTTGTTTAGCTTGGAGAAGAGAGGGCTCCAGGGACACCTTCTAGCAGCTTTCCAGTATCTGAAGGGAGCCTACAAGAAAGCTGGGGAGGGACTTTTTACAAGGGCATGTAGTGATAGGATGTAATAGGGTAATGGCTTCAAATTGGAAAAGGGGACATTTAGAATAGATATTAGGAAGAAATTTTTCACTCTGAGGGTAGTGAGGCACTGGAACAGGTTGCCCAGGGAAATTGTGGAGACCCCATCCCTGGAGGTGTCCAAGGCCAGGTTGGATGGGGCTTTGAGCAACTTGGCCTAATGGAAGGTGTCCCTGCCCATGGCAGGAAACTAGATGATCTTCAAGGTCCAACCTAAACCATTCTATGATTCTATGAATATTCTTCTACAGAAAACCATGATCCTTGTAGTTTAGTCAAAAATGTCTCTCTAGAAGGACATGGAGAGTTAGCCTTCATTTATACTTGTGTAGAGCAATGAGTGAACTTAATCTTTCATGGCTAAGTAGGAAAACAGGAGGAAAAATACTTAGTTTTTCCAAAACAACATGGAAGACTTCTGATTTGTAGGTCCTCCTGTGGTCCTCATTGGCCATTTGACTAGGAGGGAGGTAATAGATATTAGCCCTCTCTTCAGGATCTGGAGAAACGTATATAGCCATGAGTGTCAGGAAGCTGCGGCTTACAATTGTAGTTTTACTACTGAGTCTGTTGAAATCTTGATCCTTCATTTCCTTTTTTCTATTTTGGATTCATTTTTGATGATAAGATGGAATAAACAAAACCTCACAGAAATAGTGTGAATATTAATTAGGGACTGTTGACTAAACACTGGCTATTTACCATGTGGACTGATAAATAGACATGCATTTTTTTTCACATTAATAGTAGCAGTAAATGAACAATCCAGAGGAGAACCCTACAGTAATTCTCAAACATCTGTAAATTGGAATTACGGATTACCAGGAAATCTTGAATGCGTTTCTCCAGAACTGTTAATAACAAAGCAGAGGCTTCATCTGGAGTGAAAATCTTTAACTTTAGAATAGTTTCATTTTCTATTTTAAAATCAATAACTCTTGCTACAGCTGGTGGGCTGTGAGATGTTATTCAGGTCATTTATTCACTATTCCTGATGGAGCAAGAGAGTGCACATACAAAAATAATCTTCTGTATCATACCCAATATCAAATTTTCCAGCAAACCTATCAGATGGGATTGGATTTTGTAGAAAAGTATTTCTCAGCATTTCCGGGGAACAAATTCCCTATTCGGGTGCAGTGGGGGGAATACACAACTGCTTCTGCCAATTACAGTAACCTTTTTATGCTTTGTTTGTTCCCACTGAGGATGGTGACCCTTTGTTAAAATATAATGTGATAGGCTATTATCTTTTCATCCTGTAAGGCATTTTTATGCTTTTTCGGCAGACTGTCTTCTGATTCAGTAGAATCTGTACTGAACCACCATATGAAGTCCAGTTTTGTGCCAGTGCTAGGTACAAGGTGCATCTTGTAACCATTGGTGCATCCCTGGAACATTGCCACAGAAGGACCACATGTTTTTTGATTTAGGCATGTGCTTGAGAAGCATTCCTGTTTGGAGGGACAAAATGTTTCATTATTTAGATCACATGAATCAGATCAGCACACACTCCAGAGTCACTCTGCTTAATCAACTAATTATGTTGCCAGCTGTAGCCTAAACTAGCATCCTTCCTGGGTCACATTGGAAAGCAAAAGAACATTGTTAGGAATTCCTTCAAAAATTATGTTTCTGAGAGCAGAACAATAATTAATTTGATCATTAGATAAATAACTGTATGTTTCAGCTGCGGTTTGATAGCGTATTGCACAGAACAACCTTTGGATACCTCCCTTTTGTGTCTCCCTAAGTTCTACACAATCCCAGAAAAAAGAAAACCATCGCTATAATTAAAATTTATTGTCTTATTTTTAATGGTCTTTTAAGTCTCAACTCTAAGCAAAACCACCCCAACCCAGTGAATAAATCTCATTAGAAGTAATCCGTCTTCCTCTGCATCCATTTTGTAAGATAATCTTGTCACCCTTTCTCCTAATTTTTAACATGTGAACCATTTCATAATAGGATCCATTTCCTAAATACTTTTATATTGCCTGTCCCATCTGTGCTATACTGTCCTCAGTACTTCATGACAGAAAACATATTTCATGATAACAGCTGAAGTGGGAGACTGCTATGAAAACATTAAGAACAAGTTTCTATTTGCAGTTGTAATGGAAATTACAAAAAAAAAAATACTTACAGAAATTGCCTGTAGAATACTTTGCAGTTGCACTTCTGTATACAATGAAGACTGATTGAATTCATTGTAATGAATATTCAGTGCTTTGAAATCTGATTGCAAGATGGCTCCGACACTTACGTGAAGCACCTGAGGGACCCTAAGGCTTTCTGTTTCCCTTGATGCGCTAGCTAACGTGTCTGCATTAGCCAATACTGTGGTCCAGAGGGAGCAAGGTCTGTATGGCGAAATGCCATGAGACCCGATGTCCATACTGCATGCATTTCAAGAGTTTTTACTTTGGACTAGTTCTTATCTCGTGGTAAGCACTGAAATCATATTTCTGAGAGCAGAACAATAAGTAATTTGATTCAGGTGCTTTTCTGGAGTATATCTTTTTGTTTAGTTTCATCCAGAAAGAATGAAATTCAAATTAATTTCAGTTTAATTCAGAATTTTAGCTCCAAAACCCCTCTGTGGTGCAAGCCAAAGTGAGGTAGGTGGGGGATATCAAGACATTTGCTATTAGAAGTGTAGCCCTGAACTGAAACACTAAGGTAGGTGTACCATCTCAGGTCTGCCATCACTTGCAGAAAGCGTGTTGTGCAGAGGGGGTATGCAGCCCAGCGGTGGGTGTCACGCTGTAAGGAGTTTTGTTCCTCGATGTGTGAGCCGACTCGGGCAGGACGCAAGAACAACCACAAGACCACAGATGAAAGACAAAGAACAAATTTAACTTCAATACCTCACAAATCGGGGAATCTCCAAAGCAACACCCAGGCAGAGGGACACGAGCAGGGCATGCAGGCACTGCAGAGTGGGAGAAAGTCCTTGTTAGCAGGAGTGTGTGAGCTCTGATTTGCTGTTCTCGCCTGCTTTTCAAGGGTTCAAGCAGGCATAATTTTCCACTGTGCTTTGATCTTCTTCAACAGCAAGGCAGTGATCTCATGTATGCTATATAAGGTGTCCCTGAGTCCATCCCAGGCTTACGTTATCTAAGTGTGAATGTTCTACTTGCGAGCACACAAGGCTGAACAACAATTAGTGTGATATATGTGTTGTCCAGCACCCCAGGTGCGAGTCACTTGAGTGTGTGTACAATTGTCCTCGCCAATCTTCCATTGTTTTCCCACACTCGGTAATCCTGTATTCCCATCTTTGCTTTGGATCAATTCCTCGTTACTCTCTACCCCTGCTGCCAAGTCCTCTATCAGAGGGCAGAGAAGCCTTCATGAAGTGCAGATAGATATTTGCTCTATTATGGGAGTTTCTGAGCTCTCCTGCCTCCTATTATATGCTGCAGTTCCCAATAACATTTTTCACCAGGGGCTGGATTGCAGAAATGCCCTGGATTAGGCAAAGCTTGTTAGTGAGGGTGCAATACTGTATGAGTTTAGATATTTTGCATACAGCCAGAGCTACCTTCCGTACTACCAGATACTCCAGGGAAGCAAGGACAGAAGATAGGTGTATTAGTAATAGTAAGGTTCATATTTACAGTATCTATGTCTCTTTTAACAACTTTTTCTAAGTTTGCTAAATGTCAAGGTGTGAAATCATATACAGTGAGGTTCACACTATTGGCATACGTTCCTTGGCCAAGCCATCTGGGGTGAGATTCCAATCCCAATGAGAATTTTGCACTTTAAACAGGGGAAAAAAGTTGATTTCTGGCATATTATTCTCTATTTTCTGCTTATATTTTCATTTAAGCTAAGGAAAAAAAAAAAAGGAGTGCACACTACTATAGATCCCTTCTGGTGATTTTTTTTACAAGACTTCACTTTTTCATGTGCTAACGATGTAGAAAGGCAGAGTCAGGCTCTTTCTTATTCTGCCCTACATTAAGCAAAGCTGGATGGTAACCCCTCTTCTCTTTGCCTCCCCTCCTGCCCAAACCCTGACCAGTGGAAATGGAACCTGTACAGGAGAGAGGAAAATGAATCGTTGAGGTGAGAGACATGTACCAGGTCAAGCTCAGGATCCAGCCAGTCAGCAGGAACTGGAGAAAGAGTGTGTTCCCCATTCATATGCGGAGCGGGGCTTTTCCCTTCCATCTAATGATAATGGATGATACAGGCAGGTTGCTGCTTCCTTTTATCTTTATCTCAAACTGTGGGAGCTGTGGCGTCTAACATTTTGAGGGCTGTAACATGTCTGTGCAAATAATTGTGTTTTTTTTTTTTTCTGAGTTCAGCTGAGTTGAAAAAATGGAAGAGCTGGGAAGGAACAGGTAATTCAGGTCATCCCTAACTGACAACATTTTAGGGTGCTTTGTTTTTTTTTTTTAAACAAACAAACATACAACAAAGCAGATGAACTAAATCAAAGAGAACATTTCATCAAGGGATTTAGTTTTTAGCTCTTTTTATCTCCCCCTTTAAATGCTGAAAAAGAAAAATATTTTTTTTATATAAGAAGTCTAAATGATCCCTCTTGGAAAGGTTGAACAAAATGCATTTGGGAAGGTAAAATTATTTATCAAATGAATTCTTAATGTGCAAATAATTTCAGTGTCCCTTATAAATATCTGTATTAATTGTTTCTCTTTCCACCTAGTTTTCTTTTTTTAGTCTCCAGTCCCAACTATTGTTATAATTGGTAGCTGTCATAATTGTTTAAGCCTTTGTTGAAGGCTGTCAAAACTACAGGCTTAAAATTAATTTAAAATAAATTAGCCACATTTGGCAAATATAGCTTGTTCATCCGTTCACGACATTAGTATCTTAATGTATTTAGAATAAAATAAGTGGGTAAGTTAACAAAGACTAAGGTGGTATCTGAAAGACACTGAAAATCTTCCAGTAAGGCTATGTTTAAATAGCTTTGGTCTAATTCAAAATATTTGAATGTTTACCTTGATCGCTCAGATCTGCTGCAGTAGGTAAATTCCAAAGGAAATGTATTGGAAAGAGCTCTGTAGGTGAATCTGGTGGAGGAGCACTGAGTCTCTCAATCCTGCTAAGAGATAAGCAGGTGTAAAGGTTGGGAATTCAATAATTCAATGTTATTGACACTTAGGTGATCCTAGCCAGAGACAGTCAGACAACGAGATAATTTTTCAGTTAGAAAATTAAGCACCCAATGCTGACATTTCCCAGCTCTGACCCTGGGGAATCCCTGCATTGTTCTCAGGGTCTTAAAATAAAGCAAGTTGACAGTGACCGTGCAACAATCACACAGTCATGTTTATGACATTCACTGAAAAATGTCTTGGGCTCCACAAACTGAAAAGGTGAAATCTCTTGCTGAAGGAAATTTGGATGCCTCTGTGGTTAGGTGACAGCAAAGTGCAGTTTGGTTCCCCCTCAATTTCCACTTTGCACGTGGTGGTTAATGGGAGAATGCAAAATTTGGTCCAAAATACAGCTAGGCAACTCTGTCCTATTCTGAGGCTTTCTTAAACTGGTCCTCATTTGTAAAACAGAGATAATAACCTCCAGTGTAAACCTTGGTCTTGTTTGCTTTGAAATGAAAGGTAAATATTCTCTTTGGGTTCAGTGTGGAAGGATCAGGCTTAATAGCACTTCTGCTCACAGTCAGCAGCTACACCAAGGATTGCCCATCTGCCTGATAAAAAAGAAAGTACAAATTAGCACCTAAAGAAAACAGCTTTCCAAGACATTGACCAAATAACACCATTGGTTTTTTTTTTTTTTCCCATTTATTTTGGCATGTGTGAGTTTTCTTTTTGGTGGCACAGTGGTTGCAAAAAGGATGAAAATAAGAGGTTCTTGAACAGTGATATGCTCTTAGTAGTTCTCCCCAGATATTTCTGCATTTGCTTTACATATGAATGACTCTAATCACCTCTGGGATGGCTTCTTAATGCATATTTCTATTTTGCATCAAGAAGGAAAAAAAATATAAATAAAATTCCCGAAGGTGGAGAAAGGCTTATCATTTGCACTAAATAATGAAGGAAGGAGCACTGTGGACAAGGAAGAAATAAAATACACCAAAAAGAATATTAAATCAGAGATGATGACATGATAAAAACATAAAACTTGTATGTTTTATTATTCATCACTTACTGTTATGGAAACTTATGCAGTGGCTCCACTATGATGCATGCAAATCCTCGACCCATTCTTCTGACATTCACCGTCTGCATGATTTTCATTAACCCCACCTTTTTAGGTCAAATTCAACTGCTTCTGTACTCTTATTTAAACTTAAAAAAAAAATAAAAAGAGAGAGCGAGAGAGAAGAAAAGTGTTCCTAGTGTAATGTAGCATCATGGTAGCTATTACCAGAAAAGGATGCGTGCGGGAACTGAGATCTTCTGATATGTGTCCAAGTCTCCCGGTGATATGGTGAGAAGGAATGAAACTGATGCTATGTGTGATCAGTTTGTAATTAATTTCTTTGCTATATTGTCTGCCAGCTCCCTGGCCACATAGCTGCTTATACCTGGAGGGGTGTAGTGGAAAGGTGGCAGGTAAGCACTATCCGTTTCCATCTGCACAATTTTTCTGAATGTCTCTGTTAGAAGGACAGACCTCCCTCCACTGCCTTATTTCATGAAGTGGGGAATTTAACCTGACAACTCCAGGCACGTTACCCAGAAGTAAGTTTCATAGCCATTTCTGCTGAGGTTCTGGCAACATGTTTTTTTTCCTGAGTTGAGGCCTTTTGGGATCCTAAATGGTTTAAGCTTATGTCTGATTTTGAACAGAATTCACATACATGCCCCCATGCTGAAATGCTTTATTGAATCAGTACAATGGAAAGGGGCACTGCATGAAATGAATCACAGTACCACAATGATCAACCTCCCTAAAAGAATTTATCCTAGGGCTTATTCTATGATTTTATTACTAATCTTTTTCTGTTGTTCTCAGATAGAAGAGCCCACATACCATCCTTCTTTCTAGCAGAGTGTCACATAGCTGCTTGTAGAACTACTTGTTAATTTTGACCAGGAACATTCTAAATATATCTTACAGGAGCAATGGCATTTCCCAATTATTTTTAAAACGCTTACACCCTTTAGACCCAATGCGTGCTATAGCACAGTGGTGGAGCTGTACATGAGACTGTAGTTTCTGAGAAATGTCAAGTCAGTAAAACGGTGAAAGCACTGAAATCCTGCCCTATAGGAGAGCCTGAAGTTTCAGAAATTTGGCCCCACCCTGAATTAGGATGAAAAATCAACATTTTGAAACTCTTTACAAATCTGAATATTCTGCAGCCTTGCTCTGATTAACCACACCTTCTTGATGATCCTATAGGTAACCAAAAGGTTGTATTGATAAAGTTGAAATGGAGTATTTTAGTAATTTCATGAGAAAATGTCTGGATTTTGCACAGGTTCCTGCAGATTGCTTCATCTGAGAACTAGAAACTTGTGGAAAACACTAAAATTGGTGCTAAAAAGACGGTTTACTTAAAATTGATAATGTTTTTTTGGTAAATTACATGATAATTTTTGGTGCTGAAATGTGACTTACTATTAGTTCTAGAAATATGAGCAGTTAATCGTGTACCTGAATGCTTAAAAACCTTATTATTCATTATTAATTTATTAATACAAAAATTATATAGGCATTTGTGCCTGCAGGAATGTCTGTAAAAATGTAATATACCTGTATTTCTTATCGTTCCCAGCAACGTTGCTTGAAAAAGAAGACAGAATGTGGGAGAATTGAATTATATAATCAGAAACTGAAAATTCCTGTAATGATATGAAGTATTTCCTAGAAATAAAGCTATGAAGAGGTGTAGCTACCTGCGTAATACTCTAGGAGGGAGTCAGAGATGCATCACCAGTTACTTTGGGTGGCTGTCTTTTATTTACAGACTGATGAGTCTGTATGTGTGAGTTACCTTACTGAAACGTATTTATTTTTCTGTTGTTTGCTGACTAGCAACTCTTAGGAGGAGACCGAGGCTGAAAAGGTTCCCAAAGCTGAACAACTCCCTCAAAAAGCATCCGTGTCTGAGGATAAGTGTCACGGGGAAATCCTGGGGCCCGTCGGATCTGCAGTACAGGGTATGCTGCTGATGCAGTCCCATGCGTGCCAGCTGGTAGTGATTTGTTCAGGAGCAAATTTCCAGCAGTCTGTGATTACTGCTCCGGGTGGATGACCTCCTTTAGCATCATGGCAGCTTTCTGTGCCTGAAAATAAGAGCAGGTGGGCAGTAAACTTGCTTTGGAAAGAAAATTACCCCAGATCATTACTGACTAGCAGATGTTGTCTAAATACGATCTTCGGCTTTGTGAAACAGTTTTATTAATGCTTGTTGGAGCTATTTATTAAGTCCAGAGCCTAATCTTTCATGTAATCTTTAGTTAGACTTAAAGTTGTTCTGATACATATGTTTTCTGATGCTGGTAATGGAAACAGCAGAATTAGCTGTCTAACATTTTCAGTTTCCCTCTGGGAACTGGCAGAACTCTGTCTTGCAATGACTTGGTCACCAGCTGGGAGCTGCGTCTGCATGTGGGCAGCTAATGTGAGGATGAGACCGCAGCCCTCTGACTCTTCCCATGAAATCAGAGCTCTTCCATTTTTCCAGTTGTTGGCTTTGTTGCTGATAGCGTCATGTAAATTGCCAGGTCAGAGCTGAGATTTAGGCGTTTTGAGCATGAAGAGTCTGAAATCCGATTCTGCTTTTCAGTATACCTTGTTACTTTAGGATCCATCATTCCTATAAAATTGCAATTTTTGCAAATGTTTTGGCTGACTGAGTGAAGAACAGTAGAAAAATACCTTCATGCTACAGATGTGGTGAGGCAGAGGGAGATTCTTGTGGGAGTTACTTCCAGAAAAGGAAATCAAGACAGCAGAGTTTGGGATGTGATGCTTATGCTACTGGTACTGGTGGGGAGACATGTCCTCTACAATGCAAAAGCTGAAGGGAGTTTTAATCACCCCTCTGCCAGAGTGAAAAAACAACTGGACAACAACAGCAGAGCGGCAAGGTGCTGGTTTTATGTAATGGTTCATTACATAGGTACCTGTATAGCTGCCATAGCTACTAGTAGTTGCTGTAAGTAGGAGGAAACTGTTGCTCAAGACAACGAAGCCCAAGACAAACCTGGTTTGAACCCTCCTCAGCTTCAATGTTATTAGCTATGAACTCATTGAGAATGTGTGATGAGTGTGTGAAAGTAGAGGGTTCGTGGCTTATAGTTACGCACATGTGGTTGTAAGCCAGGGAGAGGTGAGAGAAGCTAAAGAATGAGGTGGGATAACCTGGGAGATCTTCCATGGACTGCAGTGTGGATATCTGCTCTACCGTGGCGTGGTCCTCTATGGGCTACAGGGGGACAACCTGCTTCACCGTGGTCTCCTCCACAAGCTGCAGGGGAATCTCTGCTCTGGTGCCTGGAGCACCTCCTCCCCTTCCTTCTTCTCTGAGCCTGGAGTCTGCAGGGCTGTTTCTCTTCCATGTTCATAAATGTATATGTATATAATGAGACTGAGAGAAGGAAGCTCCACTTTACCATCAACATCACTCAAAACAGCTTTAGGAGTCCCTGAATACTGGCTACTGCCTCAGTTTCCCCTGTGGGAAACATTATATATAACAACATTTAGAGCACTTGGATGAGTGGAGTGGAAAAGTTGTAATTTTCATTTGAAGGGACTATTTGAAGAAATCAAAGAGCCAAAATCCTTTCAACAGTGTTTCTGGATGTCTGCATGTATGATTAACTAACGACTCAGTTTCTATGGAGCAATATATCAAAACAGGCAAAGCACTGCATAACGCAGTGCACCAGTAAGTAGCACGAGAAAGAAAATGTTACAGTTAGCACTGACACAGCCACACATTAGTACATAGTATAGATCACTAGACCCATCTAATCTTTCAAGTACCTTTATGGACCTTGCACTTACTCTTTTTTTCCTTAGTTTCTTCAAAGAGTCAGAACATGGTTTGTAAGCATAATTGAAGGCCTAAATGTGTGCTCGGCACCTACATCCAAAGTGGTTGATGGTCCTTAAAAAACTCTGGGCTCTTTCTGAATTTCCAGAAGATAGCAGGTTCTCTGGCCATAGTTAGGACATTTTCCCAGTTAAAAGCAAACTGGAGCTCCAGTGCTAGCTCCACTGATGACTTGTGGATTTTATTTAATGGCTATTTAACATTAAATCCATAAATGGTGACTTCTTGATCTTGGACCAAAACTACCTGCAGAAGAAGATGTAGGCTTGAGTTCCCTGAATGAAAGGATCCATCTCCTTGTAGCACTTCAAATGCTTTGTAGTCCCTGGGAAGTGGTAGAATTTGGAAGTCACTCAGCTTTGCCTCCTGGTTAGGGTTTAGTAGCTCTTCCCAGTCTTCACAAATACCAACATTTAGCTGTCATCACACTGACAGAACAGGTGAACTGCTGAGGGTTGCTAGTGCCCCTGCAGGGAGCAAGAGCACAGGGTGGTGCAGCAGCAACCTGACTTAAACTGCGCTTAAAGAGTTGCTAATAACTCAAGCTAGAAGGCAGTTGGCATGTGCAAGAGTGCCATTTCTTTGTGTCTTTACTTCTTTTTAATATAATACATTCCTAATGTCTTTGCTTTGCTTTAGGTATAAATAATTAACTTAAGAGATCTTTTACGTCTAGCTGTTTTCTGATACATAAAATCATCCCAAGTGACAGTCTATCTTTGAGAAAGTGTTGCAAAAAGCAACATTTGGATCACAGGAAATTTTAAAACACTAAGGACCTGACAATCAAACATATTTCTTTCATAAATTAAGAAATACATTGTAATAAGAACAGTCTTTTGAAACGCATGGGAAATTGAGCAAGACAAAAATACTTTTTTTTTCTTTTTTTTACCACACACCATGTGAGATCAGCTTTGTGCTCTCCTGAGTACAGGTGCAAAGACATGCCTCATTGAGGTAACTCACTGACAGCCACTCTCCGATTCTCACACTGGCAGTGTAAAAGTAAGAGGAATGACATTTGAATAGTAAGGCAAAGCTTGCCCAGGATAGCTATTATAAGCGAAGAATATAAAAAACCTGGTTAAAGCATAGCAGGTCTTGTGAGTTTTGGAACACAATAGAAATATAACTGTGAGACCATCTGCCATTCCGGACTCATGCAATGCGGGAGGCCATTACAAAAATGGGAAGATGTCTCCTGGAAAAGCAAACTTGTTGAACGATATTGCAAGGTGTCCTTTGAACCTGGTAATCTGACTGAAATTCCCACTTCCTTGAAGAAAAAGATTTTGAAGAAAACTGTCAGTGGCATCCTGACCTCCTTTATTGCTCCAATGTTTCAGCAATGCTAATGACCCCATTTCTTCATTATGAACCTTTAAAAAAAAGACAGGCCAAAGCATCTAGTATTTTATAGGAATATTAAATATGCCTACAATCTCCACGCTAAAACAGGTTGTGTCACTTGTGTTTGTTATGTTGGCAGGGGTTTTGTCAGTCTTGTTGGTTGTATCAGACTAAAGGACAAACGTCCCATTTGTTCACTGACAAAGCCTTTTAGGAACTTGGCTTTTCCCTGTCTCAGTACCAGTGAGAGTAGTCCAGCTACTTTGAGAATCAAGTGATGTTTTCAGATAGATTGGGTGATTTTGCTTATCTGTGAAACCAAAAAGTGATGTTATTTGCTTACAGTTGTCATCAGAATTAAAGAGAAAGTTGTGCCTTTATTTCTTTTGTGTAATCTGTTCTGTGGTCCAGTCTTTGAGGCTTTGGCTTTTTACTCTGAGATTGTTTAAAGAGTAAAACTATCTTTCCATCTGAAGCTGATCCTTGACGAAGTTTAGTGTTACCTCAATGCCTGTCTAACTTCTGTGGCTACCATAAAAAATGTTCTTGCAGATAGAGACTGCTGTTGCAAAAACGTCTTCTGCATTTGTGCTTGAAGCATCAATAGAAGTTGCTCTGTTATAGACCATAGCTGCTGAAATGTTAGGTCGTCAAATACTTCTTGAGTTTTGACAAATTTGCCTTTGGTAGCTACTCAAATACGGCTTGTTAACAAAGGGAAATACAACACAAGGGGGTCTTTGTATTTAAAGAGTTCAGCTAATAGTTGCAAAGGGACAGTTTCCACCTGTCGGCACATGAATGGCATTTTCCCCTATATTATTTTGTGCTGTGTGCAGTGAATGTATCAGGGACATTAGCATCCTAGTGAAGAACAGTTACAGTTAGTCTTACTATACAGTAAAATATAAATGTTATATACGGTTAAATTTCCTTCTACCAGTAATCTTTTATCACTGTACTGTGCGGCTGAAGGGCAGCAGAGGTATGTGTGAAGGACACTTTGCTGAAAATATTTGTCAGCTACTACACACAGCCAAATGAACCCCCCAGACATATATGTTATATACCTGGCAGGATCTCAACTCTGTATTCTAATAGATATGTTGATAAAGATACTATTGATCAAACTATACCAAATTCTTCATACTTATGTACTCACTACTCAGTGTAAGACCTTCTTGTGTCATGGTTGTTTTCTCAATCAATTGAATTTATCTTTGCTGTAATGCACAGACTTGTAATTAATTTTGTAGAGTTACGAAATATTTTGCACGTTGGTTGTAAATAGATTCATTTCCATCTGATTTACTAGTTAAAATAGAGAAAATAACTATATGTTCTCACTATATATGAAATCTCTATGCCAGCGTTGATTGAGCGGACGTAAGACTGTAGTTTCTTAGGCTATCTTTGTATTTTTTCATTGTCCCATCTCCTAAGAAAAATTACATATAGAAATGCATAAATGAATTGTGTCCTCCTTCTTTCTTTCTTTATACCTATGAGAGAGCCAAAGGTTAAAGATGCAATGTGAACCTTAATATATGATTGGAGGATTGCTCAGTCTCCCTCGCATCTCAATACTTAAGGTGCATCAGGTGTCCTATATTTCTAAAAATGATGGAATGAAAAACCCCACAACAGTAGTAATGGCATTTTAAGGCAAAATAACTGTCCTGGCTCTGCTCCCTGATGCTGACTGTATGAGCAAGGAGCAGGAGAGGATTAGCAACTTCATCGTTTGGCTGCAGTGAAGCAGAAGTGAGAAACTTTGAAACAGATTGTGGCATGAAACTAATGGAGAGTATGTTGGAAAAGGGAAAGCATAGATGGGGACCAGAGAAGCAGAAGGCCAAAGTTACACAGATGTGGTTGAAATATCATAGTCATGAAGCAGGGCATAAAAACAGGGTCCCAGAGAGCTGCTCTTCCATAGCGGCGTGATGGCTTTTTATTGTTTGTCTCCACAATGGAAAAAAGCTGGTGCATGAAAGCTATGACAGCTCTAGACAGTGACTTTAGTTTTGATCAAGGCTCAGTGAAAATGGGTGGAAATACAAATGATTATTCTATAATGACAATGAGAAATACAGTTGATGACACAGGCTCAGATCTACTGACTTGAGAGCAGGGCCAAAGTGATAGGAAGACAGGTGGAGGCCCATGAATAAACATCCTTGAGATGCCAGGGGAACAATAACAAGACAGCTGCTGGTGATTATCTTTAGGTGTGTATTGAGGTGTTCGGAGCTGTGAATCAATTGTCAGATATGTGACCACGAATGCAGATGCTGATAAATTATGCCGCATGCTATCCCAAAATATGAATAGCAAAACTAAACTATTTCCTGAGTTTGATTGCACAAAGAAATGTTTACTGATTGATGCCCTAACTGTGTATCATGCCTAATAAAAGAGGTGTCTGCTATTCTAAAGAGCATCCGGCTCTTTATGTGCCAAGGAAGTCAACCTATCATGCACAACTGATGAGTAGGTAGAGTGTTTTAGTCAGATATCAGAGGACATGATAGAGCACTTCTTAATTAGACCACAAGCACTGGGTCATTTGTTGACACCCTTCCCTTTGTCTAGGAGGCAGCAGCAAGGTTGTAACGCCTGCAGCCAACAAGAATATTTGGGTTGTAAGACTGGGGTGAGGAGGAAGCCAAGAAATTTCCAGGTGGCCTTGCTGAACGGGGGCTATACCCTGAGGGTATAGTCAAAGAACAGGGGACAGAATTCCAGCAAAGTTCAAGTGTCATGGGCAGATTTGGAGTACAAGCTATTGGCAAAATGGCAAGGCTCCATGTGTAACACTTTGAAACAGAGGCTGGCCACAGCTGCAAGAAATAGTTTTGCATGGAGAGGGAGGAATAGCAAGGCTTTTAAGTAGCACCTTATCTCTGTAAACCCAAGCTAAATCTAATCACACTAGTTATCAGAGGAAGTGCAAACAGGAAATCAAAGGACAGTGCAACACTGTAAACCTTTAGATTATGTGGTACAGAAGTTAAGGGACGTGTTCTTTCAAAGATGAATTAAATGCATCTGTTATCACATCTAGACACTTGCATTTAAAAAAAAAAAATTCTTGAATTAAGGTAAAAACCCAGAGAAGCTGCTATTCAAAAACAAAAGCTGAGTGAGATGTAAAAATAAGAAATTATAAAGGAGTCCCATAACCTGAGAGAAAGACAGGTAGTGATGTCCTAACCCAGATGGCTTTCTGGTAATTAATCCAAATCTAAGGCATATTTGATGAAGTGCTAAATTTGCTAATTTGCCATGTTCATATCCTCACTGTTTTTAACCAAGGGACCTTAGCGTATCCCTCTGATCAGAAGGGTGAAGGTGGGGCAGCAGGGAATCTGGCCTTCCCATGCCTGGAGTTCAGAATAATGTGATCTGTACAGTGGATATAGTTGTTTTTCAACATTCAGTTACATCAGGAATGTATAAGGACACATTCAAATGACACTGTGATTTTCAGCAGATGGGGAAGACCAGCTACCTTTGATCAGGATTTTTTTTTTTTTTTCTGAATTTGGAATTTGATTAGGAAGAAAGATTGAGAGTAATCACCAGGTAGTGTGGACAGAGTATAAGTGAGTTTTGTCCTTCGGGCTTCTAGGCAAGAGGCCTATAGAACACATGATGGAATAATGTCCAGATGCAATGCAGACAGGTTATCACAAATGGAGAAAGAAGACAGATGTATGGTTTTTGTGTGTGTGTTTGGCTAGCTCTGTTGGGTGGTTTGTGTCTAGGTTTTTGGAAGTGGTATCACTGTTTTCAGAATAAAGAAAGAGAACAACACCCCTGCTGATGGTGCCAGATTTTCCAAGGCATTTATACTCCAGACAGATGGTTCCAGCAAGGTAAAGGAGCTGCATTATATTGATATAACATTAAGTATAATTTTAAATATAATATTAGCCTTAAGCACAAAGCTATCGGCATGAGAGAAAGCATATTCAGCCATTGAGAGGGAGTCCTTGCCAGCTGGTGGGAAATTACAAGCCTGACTCAGTACCTACTAAGCACTTACTTGTCTCTGATGGATACTATGCACCCCATCATCCTGGGTAAAGGCTTGTAATTATAAATTACTGCCATCTTCTCTCACTCCACAGGTCTTTTTCTTTTCATCTGAACATGACCTTGGGAAGGTACAAACACAGATTTCTCTTCCTCACAAGGAGGACCCTCACCATGGTTTTGGGACATTGGGGAAAGTTGCAGTGAGAGACTAGGAAGCCTGTATTAATGCTTATGGTACTACCAGTGGAACTGAGTGTCTCTTTCACCTGTTCCCTGAGGAGAACTGCCCACTGAAGTAGCCCCTCTAGCCATGGCAAGGCAGGCTCTGGCCTGAAGTGAAAAAGGACCTCTGGGAGAAGTGGAAAGTAGAGATCTCCTAAAAGCTGGCCATGGCCAAGAAGCAAAAGGACAGATATGGCTGGGCAGAAAAAAGAGGCAGCTTTCTGGTTAAGAAAACCTGAAAAAGACAACCAAAAATGCCTTTCATGGGCTCAGCTATGTGTGATGTTAAGAAAAGAGCTAGTGACAGTGGTGTGAAGTATCAGCTGAGTCCCACAGAGATGGTCCTGGAGATACAAACCCCAGGTGTTCTCAGAAGCCTCCTTTCACAGGCAATCTACAATGCTGATGTTTTCGAGGTGAAAGAGGGCAGTAATCTCTCTGCTTACTCTGTGCTTGATGTAAGACAGATGCCCAAATACTGTCACAGAGCATTTGTATGAGCCTGGGTGGGCCTGATTTTCAAACATGCTCATTCACCCACAGCTGAGACTAAAGTGAGAGCAAAGAGCAACTGGATATTTGGCCATGGCATCTAGTATATTTACAAAGCTAAAAATAAGTCCCTACCTTGGACACAAGAGTAACACAGCATTCCTCATAACAGAGAAAGGTAAAGGCACAGATGAAAAGAGAACATCTGGTGCCTTGAGAAATGAAAAAGAAACAAATTGGACATTGTGTAAAACCACATTGGCCCTGGAATGTGATGGGTGGTGGGAAGAGGTGATAAAAGGAAAGGTAACAGCAAACGGCAGCTGGCTACAAAGCAAAAGATCTACCATTCCTTTAAAAATAACCTGCTGCCTCGTCTCCCAGTCTCCATGAATGTTAGGGCTATTTACAGGCTAGAATTTGCAGCGGTGACCCGTGACCTAGCACTGCCAGCATTAACATTAAACATGACACAGCTCTGGAGTGCCCTGTCTCTGGAATGCTCCTGAAAGCACTAGATAAAGGTGTTGGTCACTGCAGAGTTAAAGCTGCTTTGGCATCTACCCATGCTTTTTGCTAATGAACCATCTGGCTTAGTGAGAGAGGTTGTTCAGCCACAAATCAGCAGTTTTCTTGCAGATGTTTGCTATTTGCTACTTCTTAATTCCCTTACTCCCAGTTCCTCCTTTTGCCTTGCACAGCTCTTACTTTGCCATTTGTCTCAATTCTTTCTGCAGAGGTAGGTTTCATTGCAAATACACTAGCGTCTGGGACTCTCATTATAATTATTTCTTTCTAGGTTCAGAACACCAAGTTTCAGTGTCTTGGAGGTATAGATTTTCCATCTGAAATGGTGTTTTGACATCTGCAGATTCAGATAGGATACACTTCTTTCCTGGATGTACAGAGCTAAAACGATAAATATCACAACCTACTTTCCTTTTCTTTGAATTTAATTTCAAAGGCTAAGTATTTAAGGTATTGGACAGTATAGTTTTCCTTAAAACAATCATGATACCAATTTGCTATAGAAGAAGACACAAAAAATATGCTACATTCTGCTACGCATTTGTAAGTTATGGACAAATATGTCCAAGGGAAGAAAAAAAGAGCACTCAGGGAATTGGGCATTGCTCTTTGAAGAAGGTAAATTATGGGGATCAGAATCTGGACCTTGATGTTGGTGTAGAAGAGAAATTATGCAAAGGAGAGATAAGCCTAATGATCCCTAGGCCATTTTTATAAACTACATCATCCTCCTTTATTTCTATCATTTATTTTATCTCAGATGATATCATTCATTGCTCCTTGGCTCTGGGTTTGCCATTCCATTTCCCATGCAATTTACATGAAAATTAACCTTCCACATTCGTGCAAATCCATGTGGGTGGAAATAATGTGGTATGCATGTTGCCCAGTAACCAGAGGCTTTTGATAAGACCCTGAAAGACATTCAGTAAAAACTAATTTACCATGCTTTCTGTAACAGTAGATCCTTTCCTAAAGGTGTTCTCCTGCAAGGTGTTGCTGTACTGAGACAGCATGGATTTTAAGATTTGATGGAGTGTTACCTGTGCATCTAGAAAAAATTATCTGAAACAAAAATAATAATGATTAAAAAAAACCCCAAACTGTTAGGAAAGCAGGAAAATGTGAAAGAAAACCTAGGGTCTCAATCAATATCTGTGTGGGAGACAACAACGTCTGCAGCAGGCAGCAGCTTTCTGAGGGATTACTCTTACCTATTTGCTTTCTTCCTGTGAGTAGTGAGTTTAATGGATAGGGTCCCTCCAGGTGGGCAATCACAAAACTATCATTTTTATTTTCCTGACAGAAAATTGCATCTCTTTTTTCCTAGCAGAAAATGACATTTCCCCTAGAAAATTCTGATGCTTTTGCATAAGTGGTTTTCCTTGTCAAAGTATCTCTCTGAAGCAACATTTCCCACTGGTTTTAACAATGTAGGCAAATTCTTGAGTAAATTCTTCTTTACTCATTTATTTTTAGTTAGTGTGCTGCTCTGGCAGCACAGTCTCTCCCTAGGTAGCTCAGGGAACAGGTGGAAACCATAGTTCCTCTGTATTCAGTGCTACCAGATTATTCTGAGGATGAGAGAGATGTTTTACAGATGCTTTCGGTCTCTTTTTGGCTGCTTTGAAAAATTTTCCAACAATTCATTAGGAAGAATAAATGCTTTCTCTGCTCAGAGTAATGGCTGAAGTTGCTGGAGTTGGGGAGGTTGTAGTGGTCTGGCTCTCATTTATACAGGAGCAAGCACCTGTTCTTACTGGTACAAGAAGAACTCAAACAAATAAATCAAGATTACTGTGTTGTAACTGTCTAAGCTTTTCGTGCCACAACTACAAGAGCCTTGGACCTTTCTTCATTAGATTCTGTCATGTCCAGCTAGCAAAGTCCATCCACGTTCTCTGAAATGCTCTACTTGTTAACAGCTTTCTTCCCTTAAAATGTGGCTATCACCAACATTTACCCAGTGCATTTGAGGCTCCGTTTTACTTTGTTATATTGGACATTTCAGAGATAGATATTTCAGGAGATCTTTTTACAGACGAGCTGCTAAGACGAGATTCCTCTCCCTCTTACAGTGCTGTAGCCATGTGAACACCGGGGGTGCTGAACCACATGCTGGCCACTGCTCGTCATTCTCGTGGAGACTATTTCATCCTCTGAGCACAGGCTGACAGTTGGTCATAATCCTCCCTTTGTAATGTGAGGGAAGCTTTGAAAAAAGACAGTGTTTAAGTCTGAAAAGTACAATGAAACAAAACATGAGTATTGGTTTGCTCCACTGAAAATGATGGAAGTCATAGCTGTCGCTAGAATCTTAAATTTTACCCTGTTGCCAGAGAAGTCCTCAGAATTTTTATTCTTAAATTCCCAGTCATAAAACACAGCAGAACTGGATGTGGATGTCAGTGAGGAACAGCACTAAGGTCTTAAATTTGATATTATTTACTTTTCAAAATTAAGTATATATCAGACTCTTGGTATTGTTTAAGTAGATTTTTAAAAATGTTTATACTCTTATGCACAGGTTTTGTATTTAATAGGTCTATGCTCAATGGACCTTGAAATTAATTAAAGAACATCATTCGTCTAAATCATTTCAGACAAGCTCTTTTGCTGCTTACTGTCTTTGAATCTTTAAATGTTATCCTTTCATCAAGACAAGTTGTTGTGAAGTCTGAATTCATTAATAAGGAAGATCCTCATAACCATCTGTGAACTACTTGAGGCAAATATTTCACTGTCCTCTAGAAAATCTTCACGGTGTGGTGCTTTGGGGTACACAGATGTTTCCAATGTCCTGTCAGACAATCTCATCAGGTTGCAGGTGATAGGTGACCCCATTTGCTTTCACTAATTGAATTGCACTTGGATTTCCCCTGGGTTTGGCAGGAAAAGCATCTCTGATAAGGATCCCTGAGAAGAATAAACTTCACATGCTAATATCAGCTGATCTGCTAGGAGAGAGAGGGAGAAAGAGGAATTTGCTGCTCGTGTCCTGAACCTGGAGCTAGGCGGTGAAAACACAAGCATTATTACTTATGGGCCTGATTACAGTGATGGATGGTACTATACAGAATGTTTTCTTCTGTACTCTAACTGAAATCCAACCCAGGCTTCCCTGAACTCTTTCTGCCTAGAAATTAGTCTTTCTTTGGTCATTGGAAGCCCCCTTTTTCTCCACGCATAGCACACCCACCCTGTCTGATGAGAGGGGCTGGATGGACTCTTATTAAAAGTACTCAGGCAAGTATCACCTTGTAGATTGTGAAAGGAGAGTTCACAGAAGGGCTTCATGGGATTTATGCATATTCCTGAATTTTAACTGGAAACAGAGCCCCAGGTCAGTCAAGCTGTTCTGTACTAGGAATATTGTCATCAGGAATGCTGCTACGTATCCAGTTAACTATTTGTGGCTGCTGTGAAACCAGAGGACAGACTTGCATCGTCTAACTTTGGTTTCTGGGGCATTCATTTTAGGAACACAGTCATCCTTTTCTAATAACAATTAGACACTTACAAAGGCTGATTCTGCACTGCTCTCTAATCACTGCCTGTAGCAGCAGCTTAATGTTACCCGAATCCTAATTAAATTTAAAGTGAACCTGGTCTGCCCCTGAAACAGTGGTGAGGAATGAAGCTGGCTTGTCAACCATCTCCAGACTGGCAAATGCAAATACAAACTAAATATCTTGCAGTTTCCCAGAAAGCACAACTTGCTGCATCAGAAGCATCAGTTACTGGGAACACAGCCACAGCTGTCCTGCAACACTAGGTTTAAATCATGACACCATTACTGATTCCCAAAGACAGCCATACGGTAGGTCTCGGATATCTTTTCTGACCGCATATTTCAGCTTTCTCGTGACTTATGTTTGAGGAACATAGTTACGAGATCACTACTAAAAGGCAATTTCAGTGGAGATTGAGCTTTCCTACTAACTGGCTCAGGCCTATGGACATTAAAATGGAGTCATTTGGTGACACTTCCAATGAAGGTGAGGTAAGATTCACATTTGTGTTGGCTTTCCTGTAGTTGCAATCCAATCAGCAATGTCTGAGAAAAAAGAGTCAGAGAGGAATTAAGTCTCAATTTCTTTCAAGACAAAAAGAAGGCAGGATCACAGAAGAAAACTGGTATTCATGTACTCTGCTATTTAGTATAAAGTGGAGTTAAAGATTTTTAGATCTTTAGCAGATCTCAAAGCAGTTTTCTCATATGCATTGAGTAAAGTATGTTTTTCGCTGTTATGTTTAACATTGTTTTCACACACTTTTCGTTTTTCTTTGACAACTCTGCCACATCTACCTCCTGCTATTGCAATTATGTTCTGCTACGGACTGAGGAGACAAAAGTTTACCCGTGACTGGAAGGCTGAACATGAGTAATACAGATGTGCTGTCCTTTGTCTGTATGGATTGGGTAGTGAAGCTGGAAACATATTTGCTGTTGCTGACATTTTGTCAAAGACCAAAGGAAACTGCAAATATTGTTTGTAAGCAAATAATCTATGTTCTTCAAAAGCAGTTCCTTCAGATTCTTTAGTTGCTTTCAGAAGTTTAGTTTCTGCTTTTTAGAAACAGAGATAAGTGCTAAAAGCATTTCTTCTCCTAGGTAAATTAGTTCTTGCACAAGAATGTAGTACAACCAAGATTTGTCATTTAGAAAAATCTGATGCCTGTTGCTTGCTGAGTTTGTCATTTGTCCTGTGCCAAGTCAGATAAAGTGTATAAATGCTTTTCCTCATATGCAGTTTGATCAGGCAGGTGAACTACTGCTTCAGCTGCTGATGGTGAGTTTTAGGCAACTCTCTGAGGTGGTGGATTTGTCTGTTCAGGTTTCTCTCACCAAATATGCACGCTGCACTGCCTATGCCTAGCTCCGTTATTAAAAACAGACTTGCCACATCTGCACACTCAGACCTGCCTTCTTTGTGACGTTGGGTAGCCTGTATATGCTCTCAGGACTTTGTTTGATGTACTTCAGCTAAGTCTGTAGTAAAGACAAATGAAAAAATCTCAACCAGGCTCTACCTTGTCCATTTGCTTTGTAGTTGGTATCTAGAAGAGGTTTGCATATGGTCACAATGAAACGTCCATCAGACTGCCTTGGTTTCCCTTTTATGTTGCTGAAAAATACACAGACAATCTGAGGAACTACACACGGGCTTAGCATGTTTTAACCTTTAACCAACATGCAGATAACTAGATAGCAATAGATGGCATTTCTCAAGGATCTGAAAGTACGGTTCAACCACTGTAGTAATGATAAATAGAGTCTCAGAGAGGAAAAGTCAGATGCAGAGTAAATGGAAGAGGCATGGCTCACCTCACACACAGCTAGATACACATATATACATATAATCAAACTTGAATTTTGAATTCACTTTCCTTAGATCATGCAGAGTATGAAATTTGTCTTGATGCTGCTGAATACACGTATTTTTGTTTACTCCTTTTTTGCATGTTGCTCATCTTTTAACCCTGTAAATATTTGTTTTATAGTTCCTAGTTCATCAACTGGATACTCAGAAGAGGTAGAGAACTGATTACTACATTACTGGGAACTGTTTTCTGCATTATTTCCTATGACGTTTTTTGAGATTGTAGGAAAATAAATATGTTTGAAGGAACCTGAATACCTCTGAGTGTTCTTGCACTGCCCCATAGATATCAGACTGATTTGTAGAGAAACACTGTGCATTTTAAAATTATCCTCACTAGCAATATTTGATTTTTAAGGATTGCAGAAAATGAGATCAATGAAAGACCTGTTTAGAATGTGCTGGGAAGTCAGAGGGTCAAAACTGCCAAGCCCTGGAAATTCTGAGATGCAAAAATTAAAGGGTTTTCTTGCTAGAAAGAGTGGCACTTATTCTCATAGCAATCTGTCCTTTTTATCTGGCAAATATTTTCAGTGAAAATGAAGAGAAATCTTGTGTGCTTCTGAGCACAACACACAATTACAATGATCAGGGAGAACAGAGCTGCTAATGCTGTGAATAACTTGCTTTGAGTTTCATTTCAAGGTACAAATGACAATGCAGCCTTTCTGAGACCCAGAAGATGCACAGAATCACTTCCTCAAAGTAATTTCCTCAAAGTACTCAAAGTAATGTCCTCAAAGTTACCCCAAAGTAAATCCTCAAAGAACACATTTCTCTTTTCACAGGACCAAACACATTAATAAGAAAGACAAGACAAAGTATATTCTGGATTTTCCTCTTGGAGTTGTGTTCCCAGCACTTGCCCATGCCTGTCTTAAATGATTACATGCAATGTCTGGGTCCTGCTTTGAGGCTGTAGGTTTGCTAGAGAGCCTTTGGAGATCCCATCTCTCTCCTTTATTCTACAGTCTTTCTGTTAGAAAACTTTCCTAGTACACAACCCCACCTTCTCTTTTACCAACCTAATTTTTCCATGCCTTTCCTGTCTTCGTTCAATAAAGAAGACATTTCCTCTCTTGTGCTTTAGATTATCCCAATATATTTTGGACTGTCATCTTTAAGTGTCCTTACATCTCTCTAATCCAAGTTGTTTGATTCTTTAAAATTTAATCTCATATTTCATGCTTTCCCATCCTTTGCATTGCTGGACCTTGCATACAGTCCAGTTGTCTTTACAATTCTGGTTTCCAAAACTATGTCAATAAACCCACCAACCTGGGAAGCTTTCAGGAAATTCATGCCAAATGTCACCTCTATTAAAGGACTGAGTACAAGATTTGGTAAGGTACAATGGACCTGCTGGTATTTTTTCCATTATTAGCCAGTAATGTTAATTCTTGTGAACGAACCAGAGACGACCTGCATTTCAAAATAATTTTTTATTCTTATGGAGTGACAGCCTGATAAAAACCTTAGAATTAATTAGTTTACATATAGCTGATGAAATATTCGGTGTCCTGAATGCCTTATTTCAATACAGCAACTTCACTAGACCTAGTAAGACAGAAGTCAGATAGGAAACAACTCCTACCAGTGAAGGCCATGGGACAGTGAGCAACAACCATTCCCTTTGGGTGGCTCTATTTCTTTATCAGCCAAGTTAGATATATAGTCTAGAATAAAACATGTTGAAAGCTACATGTGAAATCTATTGAGAAGTCATGTAGATTCATTTGAAAAGATCTAGGTTGGTTCAGGCTTTAAGAATAAACATTTAAAGACAAAGAATATTGTCTTCAAGCACAGTAACTCATGCGTTTTCAATGGTTTAAGTGCAAATATGGAAATATACACCAGGGTAGATCTGACCCACAGTGTTACCCAGAGCATATTCCTTATTCACGGAATGCCCTCTAAAGGATGAATGTAATAAGTAATCTTATTTGATAATATACATTCATGTCTCACAAGATGCTGGGAAATTATTAGCCTTTGACAGACTTCCTTCTAGCTTTAGAAATTAGAAGAAATGAAACTCATGAAGATTAAATTTATCCTTTGGACCATACATAGTTGTAAAAATTTTTCTATAACCCCATAAAGCAATGAAATTTCAAATAAGCACTGAATTTTCAAATAATAGTGCAGTGATTTAGCCAGCTCCCATTGAAGCTGTTCAGACTGTGAAAATGACCTATATGAAAATGAAATTCTTGGCCTTTAGAGCTCCTTTGAAAAGTATGCCCTCTTTCCCCAGCATCTGAAAATAACATGTGAGCATAGGGAATTCTTGAAGATGGAGAGGAGGAGCAAGGTTTATGGCATTGTTTAAATTATTGCCCACATATGTTTTTTAAGTTAGATTGAAAGTATCCTCAACATGAAGAAAATAGCATTCTTTTAGTGCTGGGAAGGTGAAATTGCTGTACAATGCAGTGCTGAAGCCTTTCAGAGGAATGGTGGGGTGTCTGTGCCTTATTAACCAAGCTTATTGATGCAGGTAAATGAAATGAAAGTAAGTAAATTGCTGATGAAATGGAGTTCAGTGGCTTGCTTAGTCCATTCCATGCTGAACTGGTCTCTACCATACATTACCCTCCACCCCACCCAGTGGAGTTTTAAGTAATGGGACTCCTGACACTTTTCTTGTTACATTTATAAAAGTAACGGCTTCGTCTTTCTGCTCACTTGACAGGCTAAAACATATCTAAGTGGAAAAAAACAGTCCTGATGGCAGACCAGTATTTGTCTGAATTACACATAGAGTTCATTAAAGCAGCAGCCGCCAGTGAAAGTTTATTAATGTGTAAAGGTACCTGCAGATTGGTCTGAATCCCTGGTGGAAGCTGAGCAGCAGTAGCCACTGTGGGAAGAGTTTGATGAAGCTGCAGCTTGTCATGATTACAGCATTGGATGTAGCAGGCATAGGAAAATAGTTGTCCTTACTCATTGACAAATACATAATTTTCATCACACAGCAGGAAGAAAGTTTTTAAAAAAGAAGCAGAACTGCAGTTCTGTATTGGAAATTATTATCTAAAGTCAACGGTGTCTAGGAAATCTTTATGGAAAAATCCACCAAATACAGTAATGGGTATACAGGTATATATGCTGTAGGATTTTATGGGTTGATTAAAGACCAGAGGCGGAATTTTCTATTCCATATAAATATCTTAAGTAAGTTGTCGAGAGTCCTGTTGCTGTTGAATAGTAACAGATCTTTCAATGCAGGGCAGGGCAGGGCTGTGGGAGCTGGAGCCTGGCCCCACTGCAGTGTCCTTGGGGCAGGGGCTGAGGGTTTGCCAGCAGCCAGTCGCGCCGGGCTGAATGTGCCACATGAGCTGTACCTACCCTAACCACCCCAGCCCTGAAACAGAACGAATCCGGCTTCAGCTTGGCAAGAAAAGCAACACTGGGGAGGTTGTAGGAGTCTATGTTAAAGCAGCACTTCCCTATGGTAACAAATCTTTTTAAATCCTGGGTTGGTGAACAAACCACAAAACGGGGCCTTGACCCGCTGGTAGTTGCATGAAGTTGGAAAAAAAGGCCTAGATGCATTATTGCTTTGAAGATATTTAGGATGCGTGTTTGTCCTAAGAAAGTCTGACTATTCACTGGCACATGGGAAGGCATTGGAAGGATGGGGTGACAGTTACTGGCTCAGATTAACTACTACTTGCAGGGCAGCCAGAAGGTATAAAGCATTTACAATGCCTTTGCCTAATTATTATTTCTATGAGTGGTTATCAAAGCCCAAGTAGCACAGGTTTTTCAGCACCAAGTAGTGAGCTACCTAGAGAGAGACGTATTTCCCTCTCCTGGAGTAGGTTTGGATTATTGTTGTTTCTGTCCAGCCAGCAAAGCCTTGACTGATGCTGTAACATCTGGAGGACTATCTAAAATCTTAAATGCTGTGGGACAGGCCAGAGAATGAAGAACCTTATCCAAAGAAACCTTTTTTGCATTTCAAAAGGCTCTTGGAGTTTACACAGTCCAGGTACCGGGTCACCAGTACAGGCTGGATGTCATCCACAGAGTGAGATAGAAAGCTCAGCACAATACACCCGTTATTCCCCGGTTCTTGCAAAGCAGTCTGACATTAGAAACCCTCCTGGCCAGACCCATTCCCAGCATTGGGCTTCGTCAGCCCTTCCCCCTGTGCTGAGAAAGGCTCGCCGAGTCAGCGTGTCAGAAGCCCAGTTAGTCAGATAAAGCCATTCCTCCTTTTCTGTGCCTGTCTTTTCACAGAATCACAGAATCGTCAGGGTTGGAAGGGACCTCTGGAGATCATCTAGTCCAACCCCCCCGCCAGAGCAGGGTCACCTACAACAGGTTTTCCGTCTGGGATTCCCAGCACTGGGGTCTTCCCCTGCCAGAGACGGGAAGGACAGTGTGTGTGAGCAAGCACTGCCTGCCAGTGGGACATGCCAAATTGTGCTCTTGCTGAAGCCAAGCAATCAAAGAGCCTAGGAGTGTACATCATCCGCTGCCTCAGCCCAGGGAGAGCCAGGGAGACGATGGGAGATTTAGACATCGACACAAAGAAGGCCAGGGAATTTGGGTCAGCATTTTTCTAATTAATCTTTTTATGACTTTTTTTTTTTTTTTTGAGTTCAGAGTAAATCTATTTAAGGTTCCCTGCTGGTTTCAAAGAAGGAAAGAAAAAGGTTTTTAATTAGAGCTGTACAGTTCATGTACCTAATGAATCAATAGTAATTGAATATAGTGGAAGCTTCTTCAAAGCACACCCGTGGAGTATAGTAAATCCTTCCTTTAACAGGTTTAGTTCCATGGCAAGTGATCTTTTAAGAGGATTGTCCATCATATATTGGCCTGAATATATGTTTTTTTCATGTATTCTCTTGAGTTCATCCAGGCACTAAGTGCCTGGATGTCCAGTGGTATTCATTGTACCTGTCTTTGTAGATGTGGGTATTAGACACAGTCACAGACATACTTGTCAATTAATACACTTCCTAAAATTCTGGTATTTTCTGTATGTAGTTTTAGGAAGTGTTGCTAAATGGGTTATCCCTACAGACTATTGAAAATGACTTATAAATTTTCACTTAATTTATTTTAACAGCTACTTTAATTTAAAAGTTGAGGCTACAAAATATTTTCAGTCAACAGATTGGAAAAAGCAAATTCAGGCCATCAGAAGCAGAAGCCTTCCTGAATAAGTGCTTAGCATTACATTACCTCACTCACACTTCCTTAGGGAAAAAATTGAGATTTGTAACGGAGAACACTTCTCCAGATCAAGAAAGTATTGTACAGTACAGAGTTTTTGGAGAAGATCCTTCCCTAAGGAAATCCCCCACAGCTGCTCCTTCAAAGAAAAGCCTTCAGGTCTGGATGCAGACCTGGACCTTCAGAACTTGACCACACGTTTTTTGAGGACATTTTGAGAACATTTGAGGGCATAACTGTTACAGGCTCTGGATACAATAGTTAAATTAATACTGCCTCACTGATGAGGACAACTTCTCAGCCTCACACAAAGGTGCCTTTATAGTCTCTAGCCATTGTGGTATGGGCACAGATATAATCTGTATTGGCTTAGCTGTCTTTATCCTACTGTGCCTTCATCTGCACAAGCAGCTTGCAATGGTGTACCTGCATGGTTCAGAGGGCAAAGCACTTGAGCAGATCTGTGCTAGTCCTGCTCAGTCCCCCTCCTGTGGTAGCACATGTCAGCCAGGACAGCAGGGACTGTGCAGGAAGAGCTCAGCAGATGATGAAATATTACTTTGACTTCTCCAGTAATTCAGCTTGTTCAAGAATTTCACTGACGCCCAAAGGATTTCTGCCTTGTGCAAACCAAGGGGTTGTTCTGCCTTGTTTTGGGATTTTGCGTGGGGTCTTTTTGTTATAGATGAAGATAAATAAACCTTCCAACTGAAAAGCTAAGATGCTTTGACTGTTACAGAGGGAATGACGCTCACGTATACATGCACCAAATCTACGTGTGCTTTAGATGTGTGCACCTTAAGGTAATTCATCCACTGTGCGAAGGTTCGGCCCTCATCACACAGGGTAAAATCCTCATCTTGGGAAGAGCCAAGCACAAGGGCATTTGCCTCAAAAAGGACTGCTTTGTAAAACCTAAATCAGCATAGGAAAAATCTAAGCTTTCTTTTTCTAAAAGCTCTCCAGCCTTCGTTTTTATGAAGAAGGCATGCCAAGACTATACAGTGGAAGACGTATATATGATATATATATCTGATACATATATATAATATATTGCAATTAAATAACATAATACATACATTTTATATAATGGGATATATTAAGTGTATTTAATCTCATGATTTTCAGATTAATAGCCTCCTTCTCAAGGGTCTCTGTGCTGATTCAGGAACAGTCATAGCTATCGACATTGAAAAAGCTTTCCTTAAGAAAGAAAATGAAAAAACTTCCCTTAAGAAAGAAAATAAAAAAGCTACAAAGCAAGTTTTTGGACCAAGTAATTGAAAATCTGAAATTAAAATGCAAGCTTTTTTTAGTTAAGCTGTTCTCATAAAAAGCCTGATGTATTGGCTAGCTAAAATCTGTGTTATGTCCTACCAGAAGTCAGATCCCAACTTCAATGTCTTTTTAATCTTCCCCCCCATTTTCAAGAACTCTCTTTCTAGAGCTCATCATCTGCTGTTATGTATTAAGTATTAAAATTCATAAAATTCAGCAGCTTTGTAGTAAATTTAGGAAACATTTAAACAATTTAACTGTCAGAAGGGTCTTGGTAAGGAATCTAGAAATGCTTAATACATCAATGTGAAAAATAGGGAGCTTAGCTGTGCTTATTTGAACTTGGTTTATTATTATCAGAGACCGCTGGTGCCTGGAGCACCTGAATGTCCTTCTAAAGGTAACTCCTGGCAAATGATGAGGAAAAGTTATAATGTGTTCCTTAGGTGGTACTGGTGTTCCCAAATTGCATTTTGGCTGGAAGGATCTGTGCTGCAAGGAGCTGTACCACAAGGCATTTTCCAGGATTCCGTTCAAATTGTGGCAAATTTTTAATCTTATAGAAGTAGGATAAATGTAGTAGGAATTCCTTGCTCTGCTGATGAAAAAAATCCCCCTCATTTGAGTTTGTTTGTCCAAGTGGGTTTATCTCTCAAAAAACTGATGTAATAGTGTATAAGTGGATATAATAATGCTTACATGCCTCAAAAGAACATTGTGTGGCATAAATAGCTGATTAATTGACTTTTGTGCTACTCAAAATTTTCTACTGATTCTTAGATTTCATATGTGTCTGTCAAAAATCAGATTGATGGATAAAGGTAAAATGATTCATACAGTGAAAAACAATTTTAACTTCACATATGAAATGTTGTGTTCTGAGAGACCATTACAACTCAGGAGTGAGACCTTGGGGAGATTATAGATAGTACCATGAAATTGTCAGCTTAGTGTTCAGCAGCTGTCTAAAAAGCAAACAGATGTTCAGAAATATTAGGAAAGAAATAGAGGAGAAAGCAGAAGACATAATTATGACAACAAATACATTCATGGTTTGCCCACACCTGACAGCTCTGTGCAATTCTGGTCCTCCCATCTCAAAAAGTATGTCTTTAAAGTGGAAAAGGTTCAGAGAATGGCGACAAGGATGATTCAGAGGTATGGAACAGCTTCTGTATGAGGAAAACCAAGGTACATCTCCCAGTTTTAGTTCACATCAGGCATCTTTTTATGAAACAAACCTTGAAATCATCCTCACTTACTGCACTTCAGCTCAAACACACTAGAGTCTTGGAGCACCTGAACTGAGATTCTTTTGGATGAAACAAAACCTGATAATGTCCTGGAACATGGCTACTGCAGCCCACCTGCTAATGGGTATACAATCTGCAGGACCCATTTTATGTTAGTCAGAAGAAAAAGGCCTCCTGAGGATGTTCAGGACTCTGCATCAATAGTTTTGTTTTACAAATGCACTCCTATTACCTACTCTATAATGCAGGCATAGCTGAGGTGGAGTAGGACACTTTAACCTGAAAAAGGGATGATTTATTGGAGATATGAGAGACATCAACAGGATTCTGAGTGTCACGGAGAGGAATTCTAGGGACCAACTGATTGTTGTATTTTTCAGATACAGATCCCATAGAGTTAGGTTTGATGCTAATTTGGATGAGATTCAAAACAAAGAAAAGGATGTGGTTCTTCATGTGATATGCAGTGGACCTGTGGAACTCCTTGCCAAAGGATGTTGTGTATAGATGAAGGCAGACTGGACAAATACTTGGAAGAGACATTTGCTGACATTACTAATTTGCTGACATCTGCTGGGTTACTAATTGTGTCAGGACCAGAAAATTTCCTTGGCTGAAAGTTGCTAGATCACATATGTTCCCTTTTCTGTCTCTTCCCTACAAGTCCACTTGTGACTACGGCTGGAGACAGAACATTGACCAAGGTAGGCCCTTGCTCTGAGCTGGTGTTATGTTCTTCCTTGTGTTGTGTTATGTTCCTATATACCTTTTTTTTTAAAGAAGTGCTGTAAAAATGATCTTTGAAAAGTCAGACTTAAATTTTACCTTTGTGGCTCGTGCTGGTGATTTCCATACTCGAAATGTTTCTCAGAAGCCTGTGCATGTTAAATCAAAGTGTGTTTTTCTAAAGAAGTTTTAAATGAGTCATTTAGATGATTTTCAGCATCACAGGCTACCTAGACTCTAAATGACTGCAACGATAAAGGGTATTTGTTTGAAGCAGCTGCAATTTCTTGTTGATATTTTATGTTCATTCTCATTTAAGCTTTATCATTGCAACGCTGCATAATTTCATGGGTGTATGGAAAAGCTGGGTGTGTTAAATGTGTAGTTGGAAAGGAGAAGGGGAGATAGCTGAGGGAGACCCCAAGTCTTCTTAGTCTCACTGTTTATGTCATTTACAGCAAAAATGAACACTTTTTTCTTATATATATGAATGTGTGGATGTAGTAGTGAAATAAATCCACCTTTGGGTTGAACACGACAATTTTTAACAATAAACAGCAACAGCATATTTGACGTTTCTGACAAGGAATGCAATGTGTGATTGCAATGGTAGAAGATTTGAAACTTTCTCCTCTGAGAGATGGTATAGTTAGGCAACGCTGTGCCAAAGCCATAAAGTTTGTCAAAAACTGAGTCAAATAAAAAGCAATTGGTTTAGAGTGATAAATTAAAGCTCTGTGCTTTGTGAGAAAAAGGAACTTGCTTGATCTAATATTCAGAAATGTTCAGAACTTTTTTTTTTTAAGTTCACCCTAACTGCTCTTCTTGGCAGAGGTGTTGGTTATGGAGGGGCAGCTGTTACCAGTGTTGGACACCTGTCCCTTACCACACTCCTTTGGCCATTGCAGGGTCTCCTGGCTGGCTGGCTTGGCCTTGGGTGCGGAGCGTGGTTAGATCACAGCCTGGGGTGGCACAGCTGCAGGGAATACTTTTTATTACAGCTGAATGACTAAACTAACCGATAACAGTAAATATTTAATGTGAGTCAGGCAAGCCTTATGAGTCAACACTTCACAGTATTACAAGATGCATTTTCTTAACAGTTGAGGACCTTGAATTCCTGTAACTGTACTCTGCTGGTAACGATCTCAGAGTACAGGATGGCAAGATGTGACTGTGTAGCTCTGTCAGGGACCAGGTCATTTGGGTGCTGGGCAGTGCTCTGACTCCCAATTGCTTGTGTGGTTTGAGCTGTGCTTAACTGGAGAGCAAAGCACCACGGAGAGACGGAAAAGTTGCCAAAAAAGAACATAGCTCCACTCTGGCCTCTGGCTTAGTACGCTGAAAAGACTTGTCATTTAAGAGATATGTAATCATTAAGAGATATGTAATATGCTTTTTAAAGATAGATGGTCTGTAAATTATTTTTAGGTACAATTTAACATATCATGGGAAAAACATTTATACAGATATTGGTTATCAGCACCATGCAGTTGACAGTTTTAAAACTTGCAGAGGGGAAAGAGACTCACAGAACCTTCTGGGGGTGATTTAGAGAGAACTGAGCCTCAAGAGGTTGATATATTCCTGCTGTTCAAGTTATCTTTTGATTGTGATAAGAATGACTTCATCCCCAGCATCCTGCTCATGTAGCTGTAAATACTTGCTTTGCTCCAGGAAAAAGCTGTGCCAGAGTTATTATCAATGCACATGATGCCACGCACCAGGTGTTTTCAGTATGAAAAATGTCTTCACAATAGCTCAGTAGGAACATAATTTCAGAGGTTATTTTGTTTTTTCTCATTGTACCTTGTGTGTATGCAAGAGGGAGTGCACATGCACTTTAATGTAGGCAACCAGAAATGAGAAAACCACTAAAACACAAGAAATGCCATAGTATGGCACCTGTGGAAAGACAGTTAAGGAGAAATCAATATTAGGGAACACATTTCCATTTCCCCCAGAAATTTTTAAATTGGGAGATGGTATAAAACAAAGAAACGTAACCTTTGACTCCACTTTTGTTCAGAGGTTTGATTTTTATTTGGCTTTCCTTTCTAATACGACAAAGCTGTTCATTTGATCATGGGATGTTTCCGCCTCTGAAAGCAGAGGAAAGGGTTAAGGCTCTACCAATATGCCACCAATTCCTGCTCTCAAAGGCTGGGGTAACGTATGGGAAGGTCTATAAGCATGGCATTTTTGTATTTTAATCCTCTTCCATTAAATTCTAATGACCGGTTGCTAAACGATGTCATGCATTTCCTGCTCCTTTTATGGGGAGCTGTTTTATAAAACAGCAGCTTGGAAGCGTGCAGGAAGCAGTCATCTCTGGAATTGATTGCATTTCTGATAGAGCACTTTTGTACTGTATCCCTGGAGAAATTCTGCAGGTCATAATGGCTTATGTTCTCCTTGTAGCTGCAGCATAATAATTCACAGAAGCAGAATAAAGATGGAAACAAGATCTACTATCTTTAAACCTCTTACTAGACTCAGTTCACTTAGTTTCCTTTTTTTTTTTTTTTAAAGAAAGCAGATCATTGTTATTAGTGAAGGGGAGTGAAGGGCTATGTACAATGCAATGAAAACCTCTGGCTCTGAAATAGCTGATGTTTGTAGATTGGTTGGGAGTATGATCCACAAGAAACATGTCCAATTTGATCAAGTGATGTGGAAAGGGCAGTTGAACAAAAGCAATATTTGCATACATTGGGATGGCAGTAATGATCTTGTCCCTTCTGTCAGTCACACAGATTCATTAAAAATGGGTCTCAGCCATTAAGCTTTGATTTTCAGCACAGATAAGTAATGAACAAGCAAATAATGGAAACAAAGACTGGTCACACTGCAGAGCATCTGATTATGCTGAGAGACCGGCTGCCACTTTCTTGGCTGGCTGTTCAGTATAAGGGGATGCTTCCCTTTATTTCCATTTCCATAATTCTGTCCTCAAATACCGGTAAAAAATGTGTGGGTCTTACATGCATCTTCCCTGGAAAATTGCTTTCCTTGGTTCCTGATAGAAATCAACAAGACAGTCCCCTGAGCGAATTCTTCCTGATGTGCCAGATTTAGTGAGTGCCTGCGTGTGCAGAAAGCATGTAGAAAAAAGCTTTTGAGGCTTATAAAACACACAGAATTTGCTTTGATTTCTTTTTTTCCCATTTGAAAGTGTGTTGGTCCTGAAGAATATCTAAAAATAGAGATGGGTTTTACTCTTTCTTTCTGCAGATGCCTGGAATTTTAGCATGGGACCAAAGGCCTGTGCCAAATAGTAATTGACACTGGACATCAATCATTCTGCTAGTATCAGGCTGTCACGAGCAGTGTTTTATGACTGGACTGGCGTTAGCCTAAGCAGATTTCCCATGACACCCTTACAAAGTAGCTCAGGCCAGTTTTTCTCCCATTCTCTGATAATTTGGATGTTCACTGAACTGCCTTGGCACCAAAATTGCAGGTGGGCCAAGAAAATGTACTGATGTGACCAAGGAAGGGCAAGGATACTTAAAATATAGTGGTAAATGTACCTCTGGCTCCCACTATAACTTTGGGAAGGTCACTTACCCGCTCATTATTTTGACTTGTCCATTTGTGAAATGGTGATACTACAACATCATTGAGTGCAATGGAGGTTAACAAATAAATATTTGCAAGGCATTTGGTGATTTCACGTAAAAGGTTTTGCAATACCAGTGCCTGAGAAGACTGCAAAGTCTTGCAGGTAAAGTCCCTGAGATGAGACTGCTTTTGAAAACTGTGGAGAAAGCAGTGGAGAAGGGGGCCTCAGGCTCTGAAAGGTGAAACAATGTGGAGGCAACACCCTCAGTGACAGAGTTGAGACCTTTTCTCCTTCTCTTTTTTTTTTAGGGCTGAGTAACACTTAGCAGTGTGAGTAAATCCATTGGTTTCAAAGCTTTTCATGTCAGAGAATCTAGCCTGCTCTTTTCCTAGAATTATAAAAATAAGCATATAATAGGGATGGCAGAAGGGAATGTACAGGATATGACTAATGGAAATTTAATGTAATTGATAAGATTTTCACTGATGTTGTCACTAGCTCCTAATGATGTACAATCAACTTTACATTAAGGAGAAAAATTAAAAAACAAAATACAGCTATCTTCAGCTGTGGTTCATCCTTTGTTACATCTGCGCTCCCAAGCCCTAGATTTGTGCAGCAGTGGAAACGGTACAAAGTGAACAAGCAGAAAAGCACTTGAGATTTTTAGCTTTTACCTTTCTAGCAAGATAATTTGAAAATTCATATACATGATTTATATTGTAGTGTTCTGTCGGATGTTTTGCTTTTTGCAGTGGACACCAGGTTAAGAAGATGAGGGTTTGAGGAAAGCTAAACTTGAAATTCCTGCCAGAGTTAAATGGTGAGGACCTTTTTTCTGATGCTCTTTTTGGATGGTTTTAGGCATGTTGAATTTGATAGCTTATTCTGTAGAGTCAGCTAATCAAATGATAGTCCAGGGGTGAGTGGCAACATCAGGATAAGGCAAGGAAAGAGGGGGAAAATGCTGGAAACCTCAGAATCATGGCGGAACATCAACTCTGAAAGCACAGTGCTAACTGTGCAAGGAATATGAGTGATGATGGTTTAGTGGCATTCATTCTTTCTCTCTGCCTTTTCTCTACACTGAAAAAATAATTTCTTGAAGAACTTATTACTGGTTGTCTGTTAATGTTTGTATTTGAGAGAGGAATGATACTGGAAAACACAATATTCATGCATCATTAATTTTGGTGATAAGACAGTTGGAGATTTTGGTTGCAAAACAAAGAGAGAAGGACTACCTGATCTTTAGTTTTGAACTTCCTTTTTCCTACTCATTGATTTTTATTTTTTTTTTAAATATGGTAAATACATAGTCCTGGAGAGACACAACCCTATTTCGTTCTTCCTACTTGTGTCTCTGGGCTATTAGGAGATCAAATTTCATCATGTTCCCTTGCATTTGAATGAAGCTGGACTCTCTTTCTGTGTAATTCAGGAAAGAGGAGTTGTCACTATTAATATATCTGTTTTCCAGAGGTCAATTAGCCGGGTCTTTTCTCATCTTTATAGCAGCAAAATGACAATGTGATTATTGCGAGGGCTTTGGAATAGAGTAATAAGACCCTTCTCATGTGGAAACCAAAGAAAAGTATAATCTGTAGAACTAGGCTTTTGCCCACAGAGGTCAGAGAAGTGACTGCCTTTCCCAGGATCTTTCCTTTCCTTCTCCCTTCTGGATGGGGGAAGGACTAAATTCCTGAGAGGTGTTAGGAAGGAACAGCTGAGTCAGGAGCAGACTGATTAATGCTGCTTTATTTCCAGAAGGTCTAGTCTTCAGTGGAATGATGATTATTTGCTTATCTTGCACCTGTCAGTAAGAGACCCTGCCAAGGAATAGCCCTAGATGCAAGTTCCAGCAGCAAGAAGCATCCAGGAGTCTGAACGCAATCTTTTTGGCAATTTTTATAATCTAATTCTGCCCACCCTTGCTGTAAAAATCCAGGAGTACATTTCCAGTTCTTCTCAAGCTATTATCTGTTCCTGAATATGTATTTTACACCGTTAAGGGTCTCTCTCTGTGCATTAAAAAACATAGGTAGCATGCCTGAATCAAGCCTTAGGATCATGCAGTAAGATCTTTGTGAAGATGGTGACAAAGAGAGAGAGAACAAAGTGAGACTGTGTTTAGTGAAATGCCTCCACAGCAGCCTCATCCCTTTGGATGGTGACAGATTCTATAGCAACATAACCTAAGCAATAGATGGTGCAGCCAGCGTGTCAGCAGAGGACTCAAGATTTCTATGAGCAGACCAGTCCCTAGCTAGAGTCACGTACTCAGTGCCCAGGGAAAAATGTTGATCACAATGCACTGGGCAAAGAAATTTAGGTGTTAATGGTAATTTTGTAAGCATGGTATCTCCTTGATCTTTATTTCCTATCTTTTTTTAAAAAGCCTTTTGGATTTACATACTAAGAAATGGGCAACCCAGTGCCTTACTAGCTAAGCTATTAAGTGGCAGTTAAAAAATTGTTTTAATTTTTTCATAGTTTTTGTTTATCCAGGGTCTATTTTTACCCTTGGGATCTCATGGTGAGTTTGTTTTGCTAGGTTAAAGAGTGGTCTGTCATCAGAAATCTCTTCTCACATGAATATTTGTAGAATACAAGAAAATTGCCTTGTCTTATGAATAAACTCAAGAGGGCAAGGCTTTGAACTCTTTCAGGATGAGGCACATTTTCAACAAATTTTTGACAGTACAACTGGTTTCTACTGGCATATTACTAGTAGTTTCACTTATGTGCTAAAAAGAGGAAATGTTTCCTCAAATATCTATTTCCATACACCTATTTCTGCTTACTCTCCTAGTTACAACAGGGTGCAGATGTTTCCTCAAATATCTATTTCCATACACCTATTTCTGCTTACACTCCTAGTTACAACAGGATGCAGATGTTGCTGGTCTAACTTGTTATGTATTGGGACTCTCAGGTCCTTGTTATTGTCACTGCTCTCATGAATTCTTTAAGTAAGGTTCATAAATGTGTGACCCTCCATCTGGTCGTATTAAAATGTGGTGTTAGTAGATATTTCATTGTCTTAATTTTCTAAAAGATAAACTCTAATGGCCTCTGTCACTCTGTAAGTATGACTATAGCAAGTAGGTCATGCAAGAAGTCTGTCTTCTGAGCATGTTCTGATTTGGGTTATTTCATTCTCTCCACCAAAATTCTGCATGGAATTTTAGGTCTTCAACCCAATCATCTAAGACTGTGGCAGAGTAGTGTTCCTGCATTCTGCTCCAGCTCTGCACCATGCTGGTAGTAGAGTTTCTTATATATTTTGTGTCTATCTACGACTTGGCCGAACCTGCTACCATCTATGCCCTGTTATTAAAATTCACTGGAAGGAAGATAAATAGACTAGAAAGTAGCCCATTTCCTGGAAAGGGAAAAAGGTTGTACGTTATTGCAGTATTCCTGCTACAACCTTTCTTGCACATTCACCCATTTTCCCTTCCCAATCAGCATTTCTCTTCCCAATCAGCATATGTCTACCTCAGCAGCATCAACAAATCAAAGGCTGTAGTTGTACAGCTTAACATGACTCTGGATTCTCCGGACATTTCTGCAATTAAATATTGAAAAATGATTTCTGTTAAAATATTTTTCCATATAATATAACGTGTTCCAAAACACATAATTTTTTTTAAGACATGCCTGCTCCTTTTAATTTAGTGTGAATTTTGGACACGTTTTCCTATTTTAAATAAGGTATTCATTAAGCTGTATGTTTAACATTGCTCAGTTTCCTGTTAGTATTTATTCTGCAGTAATCTTCTGCAATTGAACAGCATTAACAGTGAAAGGTTGTGTTTATCATTTGGTGTTCATTTATTATTAATCTAAGTTTGTGGCACAGAAGTGAGCTATAGGAACTGATAAATTTTTCAGGTTTGATGGAAATAGTCATATGGATTTTTCTGTAGTATTGTTGTTTTTCTAAGCACGCTATCTGCTAAAGGAGATCATTGTTATGATCTTTTCTGCTACTTTTAATTTTAAAATGTATCATTGTATGATCAATTAAAATGCTATTCCAAGTTTAAAAAGGAGAGAGAAATACAATAAAAACTACACCATAAAACCAACACAGATAATCAGCATAAACTGACTAAAAAAAGCGTCCTGTAATGCACAAGAGAACAGTCAATATATTTTTCCTGCTTTATAACTCAGAGGGCAGTAAATCATATAAAAGTGTGGTGGTTTTTGTACATTTATAAATTCCTGTATTTTTCTTGCATCAGAATTCTTATTAAGGAGATTATATTTCAAGTGATTACCCCAATGTTGTTTTCAAAACTGAGCTGAGCTCCTAAATTTGGGTTCAGCTACCATTTCTACTTTCAAGGAAATGAAAACAAATGAAAATGCCTACAAAACAAATGATGACATTTAGCTGCTATTGGGAGTGGGTACTCCAGATCTTGAGTGCTACCAGATAAAATTGCTTTACCTACATCGTGCCCTCCCTCCGTGTATTGTCTCTGGTATAAGACCTTTTGTTATTTCAGACTGCTGTTATCCTTGTGCTGTTTCATTCTGAATGTGTCTTGATAAGATGTGTCTTATTCATGCAGATAATAACCGTTTACAACCATCCCTGAATATGCTTGGAATCTTTCAGTCTTTAATCAAAGCTGTCATCTGCTCTGATTCCCTTACTCAGGCTTACTTGTCGTTAGGTTTATTTGACCTTTTGATATAGTAATGTCAAGTCTGAAAAGCTTTTCATCTATTTAATGACTAATATCTAGCAATATACATAGAAAGAAAATCTATGAGTTGACAGGTGGCAAGGAAGTCAGAGTAGTAAATTTAGGTCAATTCATGGTTTATATTCTTGGAAATGTTTTAGCCTTTAGTGGGCTTTAAATTGATGCAGAGCAGTTACTGAAACAAAGGTAAAGATTTATCAAACATCTGTTCATAGTTAAATATAGTAGCAGGATTCAGGAAGGTGTGTACCCACATGACATTTTGTTAATCAGTTTGACTTTGGAACAGTTGTGGAATTGCTAGTTGAGTTATGTAAATTATGAATACTGCAAAAACCAAGAGATACCTGAGAAACTGTGTAGACAGATAGTAAAAGTAAAATTCTGAGACTTTTGAAGTCCACAGAAGTCTGACAATAATTCCTATGCCAATAGGAATTCAATAATTCAATTTCTTCCCTGTGTATACCAGCTAAACTAAAATCTGACAAGCAGAAATGTATCCTTGGCCTGATCAGACAAGTATGTTTTGCAGGTGCAAAGTGCACAGGATGGTTTGTGTCCGTCCCTCTGTGAGCGAGGCAGTAAGATTTTCCTCTTTATTCTCTGTGTACCCCCACGAGGGAAAACCTGCAAAATAACCAGTTCTTGTTCTTCCCCAAGGGCCAGCACGCTGTGAAAGTTATACTGCTCTAATGATAAGGCACAGCCCAATGGAACTAGGGGGATCAGAATCGTAATTGAAGTATTCTTGCAGCAATCAGTAGGAAAGACCCAAGAAAGCAGAAGGGAAATCAGTTCTTTAAACCTTTCTTAAGCTTTCTCAAATAGTCACAGGCAGGTGAGCGGGCAGGCATGAACACATAGGTATGTGCCCCCGCAGCCCCACTCATAGCTGCTGCTCCCAGTCTAAGTCCAGCCTGGAATTTGAAATGGGATGACCATCTTGCACCATGGGAAGAGCGTTTCACAGAATCACAGAATAGTCAGGGTTGGAAGGGACCTCTGGAGATCATCTAGTCCAACCCCCCCGCCAGAGCAGGGTCATCTACAACAGGTTGCACAGGACACCGTCCAGGCGGGTTTTGAATGTCTCCAGAGTGGGAGACTCCACAACCTCTCTGGGCAGCCTGTTCCAGTGCTCCACCACCCTCAAAGTAAAGAAGTTCCTCCTCATGTTAAGATGGAACTTCCTATGTTCAAGTTTGTGCCCATTACCCCTCGTCCTATCAATGGGCACCACTGAAAAAAGACTGCTCCCATCCCCCTGGCATCCTCCCTTCAAGTATTTGAAAGCATTAACAAGATCCCCCCTCAATCTTCTTTTCTCCAGACTAAAGAGACCCAAATCCCTCAGCCTCTCCTCATATGAAAGATGTTCCAATCCCCTAATCATCTTTGTAGCCCTTTGCTGGACCCTCTCCAGCAGATCCCTGTCCTTCTTGAACTGGGGAGCCCAGAACTGGACGCAGTATTCCAGATGCGGCCTCACCAGGGCAGAGTAGAGGGGGAGGATGACCTCCCTCGACCTGCTGGCCACACTCCTTTTGATGCACCCCAGGATGCCATTGGCCCTCTTGGCCGCCAGGGCACATTGCTGGCTCATGGTCATCCTGTTGTCCACCAGGACTCCCAGGTCCCTTTCCACAGAGCTGCTCTCCAGGAGGTCGGCCCCCAACCTGTACTGATGCATGGGGTTATTCCTCCCCAGATGCAGTACCCTACATTTACCCTTGTTGAATTTCATTAAGTTCCTCTCTGCCCAACTCTCCAGCCTATCCAGGTCACGCTGTAAGGCAGCACAGCCTTCTGGCGTATCAGCCACTCCTCCCAGTTTAGTGTCATCAGCAAACTTGCTGATGGTACACTCTATCCCTTCGTCCAGATCATCGATGAATATATTGAACAGGACTGGACCCAGTACTGACCCTTGAGGGACACCACTTGTTACTGACCTCCAACTAGACTCTGCACCACTAACCACAACCCTCTGAGCTCTATCTGCTAGCCAGTTCTCAATCCACCCCACTGTCCATCCATCTATCCCACACTTCCTAAGCTTGCCAGTGAGGATGATGTGGGAGACAGTGTCGAAAGCCTTGCCAAAGTCAAGGTAGACAACATCCACTGCCCTCCCCTCATCCACCCATCTAGTGACCTCATCATAGAATGCTATCAGATTAGTCAGACACGACTTCCCCTTAGTGAATCCATGTTGACTACTTCTGATAACCTTCTTTTCATCCAGGTGCTTTGAGATGATACCCAGCACAAGCTGCTCCATCATCTTTCCAGGGATGGAGGTGAGGCTGACCGGCCTGTAGTTTCCCGGGTCATCCTTCTTACCCTTTTTGAAGACTGGAGTGACATTGGCTATCCTCCAGTCCTCAGGCACCTCACCTGTCCTCCAGGACCTTTCAAAGATGATGGAGAGCGGCCCAGCAATGACTTCCCCCAGCTCCCTCAGCACTCGAGGGTGCATCCCATCAGGCCCCATGGATTTGTGGATATCTAGTTTGTCTAACTGATCTCTAACTTGCTCCTCATCAACCAAGGGAAAGTCTTGCTTCCTCCAGACTTTCTCTGTTACCTGCAAAGTCTGGGTTTCCCAAGGACTGGCCCGAGCAGTGAAGACAGAAGCAAAGAAGGCATTTAACAACTCCGCCTTCTCTGCATCTTCTGTCACCACAGCACCTGTTTCGTTCAACAGCGGGCCTACATTTTCCCTAGTTTTCCTTTTGTCTCCTATATACTTAAAGAAACCCTTCCTGTTGGCCTTGACATCCCTCGCTAGGTTAAATTCCAAGGCTGCCTTGGCTTTCCTTGTTTCCTCCCTGCATACCCTGACAGCATTCTTGTATTCCTCCCAAGCAGTCAGCCCCTTCTTCCACCTATTGCAAACTCCTTTCTTCCACCTGAGCCTTTTCAGAAGGTCCCTGCTCAGCCATGCAGGTCTCCTACTTCCCTTGCCTGATTTCTATGCGGTTGCTGCCAGCAGTGGCAGGAGGGAGGAGGAGAATGACACTGGAATTTGAAACACAGGACAGTGCATCCTAATGACCTTGTGATCCTAACAATGTTAGCCTGTCTCCATAAAAGAATTTGATTAGGAGGGAGCCCAAGATGACCCTGTGCACGATCACAGTCATCTTAACCTGTAAATAAAGCAGTGAAGAAAACAGAACATAAAAGGCCAAATTCTTTTCCCAGATCAGTTCTGAGTAGTGAACATATATCAAGACCGTATTACTGAGTGGTGGTAAGGAATTGGCTTTCATGTTCAAGGTTATCGTTTTGAAGGTTAAATTTGGTCCCTGGGTTAGAAGCACTTTAGCAAGTATTGTGCCTGGAGTAGGCTGCTTTGGTACTCTTAGATTCCTCAGGGAATCTCATCTGAGTCCTAGCCACTAACTGAGGAGACAATGGATCTACTGCAGGACTAAACACATCTTCCATGTTCTTATGGTAATTCTGGATACTGAATTTCATGCTGGGACTGAAGTCACCCTATCTTTACTGCCACTTCATGAAACTCTTTTATGCGCATTAGTAGACAAATTATGATGTGAGGCTTGATAAATTTTCCTGCCTTTATAGTCATAGTTGTCAGGAGAAATCCATGACCACTGTGAAGATACATTTAACGGGATCCGTATGAGAATACTGGTAGGTAGGTAGATGCCACTTGTAGATGGTAAATTATGAATGATTTATCTAAACTATGTATGCTACAACAGTATTAGCTAATCTCTTACAGATTCACATCATGTCTGATAAGGAGTCAGTCACTTTATTCTTTGTAAATGATAGTGTTAGTGGCAAACAGTTAAACAGTTACCGAGTTTTCCATATGATTGTCCACCCCCCACCTGCCTGTTAGTGTCTTTGTTGACTTCTGTAGAAAGTGGTGATTTGACAGCCTGTAGAACATAACTTTTGGGGTTTTTTTTTTAAATTTCTTTTTCTCCTGGAACAGCAAGAATGCAGTTTGATGTGTGCTCTTCAATGTATTGGATTACATCTGTAATGTGAATCAGTTTTGCCTGACTTGACCACGAGCTAGTTGACTTATTATTGCATGTCTACATTGAGATTTCACGATAATTAAATCACTAAAATTCTAAAGCACAGGTTGCTTATTTCAAATCAAATATAGCATGAGACTGCATAGCATCTGTAATATGGAAACTATTCACTAAATGCGCATCTGTGCTCCTAATGTTTACATAGTTTATAAATCCACCATCTGACACTTCCAGGAAATGCTTGTGTATGCAATGTGGAGATCTATACCTTGTTGGTAGGAGATTGCCTTTCTGTTAATCTGGGAGATCAGTGTATCGAGAATACTGGGGGCAGGGCCCACTGTTGATGTTTTATGCCCAAATTGCCTCATTTTTTTTCTGGTAGAGTCAGGTGTTTCTGTTTTACATTTTGTTTGGTATGCACCTTAAGCAGAACATCCTAAACTAAAAGTAATAGTGGTCTAGTTTCCCGCCTGCATATATTTCCTCCCTGTCTGTTGAGAAACCAAAGCAGAAAATCCCATTTTAGTAGATTTTCACTGAATCTGCAAGTGCCTTATAGGGAATCGAGTAGAAATTTCCTGAAAAAATGGCAATACCAGACATCCTTGATACATTTGAACACACAAAGCTCTGAAATTTGACAGTCTGTGTGTATCGTGAAGACAACCAGCAGTAAGGGTTAGAGACAGCAGAACCAGTGTTATTAATGCGTTGCTGGATTTAGCCAGGAGATTATGTTACAGGGGTCTGCCCTTGTCTGATATGTGGTACAGAGTAAGGCGTTATCCCCTCTGTGCTTCTGTTTGCCAATCTTTAAAATAAGCATAAAGCTGCTGTCTTGCTTGGTGGAGAAAGAGTGTGAGAGAGAGAGAGAGAGAGAGGGAGAGAGAAAAGGAAGGGGAGTAAAAAAGTTTTACTCCTCAGGGGAGTAAAAATCACTCTGGTTCATATGAAGGTATTACAGACCTGTGACGTGAGGGCAGAAAGCGGCATTGTTTGACAGAAATGATGATGTTATTTATGTCAAGATGAGAGACAATTTATAAGCCAAAAAGTCTAAAGCAGGGATGTGAGGTGGGATGCTGCAGAACTAAGTTGACCAGGATCAGATTTTTCTCTTCCCGGCCTACTTCTTTGCTTGACAAGTGGCCACACCAGACAGCTTATCAGAAGGAAGGTCAAGAAGGGACTTGATTAGAATCTCTAAATGTTCTCCTCAGTCAAAAATACCCAAGAAGAAGAAGAACTAATAGCTGGAAGTCAAAACCTCAGAAAAAGAAATGAAAAATAGCATGCACGTTCAAATTGAATGTGAATGGCTTTTGGGAAGATATGCTTTTGCTAAACTCAAATTATTGCACTTAGAATGGGTGTAATTGAATGAAAATCTTTGGCCTCTGGTAGAAAGATGCTCTAATGTTTTCTTTGGCTTTAACATGAGAAGCCATGGCAACAAATGACTGCAGTAATAAGATTCTTTCCCTTCATTAAATGTAGTAGCTGCTATTGAAGAATCTGCCACTGTTGTCTTCCCCTGAAAGTCTGTGACACAGAAATTTAGCTCCAGAAGCGAGGCAGGTTGCCAAGTGTTGAGCTGAATGAATGGCCTCTTACTTGCTGCAAGTGAAAGTGGCTGTAATCAGCTGACAGAAAAAAGACTTTCAATATGGTAGTGATCAAGGGCAGAGTTGAGGTTATTTGTACACATTACTTCTTTAAAAAGTCATACTTGTCAATGTTTCAAATTAATATTGCTATGGCCTAATTCCTCAACATTTTTAAAGAAAACAAAAATGAGAATCTGCTTTTGTTTGGTTGTTTTTTTGTGCCTTTTTAATTATTCTTTTTTTTATTAAATTCACAAGAATTCTTTAGTTTTAGATTTACAGTTAGCGTGAACATAACACAAAATATAGACACTGTGCGGTGGATAAAAGCACTCTCTGAAAGACTTCCAGTGTAAAAAGATGTAAAAAGACATATCAGTCATTTTTTGTTTTCTAAGTTCTGGTTAGTGACATGCATTGCACTAACTACAATAGCATTTCCTGCAAACATACAGTAAAAAATCACGCATTTATGTTTGTATGTATATAAGTGCATGAGTTTGTAGGCAAAAGTCATCCTACTACAAACCCAAATGAACCCAAAATTTGTGCCAAGATCCCTAGATTCTGCATCACTGATGGGAATTTGGGCATTTTTGCAGGAGCTTCAGATTTTAATCTAGACGTATAATCTTTTGTTACTACTGCTATATTATTTTGTGGTGTTCACAACACTTTCTGATGATAATTTCCTACTTTCAGAGTTTCAGAGTCAGCAGCCCTTTAAGACAAATGATGTTGCTGAGATCTATGTTCTATTGTCTTAGTCTGCTTGCCTAGTGCAGGAAGACATGACACTTGCATTTGATATTCAGCTCACATTCTCAGGCTTTTCCTTGCACCACAAAGGGCTCACTAGAGCTGCTTTTGTGCATGATGAAAGCCGAGTACCTGGAACATATTTTGCAGCAAGGGATAAACTGCAGACTCACCAAATCATGTAGCATACAGGACTGTGCCTGTGGCAACACATCTGTCTCTGTGAGTTCATGTGGACACTTAAGTATCCATGTACTTAAGTATCCATGTGGATGTAATGAATGCAAGTAAATTAACTGCACATAATTACATACTAACTAACACAGGGGGAAGCAAGTTAAAATTTCATTTGTCATGCTGAACCATATATATTTTCAACCTGAAAGAGCAAGGCTGTTTTTTTTTTTTGTTTTTCCTAGCAAGTGGGTAATTTCCTTTTTTTTTTTTTGGTAAATCGTATCATCATTCACCCTATAATGAGTCAGACAGATCTTTGCATATGGGCAAGTACATTTTCTGAATATTTTTACTTATTGAAAATTTACACTGTGAATAATGGATGCCAAATAAACTTGATGTCACCAATTACAGGGTCATCTGCAGCTGGCTAGGGAATTTGTTTCAGTAATATAGTGTCACTACGGAAACACAAATAGCAAAATGCACAGGAAAATGATGATTCAGTGTTCTGTTACAAACAGCACTTTGCCTCAGTGGAATGTAAAGGCTCTGAATCCCTGTGCCTGAGAGCGCAAATGGAAGCATTAATTATGAGCATGGGGCAGAAGGTTTCATCTTCATTTGAAATTTGCCTCAGGGTAACAGGGTGGTATCAAACACTTGTCCCTGGCTTCTGGGCATCTTTAATTACCTGCCTCCCAATTTCTAACCACTGGGGCTCCCCTCTCTGTTACCATGACAACATCCCTGCTCTCAGCATCCTGAACCTTTCTGTCCCTGCCCTGGTCACTTAGAAACCCATCCAAGTAGTTTAAGCCATATGGAAATAATGCAGACATATAGAAAGGCAAATGCAGAAAAGGCATTCATTTTCTCCCTTCCCCTGGTGGCTCCTGGGAGGCGGCTGGCTGTGGGGAAGCCTGGGGGCTGCTCCTATACGAGAATCTGAATGGTTGGCTTGGTTGTCTTCCTGGATGATAAAACCTTCTCTCCATGACTTGTTAAATCTGTCAGGTTTCTAGCAACATGTCACAAGGGGAGAGAGAAAAAAAAAAAAAAAGGCAGTGGAAGGTGGGGGAGGGAGTAAAGATGAGGCTGGGAAGCGCCTGTCTGGCTGCTGCCAGCTGAGAACCACCTGGAGCACCCAGGGCTCTCGGCTCCCTGCTGCTGTGGCTCTCGTGTCTGCCTGGGGCTGAGCAGGAGGAGGATGTGGTGGGAGGAGAGACCCCAGGGCCCGCAGTCCCAATGGCATGTTCAGGACCCCTTGTGCAATATATTGGCCCTGAACGGTTCCTCCTGGCTTCTCCAGGCTGGGCTGCAAGCCTGGATTTGGGTCTCTCTCGCCTCTAGGACTGCACTGTTGGGACTTGGGGGTCATAATGTGTCAGCAGTATGGAGAAGAGTATGGAAGAGCACTTTCTTCTCTGCTGCCAGCTGTTGTACCTGTCTGACTGCCTTAACGACCCACAACGCACATTGGGTTTCCCAGTTCTCAATGGATTAATGAAATTCCTCGAATCCAGCTTCCTGTGGTAATAATTGCAGTTACACTGCAAAATATGCACTCTGCTTTTATGGACCCCTTGGAAACAGATGTGGTAGAAGTAAGACTCATCTGTTGTTGCTCATGTTTCAAACCACACAAATTAGGAGCTGTTCTCAAGTGTCATCTTGCACCCCATCACCAAAAGTGGTGCTGTCTGCCATATTTTTGCCAGTGAAGGAATGACATATGTCTATGTACTAGTAATGGGCTTGTCACAGGATGCCATTTCTTGGTAGAGTACGCTAGAAAATAAGCCAACAGATTTATGGACATTCAGCTGACCATTGAAGGGCATTCTAAATCTTAGAGAAGATGACGTTAGGAAGAAGAGGGGAGTAAGTAGACTATTGACCTGTTGGCAGTCATGTTTATTACTCTCTGCAGTCAGGATTCTCCGTGTCTTCCAGCTAGAGATGGCCAAGGGAAAGTTTGCAGACTGGTGCAAAGAAAGATTTAAGTAAGTGGAAATACATGTGTAGAAGGCAATTTTTACTGTCTTTTTTTTTTTTGCATGTTTTATATCTTGTGGTGCAGGAAAAAATTTGTTTTGAAGAAGCTATTTTGGAGTCATACTGTTCCTATCAGTGTCCTCATTGTTAAATTGTTTAAGTTGCCAAACTTAATTTATTTGATTAAAATAGAGGGGAAAGTAGCGGCTGAACCACAAGGTTTTGAAGGGGCAATACTGTATGGTTTTGCCAGGCTGAAAGCAGGGAAACAAGAAGTCTTTAATTTGACAGCTATGGGGCAAGGGCAAAAAATCACTTCTCATATAGCTGAACCTATAGCGCTGAGCACACATAAAGCAACAAAGAAATGAAACCTAAAAATAAATTTAATTCCAGTAAGGATCACCTCATACACAGTGGATACGTCATGAAAATTGTGAGGTTCCCATCTGATTATGAATCTAGTGGATTTCTACTCAGTGATTCTAGTTCTGTCATTTGCAAAAGTTCTTCCTCTGTTAATCTCTGTTCCTCCTGGCAGAAAATTAGACAGACAGACAAAACCAAACATACATCTTTTTTAGGCAAATCAAAGTGTTCAGAGAAAAATCTGCCATTTCCCATTTACTTTTGTAGTTATGTACATTACACCATTATAAACAACCAAAACCATGTAATTAACAATTTCTGCATACTCGTACTTTTTAAATATGCAATGGTGGCACTTTAATCCTTGCCTGAGTTTCTTGCATCCAGCCATGCACTTGATATTTATTTGATTCAGTGTTTTAGGAAACATTAGTTGTGTGAAGAAGAACAAAGAGCAGCTGAGGAAGCGGCTGTTGTTGAAGTGTCAGGGTCATTTACAGGGTCACCAGAACATAAGGCTGAGATTCCTCCTACAAATGGATGGGGACCTGTGCATCGATGTGGAGGACAGAAGCCCTGGTGCTATACTCCCCTGGACTTTATGTATCCTTACCAAATTCAGATCCTGGCCTGTTCTGCAAAATCCTCTTGCGTGAGCTGAAGGAATAACCTGCTTTGAATCTAAGTACTTAAAAAAATAAATAAAGGCTGTAGCTACTCTTCTAAACCTATATTTAGGTACCTGAACAAGTGACCTGATTTCCAAAGCATGGAAGTCAAACTCTGAGTTAAGGTTTTTGCTGACATCTGTGGGAGTTGTTGTGTGTGAGAACTTCAGAAAATCAGGTCATTCATTTTGCAATTCTGAATTTGGAGTAGGAGTCTAATTTTGTGCTCTTAATTTTTGAAAACTGTGTGTGCTTGCAGTCTGTGCTCAGGTCTTACTTGGTTTGGAGATTATATTCAAGTTTAGAAAACAGCTTGTGGAAAACTGAAAAAGCCCCTCAAAACAACAAATCTTCCTTTGCTGTCTTTTTAAGGGAAAATAGAAATATAATTTAAGTGTCATAGTGACAGGAGGGTAAGTTACTTGTTGGCTATGCAAAAGAAACTCAGGATAACTCACACCGCACCCTTTCTGTGCCTAGCCAAGGTGTAGGAGTTAGGATTTTATATTCCCTTTCTTTTTGGGTCTTTCACCTGTGTTTCCCATCTCCAGTGTTACTTTGGACAGGGCAAAAGCTGACAGGAGATGTTGTATGTCAGTGAAACCCTGTGAGATGTTAACTTACTTCAGGCAGCACAAAAAACACTCCAATATCAGTACCCTGGCTGTGATGGGCTTGCTGGCCCACTGGTCTGTGGCCGTCCTACCATAGCTCAGGATTGTGTCTTCAGTCACAGTTCTGCCTTGAGCCTCCTGCATGCCGGTCCTACCTACTGCCCTGCTTTACCTCAGACTGCCTGCTGGATCAACACTCAGACCTTCTTCACTGCAAGCTCAGGCACTAAATATGAGCACAGCAGGTCCGTGTCCTGGTCACACTAGTGGCAGATATCATCTCTGATGTCTATGACCAGCGGTTATTTGTTCAGAAGGGATGTGACATACAGGCATGTAAGGAAGGAAAAAGGAGTGTAAGGTTACTGTCAAAAAATTGGATGCTTTTCCTTGTTTTTAATTTAGTACTTTTACACCATCTTTGTTTAGGTGGGAAAGCTATTTGGTGTGAAGGTGTGAGGAGCTATTTGGAACAGAAAGAGTTACTGAAGCTTAGCAAGTCAGCTCCTGTTTATGTGCAACTGTCAGTGCAAACATGATGGTGGTTTAAAACTAATGAATTTTACTTAAGTACTATGCTCAAGGTTCAGTTACCCAGGTTCATCCCATGAACTAAGACAACAATTTAGTCCATTTTTCTCCTCAGTACTCAGTATCAGTACATTCTCCACCTGCTCATCTGTTGCTGATACATGCCAGGTTAAGCCAAGAAACTTCCCTAACTAATGACGTGAGTTGCAAGAGCTTGTACTAACAAACAGAGAGCAGGAATTCAGATGTTGTAACAACTCTTATCCTCTGGATTAACGTGTTCAGGGGACATCAACAGACATCCACTGGAGGGCTGTGTGTGCATTCAGGCATAGGTTACTGTCTTTCCTATCTTTATCAGTTAATATGAACTCGACAGTATTGATCAAACTTAGTAACTTTCTCACCTCTTTTATTATCTTTTTTATTTGGGTTGTACGTGCTTTGGCCCATGGAAAGTCTCTTGTCTTCAATTAATGCTGTTTGCACTGGTGTCAGCTGCATCTTTAGATAATGTTGCCATATGATATTATAAAGTGATGATTACCAGTGACTAATGGGATGATTCCTGTTCCATATAAGTAGCTATGTAAAACCGTATGTGCTGCCATACAGAAAAAGGCTAAGGCCTTGTCATGTTCTGAAAAAGAGTGCATCTGGACTTCAGTTGGGACTTAGTATGGCCCTGCCTTAGAGATTTACAGGAATTTAATCAGGGCACGAGGACGTTTATCCCAGAAACCCCAATTAATTCTTCTGCTTGGAGCCCACTGAGACCTCTGCTGTTATTTCAAGGGTGCACGGTAGGCTGTCAGTGACTTCAGCAGGAGCTAGTCACTGCTCTTCAACTTCAAAGAAATACCCCAAACAGCCAAAATGTGAGAATGCCATGTAAAAATCTGCTTTGAGATCTTTCTCAGTTATCAAACAAGTATCTCCACTACTGTGAGTGTTGTAGTTCTTGGTTATTTGAGTGTATTGCCACCTCTAGTAAACATTTTGATAGTGGTATTAGCTTTATTTTCTCCAAAGCAGACTACTGCTGGCCATGTGAAAGTGAATTACTTCATCTTTAGTGATGGTGCACTGGTCAAATACCATGCATGTATGTATTGAATGCTGAAATCAAAATACTTGAAATGGACAGCATTAACATCTCCAGTACTTTAACTATGTCCTTGTTAAACCTGACAAAACTGGGCAGGACATATTTCAACATGCAGTCTGATCACATTTGGAGAACTGATGCTTGTGTTTCTCTTCTGACTCTCCCCTCATCCCATGGGAGGTGAGCAGCTGATGAGAACACTTGGAGCCCTGGATCCAAATGCATTTATTCATGAAAGGCTCTTCTTCTGGTTGCCCATCCTTTCCAAGATGGTGATTATATCATTCACTTCGCATACTGAAACTCAGTGCTCTTGTATAAAGGTGCATATAATTTAAGCATTGAACAGAACAGACGCTCTAGTTAGCTTGTTGCATGAGCTAAAATTTACATGTGGTTGATATGTATGAAAACAATCTCTAAAAACAGGAAAAAAGGGAAGCAAAAGTTTTGTCTTATCTAGTAAACTGAACAGAGTATATTCTCTAGGGTATGATACCTAAGGGCAAATACCATGGCAGAATTTATATCCACATCACTAAAATTTCAGGAAATTGTTAGGAAAATCTATCTTGACAGCCTCATTTCTGTCTTCTTTTAGATATATTTCTTCCACTAATTAATAGATAACCCTTTGTTATTTCGGTCTTCTTTGTCTCCTGTGAGCAACTGTAGTTAACTAAGTTCTTATTTGAAGAGGAAGATGGATTTTCTAGATTTTCTATCTATTTTTCTTACATTAAGAACAGCCAAAATGCTTCTTTTCTGGCATCAAGGAACTTATGCTTTCATGAATTGTAATCATTAAGTTTCTCTTATTTTTAAGTACACTTCTTCCTCCCACAGATTTTTTTACTGTCAAATGCAATGAAGAAAATAGTCAGTCCTGGAAAAAGGTCAGTCCTGTCACTGTTATGTACTTATCAATACTTTGAAATTACAGGTGTCTTTGTATTTGGCCCAAGAATAGGAATGTCAGTTCATACCAGTGCGCATGGATTACAGGATTTTTTCATAACTATTTTGCGTTGTAAAAGACATTCAGTCTTATGGGTGAGGGATAAAGATGTTAAAAAATGTATTGAAGTTGTGTTTTAATGGTTTAGTTTGGTTTCAATAAAGAAAATATTTTTGTGGGGAAGTTCTGAGTTTTCCCCAATAATTTTAGCACATACAATTTGAAAACAACAACAAACACCATTAATATTTCCAATACTTGAAGTGTCATTGTTCTTTCTCCTTGGCAATGTTAAATTGGTTGTTTGACGGCCCCATTATCCTTCATAGCCTGGATTCCCAAGTTGGCTTGTCCCTTACTGCATTTCAGTGGTCATTTTTTTCTCAGTAACACATTGCAAAATCTCAGTACGAGGAAAAATAGTTTTGCATCTGATACATGTTGTCCAGTTGTAGAATCAGATTTAGAGAGAAAAGTAGGAAAATTTAGTTCCATAATTTTTATAATCAAGAGATTCTGTGGCAACCTCTCTGCATGATCTTTTCAGTTTTCAGTGAAGAATTTGTGCTTTGTTTAAGGATAGAATGTTTTGGTTTTGAATTTTTTTGCAAAGTTGCTGAGTTCTGTAGGATGTGCATGGAAGAACATGTTCTATCTGGCATGTAATTTCTACTTCGAACCAATAGGTGAAAAAAAAGCAGAACTAGAGTTTTACATCATAATTATCAACAAGAAGAATGCAAAACATAGTTCAAGGATCCCAGTGGAAGAACAGCAAATTGAGGTATCAAGTTTGTTTCAATTTCTGTTTTCAATCTGGCAAAACTGGATATGTCATATTTTGAACCTAAAATTGACTTACATCCCAATGTATACATGCACAAATATAGACAAATATATATATATGAGAAAAGACGTATATGTGTATACAACGGGTGTGCCTTAGTATTCAACAGTTTAATAAGGACAAAATTACTTCTGTGATAATGGAAGTGATTCACTTAAAGATTAAGTTTAAAGTCATTGAATCCTCAATTTTTTGGTTCTTGTATTTTATTATCCTCATAGGTTCTGGGTGGAGAAAAAATAAAAAGAGTCTATATTTTTCTGCACTGAATTACTTTTTGTCATATTGGGGACTGTTCATTGCTGGAATTTTAAGAAAAATAGTATAAAATATAAGAGGACCTCCCAAAATCCACATTCCCCTGTCTACTGTCTGCATAATTCAGCACTATCCATATTGGAACTTTCACACATAATTCTTTCTAAATTTACACTATGTGCTTATGACACCAAGTGATTTTTTTATGGTGTAATTTGATCAGCAAACAAAAGAAGTTTGAAATTCAGCAGCTGCAATGTCCAAGGACCCACCTCTTCACCTTCTCAAGAATGGACATGCTTTTGTAGGTTTTCTTTGGATGCATTTTCAAACTATTTTTCTTGTGACTTGAACTGGAATTTGCGCATGAAATTACACGTTTTACTTTTATCCAACGCTGTGAAAAAAACAAAAGATTTTTGCTCATATGACTGAAAAAAAATAATGAAGGAAGATATGTGTCCTGAGAAACTTGGCTAAGTGGAAAAGATAGTGTTTGATACTAAGTAAAAGACATTTTTAGGTAGTTCTAAATGTGAGATTTTTTTTTTTAATAGCCGTTGTTGAGCTATTTCAACTCCTCATAGAATCATAGAATCAACCATAGAATGGTTTAGGTTGGAAGGGACCTTAAAGATCACCGAGTTCCAACCCCCCTGCCATGGGCAGGGACACTTTCCACTAGATCAGGTTGCTCAAAGCCCCATCCAGCCTGGCCTCGAACACTTCCAGGGATGGGACCTCCACAGCTTCTCTGGGCAACCTGTTCCAGTGTCTCACCACCCTGACAGCAAAGAATTTCTTCCTAATATCTAATCTAAATCTACCCTCTTCCAGTTTAAAACTGTAACCACTTGTCCTATCATTACACTCCCTGATAAAAAGTCCCTCCCCATCTTTCCTGTATGACCTCTTTAGGTATTATAAGGTCGCTACAAGGTCTCCCCAGAGCCTTCTTTCTCCAGGATGAACAACCCCAACTCTCTCAGTCTGTCTTCACAGGTGAGGTGCTCCAGCCCTCTCATCATCTTTGTGGCTCTCCTCTGGACTCTCTCCAACAGACCCATGCCCTTTTTATGTTGGAGGCCCCAGAGCTGGACACAGTACTCCAGGTGGGGTCTTATGACAGCAGAGTAGAGGGTCAGAATCACCTCCCTTGACCAGCTGGCCACAATTTTTTTGATGCAGCCCAGGATATGGTTGCCTTTCTGGGCTGCAAGTGCATATTTTCTGCTCAAGTTAAGCTTCTTATCTTCCAGCACCCCCAAGTTCTCCTCAGGGCTGCTCTCAATCCAGTCTCCACCTAGCCTGTATTTGTGCTTGGCATTGCCCTGACCCATGTCCAGGACCTTGCACTTGGCCTTGTTGAACTTCATGAGTTTCACATGGGCCTACCTGTCAAGTCTGTCAATGTCCCTCTGAATGGCATCCTTTCTGTCCAGTGTGTTGACCACTGGAGGGAAAGGTGTTGTTGACAAACTTGCTGAAGTTGTACTCAATTCCACTGTCCATGTCGCTGATGAAGATGTTGAACAGCGCCGGTCCCAATACCAGACCCTGAGGGGTGCTGCTCGTCACTGGTCTCCACTCGGACGCTGAGCTGTTGACCACAACTCATTGAGTGCAACCATCCAGCCAATTCCCTATCCACCGAGTGGTTCATCCATCAAATCCATGTCTCTCCAATTTAGAGACAAGGATGTCAAGTGGGACTGTGTCAAATCCAGGTAGATAATGTCAGTTGCTCTTCCCTTATCCACCAATGCTATAAGGCTGTGGTAGAAGGCCACCATATTTGTCAGACATGATTTGCCTGCAGTGAAGCGGAGTTGGCTGTCACTGATCACCTCCTGATTTTCCATGTGCCTTAGCATAGTTTTCAATAAGATCTGTTCAATGATCTTGCCTGGCGCAGAGGCAAAACTGATCAGCCTGTAGTTCCCTGGGTCTTCCTTTTTTCCCTTTTTAAAACTGGGGGTTGTGTTTCCCCTTTTCCAGTCAGTAGGAACTTCACCAGACTGCCACAGCTTCTCAAATATGATGGATAGTGGCTTAGCAACTTAATCCGCCAGTCCCCTGAGGACCCACAGATGAGTTTTATCAGGTCCCATGGACTTGTGCATCTTCAGGTTCCTCAGATGTTCTCCAACCTGATCTCCTACAGTGGGGTGGTTCTTCATTCTCCCAGCCCCTGACTTTGTCTTCTGTGTCTTGGGAGGCGTAGCTAGAGCCCTTGCTTGTGAAGACTAAGGCCAAAATGTCATTGAGTACCTCAACCAGGTCTCCTGCTTAGTTCCGGAGAGGGCCCACATTTTCCCTAGTCTTCCTTTTATCACTGATGTACCTATAGAAGCTTTTCTTGTTGCCCTTGACTTCCCTGGCCAAATTTAACTCTATCTGGGCTTTAGTTTTCCTTACCTGATCCCTGGCTGCTTGGACAATTTCTCTGTGTTCCTCCCAGGCTACGTGTCCTTGCTTCTACCTTCTGTAGGCTTCCTTTTTCTGAGATTCTCCAGGAGCTCTTTGTTCATCCATGCAGGCCCCTTGGAGTTTTTGCCTGACTTCCTCTTTGTTGGGATGCATCGCTCCTGAGCTTGGAGGCGGTGATCCTTGAATATTAACCAGCTTTCTTGGGCCCCTCTTCCCTTCAGGGCTTTATCCCATGGTACTCTACCAAGAAGATCTCTGAAGAGGCCAAAGTCTGCTCTTCTGAAGTACAGGGTAGTGAGCTTGCTGTGCGTCCTCCTTGCTGCCCTAAGGATCTCAAACTCCACCATTTCATGGTCACTGCAGTCAAGGCTGCCCTTGAGCTTCATATTTCCCACCAGCACTTTCTCACTTGGTGAGAACAAGGTCCAGCATAGCACCTCTCCTCATTGGCTCCTCAAACCAAGGTTTTCCTTTAAAACCATGTTCAGACATGGATAAATTCCTGACAAAAGTAGAAAACTTGGGCTAAACTAAAAATAGTTTCGTATAAAATACCTTAGTTCAGGACTTAAACTACCAAGAGGTTCACCCAAAGGCTGTCTGTTGGTTTGCAAATTTTTGCCTTGGCTTGATTTGAGAATGAAATGCTTGTATACTTTTACTTGCAATATTGTTTTAACCAGAATAATACGATCTCTAGGTCAACTGTGTTTCCACAGACAGAAGGAGGAGAGATTTAAGATTTTAAAAATTATTATTATTATTATTCACAAAAAAGACCTTATCAAATGCCTCTGTTGTTCACAAATTCATATTGAATTTGGATACTAGTGTCCATGTAAGAAAGAAGAAATTTAAAAATTCTTTGTGTTTAGAAAAAAGAGATATTTTTTAAAAGGTTAAACAGATTTAAAAACAAGTGTAATGAAACATTTAGTTTCTAGTCCAGTAAAATAATTTGATGTGGCCATCCTTAAAAAAAAAATCTGCAGTAAAGGGAAACTTTTAACTCCTAGGAACACAAACACTTTTTTTTCCCCCAGATTGTCAGTAAAACAAAAATATTTTTTTTCCACAGCCTGAAATATTAACCCTAGATATAAAATGATGGAAATAGAACTTATTAATGTAGGTAAATGTGAAATTAAACTTAATATTTCTGATAACTTTTAAAAAAATTTATTTAAAACATTCCATTAGTGGAATAAAAATAAAACCGGGTTATTTTTAGAAAAACATATTTGTCAAGAAATATAAGTGAACTTTAATCTGAGCAGTGAAGGTAGAAGGATGTTTCTAACCTTTTGTAACCTTTGCATCTTCTTATGCTGCTCCTGCTCCTGGGCCTGCTAGTGCAAATGAGAACCCAGGCTGGAGTGTGGCTCTGCACTCCGTGTGCTGCACTCCCACCGTGCTGCTCCTTCTGCCGAGTGCTGTGGCCAACAAGCCTGGCTTTTTTTGCAGCTGCTTTTAGTTGGGTTTCCTCCAGTTTTAGTGGCTGTCCGATTTCTTTCTTGCTCGAAAGGGGGTATCTCTGCAGCAGGGGCTATAGCATCTTCATGGAAAAGGTTATCTTTCTTTTATGATAAGTCCTTTTTGATCTTTTCTCAGGCGTGCAGCTGAGTGGACAGTAAATCACATTCTCTTGATTTGGCAAGTTCAGTTATTTGCAGGTGTAAGGCCATTTGGTCACAGTTACCATTCATACGTGACCAGTCACGAGTTTCTCTGACCTAGGAACAGAAAAGATTATTTCCAATGACTTGAGTTAAAGACTTTGCACACCTGGTTATAGACTTATTAATGATTTGTTATTTCTTAGTCATCTTTTGGGGACTAATGTTGCTCTTTGATGTTTGCTTTAATCTTCCAGTATAAACAATCACACTGAAGTCTCATAAACCAAGCCCCAGAACAGCTAGTATGACATTTGCTCTTCTTACATAAGGACAGCATGAATGCAGTTGGGTTTTATTTACAATTGTATAATTTAAAACTTTTAAGAGATAATTAAACTGCCATGTTTCATTTGTTTCAGTTAAAAACACAAAACATGGATATTTATCCAAAATTTTATATACCTCACTCCTGCTTGTGGTTGTAGCTGTGTTGTGTGTTGCTTAACCAGAGTGGATCCAAAGACTGAAAAAATATGTTTTTAAAAAGTGGAAAGGACACCACCTCATTTTGATTTTAGCACATTTCCCATTTTCATTCTGGGCTATTTCATTCAGTAATGAGCACATAGTTCAAGTTTTAGTTTAAAGAAAAATGTTTGAAATATTTCTTAGAGCTCAGACTCAGACCCCTGAAAATCCTATCTTGGGTCTTGGAGTCTTGGCAACACAGGTTGCCAAGTTGCCTAATACAATTGATTTTGGACCCTTAATTCTTATCCATTCTTAATCCGTTTTTCCTCCACTGTGAATGGTGGATTTCCAATTCTGCTTTGTTTGGATGTCCTCATATTTTTCTTCTTCATTTTGCTGAGTTTCACTAGGATTTCTAAAACATAAATCAAGGATTAATACTGGAAGTGGAGCCTTCTTGGAATATTTGTAGGAATGCAAATTTTGCTAGGGTGTAACCAGAACTTTTACAACAAGGGGCTGAAAGTGAAAATGTATGAACACAGGAGACATCAAAGTCAACAAAAAAGTGAAGGAGATGATAAGAAGCGGGAAAACCAAAAAGAGCTTTAAACATGCACCTGGAAATTGCAAAGGAGGGAGATTCTGTGCTGTGATACATTTCAGCTATAGCAAGAGCTGTTTTAGTAGTCAAGGTGGAGAAGTGTTCACTCTGCGCTCTGTTTGTCTGCTCAGAACTTCTCAAACTATTTGGTTTTGTGATAACATTTTTTAGCAGTTGATTAATATGAAAATGTTTTCTTCTAACTGTGAGGTCTTACCAGGACACTGTTTGCTCTTTCAGACTTATGCATGAAGAGTTATTATTTCTCTAAATATAATGCATGTGTTTCCTCTCTCTTGGTTTTGATGGGTCAGGAGCAAGTGTGGGTGAAACTATGTAAAAGAGGCATGAACTGTACAAGAAAGCAAAACTATGGGTTTGGGAAATAAAAAGCTTTTTGTTTTAACAGGTATTTGACTGCTTTTACGATCTTGGTGAACCTGGACATGTAAATAATGCTGACATTTTGCACACATGTATGCAATTAGTTAAAGGCTTATTTGCTTATCCAGGGAAGTTTTTCTACAGCTGGAAACGCTTCAGGGCAATGTGAGCTGAGTAGCTGCTGAGTGCTGGGGACTATTTCCAGAAATATGGTGTCCCAGAGGTTATCACACAACAGAGCAGATGAAGTGAGCTTTCAGGAAGGTCTGTAGTATAGTACACTTAAGGACATCTGTAGAAGGCTAAATCATCACCTTTTAATTTCACAGAAAGCACTCGAAAAAGAATAATACCTTCTTTTTCCATGTGATGGGGAGACAGGTAGTCCTTTTTCACCATTTCTGTTTTACCCAAGGCAAACACATTAATCCCTGTTGAATGCAGCACTCTGGCAGCAGTGTAGCAACACTGCACTACAAGAAGGAGGAGCCTTCCTCACAGGAGGAAGAAGCCTTACAGGGCTCTGTGTGGTGTGTACCTTCAGCTACTTGAAAGTCAGATGCCTAGTCTAAACAGATGCAAAAAGAGGCTAGATGAATCACTCTCTTGAGATAGCCACTTCTCTTCATTGACTACAGGGATGGTCAAAATGGCTGGCTAAGATGCAAGGCATTTCAAATGGCTAAAATTAAGTGAGGTGAATCCCAGCCAAATGTTACTGTTTATGTACAAATGTACACGGATGCTGGGTTTTTCCATGCAGCTGCACCAAGCCTTTTTTGTTTGTTTCATTGGTTGTTGGGGTTTTTTAGCGTTTGTTTTTTTTTCTTTTTGTGTGTGTGTGTGTGCCATGCACAGCTGAATGCAAGGAAATGGAAGGAAGTAATGTTCTGTAAAGAACGTGGTAGAAAATAATGGTGAAAAGATCTGTAATAAATGGTTATTAATGAAAGATGTAGGAGAATGCTGCTCACCAGGCCTTGTGGCTTACTGCTGATGTTTGGTCATTGCTGAGGGCTACGGAGAAAAATTTGGGATTTCCTTTAAAACGGTCAGCGCTCCAGGTTGTTAGTAAGAGGTGGAAAACAGAATAAAAGGAGAAAATTACAGCAGAACATGCCTCAGTGTGTGGATACAGAATGTGCTACAATAGGCCAATGATGAGTATATGCCCCATGTGGGGAATGAGACATGCCAAGGGATGTGATGGATTAGGTCTCTAGCGGTCTATTGAGAAGACCAGTGTCTGGAGAATATGAAACCACCTATGTAATTCTGAGAGATGAAAAGGTGAAAGAACACGCAAGTAAATGGTTTTTATGGGATGGAAAATATCCCCAAGAATTAAGCAAAGTACTTGTATTTGTTAATGTAATTTATTTTCCATTTATCTATACCTGATTGCTATGTTAAAAGTGCAAGTAGTTCTTACTATGTATAACATTGATTCTTAGACAAAATGCAGATATTAGTGGAATAATATGCCCCTTAATCTTGTGAAGTCTTGGGAAATTATGAACATGAGCCAAAATCTAAAATGAAGGTAATGAATTATTATTTTCCTATGATTATCTGATGATTATTTTATTAATCTGTAACCAAATCAAATAGAAAGTAAAAATTTTAATTTTTTTTTAAACATTTCTCAGACATTTTTGTCACACTCCTTATCCTGGGTGCACTGTCTATCACACACATTCCCCTGAATTGGAGAACAAATAATCAAACTTGCCAGGTGCTATTGGAAGTGCCCCATGCATTGTAGTGGGGAGGATCAGCTGGGAGACCATGGTCATTGGAGGCAGTGATTTGGGCAGAGATATTGCCTTTCCCTGCCCTTCATCGTGCTGCTGCAAAATTAATTCCACTGGGTTGTCACTATGCTCCCTCCCATCCCCTCATCATCCCACTGCTGGCTTTTCTTTTTATATCACATCAAATGTGAAGCACTTGACTTCACCTTGAAGGCCCTTCAAGCTGTACCTTCCCTACAGATCATCTATAATTCACAGATAGTGTCATCTCTCAGCCCTGATAGGTCACTGATGCCAGCTTCAACATTCACTTGTTAACATTTCAAACAAGCACTTTCATGTCTTCTCTCACGCTGCCTCTGAGGAGTTTGCTGCACACCTCGGTGAAGCTGCCTCATTACCTTCCATCAGACACTGCTGAAAGCTCTCCCTGGCCAGGGTGCCTGTGACAGTCTCCAGACAATGAGGCTGCTGCCAGGCTGAGCCCGCTGTCAGCTGTACTGCCCACCCTCTGTCTCAGCACACCCATCTCCTCCCAAACCTCTCGTGTTGTCAGGTTTTTGTCCTTTATTTTTCCCCTGACCTTGTACATAGCCAGACAAAATGGGGTCCTGGTCCATGACTCCTGAGCACCATGGTAATAAACTTGTAAGAACAGAAATGTGAATAGTACCCATGATATTTAAGACCTTATGGTAGAAAGCCTTGATTCCGTACAGAATGTGTCAAGCACACACTTTTCTCAGGAAGATGTATTTCTGTCCCACTGACTTCAAATGGAGAGCATGTATATTTATTTTTAAGTGTGTGGTTAACTATCTGGCTGAATCAGGCCGTTAAACAAGCTGTAATTTTGGTGTGATCAGCCACGTTGCCTTCGCATTGGCATATGCAGGTCCCTTATTATTGCCACCCTTGCTCCTTCCACTGTGTGCAGACATTTCGTGGGGAACGCCATGGGCACAGCAGCAATTAACCGTACAAGCAGGAAAGGCGGACAAAGCTCTGTTTGAGGGCTGGTGCTTGGCAAGAAGGTTGCGTCTTCCATTCGGGGTTAATTACAAATAACCTCTTTTTTTTTTGCATAGCCGCATCCATGCACATGTGAATAGAATTAAAAGGAAGTGGAAAGTGATATATGGAGATCAAAGGGAGGCTGGAAGCCTGGAGAATGAAAATTATCTAGCACCTCTAAATATGCTCAGGCAGCCCGTCATGTTACAGAACAAGAACACATTTGTCTTCTGACAGCCTGGTGTGACCTCTGTGATTTACTCTGTGTAACAGACTCCAGGAGAGGAGAAAATGTGTTCTGTACAGCAAGGCTAGGGCAAAGGAGACCATCATTAGTTGCTTTGAATTTGTGGATTAAAATACTTTGGGAGCAATACAGCAGTGCTGGGTGTATTCTGCAGAGATGTAAATAGACAATAATGGCACTCTATAAATTTCTGTCTTATTTATGGAAGGCCCAACTGATTGTATTTTGGATTTTGTTGCTGTTCAGGGTGGCAATTATGAACTCCGATCATGTGAGATTCTTATTTTGGATGCTGCAAAGTATGAACACAGTACATAAAACAGCAAAAGAAAATTTAAAGAAATCAAAATGAACAGTGTGGGATGAATGTGGTTTCCAGAAATCCAGATTTAAATCTGGGTTGGACTGAAATCTTGTGCATCTCCTGACACAGTTGTAGAAAGTCAGGATATCATCTGAACTTGTGTGATTGATTAATCTGGATCTACTAGTGACTGCGCATCTATCAGGTTTGCTCTTTTGACCAAGTGACACACAATTCCACATTGAGCCCAAGCCCCTGCTGCTCCCTGCTGCCTTGTTGATTGCTCTGCCCTTCTCTGGGCAGTATGCAGCTCCAGGGGAGCAGCTGGTCACCTCCTGTGTGCTCAATGCCACTGGGCACAGTGCTGTGACAGTATTGCAAAGATCTCACCTCTTCAAGGTATTTTTTTTAACCCCTTTTTTCATCAGTGCGCAGGCTTTCACCAACACACAGCCCTGGTCAGAAAGCCCTCAAGAATATAAGAAAAAAATAGCTCTCTTTTACATAGTAGTTCATAAACCAAGAACATTTCTACATGTTTCTAGACTAACTTCTTTAGAACCTTGTTTGTGTAATTGCTACTTGTTCTTTTAGATCTTTTAAATAAAGTTTGGAAAGAGTTACGAGGAGCATAAATTTGTTTGCATCACAATATCAGACATTTTTAAAGATTATGTTGAAGAAATACTATATTACTAACTGCAAGTAGAACGTAAGCAGGGATTACCTTTAAATAAAGTATAAACAAGGTTATTTCTGATTCCCCAGTTATTTCCTGATTTTCTTTCTAGATAAAAGGGACCTAAAGTTTTAAAATAGTAAGTGGTGGTAAAATGAAAAAGAGTGAAAAACATAAAGGATAGATTAAAGGTTGATGAGATGCTTCAGTTACTGGCTGAGGCAAATTTTCTAGTAAATTAAAAAATCAAAAGGCTGTAAGTTGTATGAGTCCAATTTTTACCCAGTGGAAGGGCTGGTGTGTGTAAATCCCCACTCAGGAAATGAACACGTTTTGTCCTGATATTCACATTTTTGTAAGTCTCCTGCAGCGATTCTCAGCAGAATCTTCTCTGTGGGAATGGCTGGAGAAGATTGAATTCGGAGGTCATTCCACACCTGGAGGGGTGGCATTAGTAATCACAAGTGAAATTGTGAAATTATAGCTGTGAAAATGCAAAGCCAATACTCATAGGCCACCATGTGGCCAAGGAAGATCCATCATTTTTTATCCATAGGGTCAAAAGATGTCCACACCCAGAGAGCACTACCAAGTCCTGCTGGCCCTGCACAGCCTCCCCCCAGCCCTGCCCATGGGCCCAGGAGCCCATTTCAGCACAGGCCTGGGCACCAAGTCTATTCCTGAGCTATATTTTAGGTTAACCAGTGCTTAGTCCTTGGTCCCTGGATGGATATTGGACCTGCATGGTAGGCTTGCCTCCAGCCCTGTGTCTGTCTCCACCTCCTGCAGCTCCTGTGGGAGTCCCTGGATGGACCCTCATCCCGATTCATCACCTCGCCTCATCTGCAACTGTTAACCAAACCTCTCCCTACTACTATGACCACAATCCTGTGCAGAACCTGTGCGACTGTGCTTGGAAGGGCACGGTCCTGCCAGTTGCAAACCAGCAGTGCACCGTGTATACTTTAAAAGCATGTCTCTTCTGAACTTGGCAAACTTTCCCCTGTGTGAGTCATCCCCTTGACAGCAGTGACTTGCATGCATGTGCACTCCTGGAGAATAAACATGCTCTGACCCCAAAAGCTATGTTTTAATGAGCTATCAAAAAGCCAAGGTTTCCTGCTGCAATATGTGGTATCCTGTAATGGGATTGTAATGGGACACCATTACAATGTCCCTACCATTGTAATGGGACAGCTGTTTGTAAATTTTGGGGGCATAATCCCAAATGCTGCCTTAATGTTAGGAGACTTTTCTTCCTGAGCTAAGCAGTCAAGGGAGAGAGACAGAAGATGCTAGATGGCTAAAGTAGGTTTCTGCTCTTTAATGTTCTCTGGAGGAGTCTCCCTCTTGACAGTGTTTACTGGACCCCAGGAGAAAAGGTCCCTGAACTAAAGTTTTCCTTGACAAATAGTGACCATATAAGGCCTGGTGTTGGATGTTTCAGTCCCATGTTTTGAATTCCAGTAGAGTAATGGCAGACTTTTTGGTTAGCTCCACAAACCAGAGTTGGTGTCTGTAGGCAGAATCACACAGAATCACAGAATGGTTGAGGCTTGGAAAGACCTCTGGAGCTCATCTGGTCCACCCCCTGCCCTGCTCAAACAGGGCTACCTAGAGCAGGTTGCTCAGGACCATGTCCAAATAGCTTTTGAATATCTAAGGAGACACACTCCACAACCTCCCTGGGCAACCAGCGCCACTGCACAGTCACCATCACAGTAAGAAAGCTCTTCCTGATGTGCAGATGGCACCTCCTGTGTTTCATTGTGTGCCCATTGCTGCAAGTCCTGTCACTAGGCAACACTGAGAGGAGTCCGGCTCTGTCCTCTTTGCACCCTGCCTTCAGGTATTTACAGACATTAATAAAGTCATCCGTGAAAGCCTTCTCCTCTCCAGGATGAACAGTCCCAGTTCTCTCAGCCTTTCCTCATAGGAGAGGTGCTCCAGCTGCTTAATGATCTTCGTGGCCTTCTGTCCACTATGTTCATGTCTCTCTTGTACTGAGGAACCCAGAAGTAGCAGTTATCCACAATCTCATAGATCACATAAAAGAGTATTCCTATGGAGGCAATGACTTCAAATGCAGCATGAGGCAGGATAGAAAGGCTGATTCAATGGAAATGCTCATAATGATTACAGCACAGCCGCAGTCTTGACCATCATCAATAAACTTGCTTTGCATACCGCAGTTGCTCTGGCTGAGTTAAGATGTTAAAGCAAATAATGATGGTTGACATGATCAAAAGCACCACGGAATGGTTTCAGAACTTCAGGATCATTTGAAAATATTCCCTATTTGAGTCTCAGAATGGACCTTTGCTAGAAAGTCCTGAGAAGTTTCAGTCACAGCAGCAGCTACCATGGAGAAACCTTCCTGACAAGTTACTGTGACATCACTTTCATGTGTGCCAAACTGAACAGCCAGAATCACTTAGTAGTGTATTAGAGCACATAGGTAACCATATATTTTCACAGACTAATAGACTTATGTTCACAGTGCAAGGTTTATAGAATCATAGAATCATAGGATTGTTGAGGTTGGAAGGAACCTTTAAGATCATCGAGTCTAACCATTAACCTAACCTGACAAAACCACTTCTAAACCATATCCCCAAGTACCACGCCTACCCATTTTTTAAACACCTCCAGGGATGGAGAATCCACCACCTCCCTGGGCAGCCTATTCCAATGTTGGATAACCCTTTCAGTGAAAAATTTTTCCTAATATTCAACCTAAACCTTGCCTGGCTTAACTTGAACCCATTTCCTGTCATCCTCTCACTTGTCACTAGGGAGAAGAGGTCAGTCCCCATCTCTCTACAACCTCCTTTCAGGTAGTTGTAGAGACTGATAAGGTCTCCCCTCAGCTTCCTTTCCTCCAGGCTAAACGGCCCCAGTTCCCTCAGTCGTTCCTCATAAGACTTGTCCCCCCTCACCAGTTTTGTTGCCCTTCTCTGGACACGCTCCAGCACCTCAGTGTCTTTCTTGTAGCGAGGGGCCCAGAACTGAACACAGTACTCGAGGTGGGGTCTCACCAGTGCTAAGTACAGGGGGATGATCACTTCCCAAGTCCTGCTCACCATGCTATTCCTGATACAGGCCAGGATGCCGTTGGCCTTCTTGGCCACCTGGGCACCCTGCCAGTTCATATTCAGCTGACTGTCCACCAACACGCCCAGGTCCTTCTCCGCTGGGCAGCTATCGAGCCACTCTGCCCCAAGCCTGTAGCGCTGCATGGGGTTGTTGTGACCCAAGTGCAGCACCCGGCACTTGGCCTTGTTGAACCTCATACCGTTGGCCTCAGTCCTTCAGTCCAGCCTGTCCAGATGCAGATGATGCAGGTGATTTAGTGATGACATTTACCACAGCTAAAATTATAATTTAGTTTTAAATTTGTTAAAAAAATCTCTTTAGGAAGAGGAGAAAAAAATGAAGATCAATAAGAATATCCAGAAGAAAATGCATAGGATAGATAAGTATTCACCAATACATTTCATTTAGTAATTTTCTGTATATGTGAAAGATACCAGAAAAATTACAAGAACCATACAGCCTTTAAAAAAAACCCAAACCCAAGCAAAAACCAAGGTAGAAAATATGGTTGCATTGTTGTCTGGGGATTTCAATTTAATTTTCTGATAACATTACATATCAAGGAAAACACAGGAATTTGTCCATAGAAAACATGCTAATGGCTCCTTCAGACTGCATGTGCAGTGCTGCTGGGAGTCACAGATGAGCGACAACTCTGCTGACTACAAACCACATGCAGGAGTCACAGACTGCTTCAGCACCAAGTGTTTCTTGTTGACTGTTAATGAGTTTCACTACAAAGTCATGATATAATATATTGAATCAAGTTGTATCTTACACAAATAAATTTGTTTCATCTTGCATAGTAATTACTTCTTGTGTTACTTTTCCTTGAGAGTCATCAAAATTATATGTTTTGACAAAAGGAACAGCCTCAGTTGGCCAACAAACCATTACTGGTCATGGGAAGCAGGTGGTGTCTATCCATCTTTCATCCCTTGTTGTCAAGAGAAAAAACAATATGAAAGGAGATAAAAGAGTTTATGAATTAAAAAAGACGGAAATCTAGCTGATGTTTTATGTGAAGAACGGAAGCAAACCAAGCTACTAATTTGGCTTAATGTGTCTCACGTGGTCATCTTAGTTAACAGTATATTGAATAAAAATGTGTGCAATAAGTAGTGAGCACAAAGGACTACTTCAAATGCCAGATATTGTGAACTTTCCATATATTTGTAGAAAACAGAGTGATTTCATGGGAATTACTCAATGTATTCCTTGCATTTCTTTTTTAATCAAAAGGAATATCAAAATGTATATATTTTTACCAGTACATATTAGTATAATGTAAAGTTTAGAAAAATCAAATGAAATGGCATTTCAAAACAAAATGGAAGTATCTTTCAGTCAGAAAATACCAAGGTTATTCTGACATGGGCCACCACTTCTTTCCTCCATGATTTATTTCAAAATAAAACTCTAGTAAAACCCCTGTGACTGGAAGACACACATCAGTGGGATGTTCATTACCTTTATCTGTTGTCATGCGGAGGTCTGTTCAAATGACTGAGACTTTGTTATGTCTGGAAGAGTTACACTCCTGCTTGTGCTGCAATAAGCCTACTGTTTTACTCTGGGCCATTATCTATATTTGTTCATGTATACTCATTCATATATCCATTTATGTGTATACTCACAAAGTGCACTTCAGATGAACCTGTGTGAAAACTGGAGGTCAGAGTTCATGGTTATGTTTGTTTTACAATGGTAATTTCTTTAATCATTGCTGAAACTAACCGCCTCTGTGTATGGCAAAAAAGTATTTGCGGTCTTTGTGGTGAATGTTACAGGAACCAGTAAATGACTGAGAAATAGAGAAGTTTGAGGTTACATAGTTATCCGTTATGTTTTCATTCTGAACCGTTTTATACTGTCTCTGGATAAGTGCTATCTCAGAGATAAATCTAGGTCAGTTAAAAAGCAGAAGAACAAACATGATAACAAGGTTCCTTCTCTTAATTAGTGGAAAAATGTTTTCTGTCAGGTCCCATATAATGTGGCGACACACTGATCTGATGCAGTATCTATCTGCAAAATGAAATAGAACAAAAAGTGCAGTGCCTTAAGCACAAAATGGTAGATAGGTTCTAAGAGAACTTCAACAAACAGAAATACTGAGAAATTGTTCTAATCAAAAAAGATACTCATAACATAACTTATGACCAGATATTAAGTAGTATCTATGCAGAGATTGTCTACTTTTTTAGTAAAGCGACTAGATAGCAAACCTATTTTTCAGCTCTTCTTACTTTACATCTCAAATTTTGCCCCTGAAGCCCATGTAATTTGAATGGACTAAACTATAATTTTAGTAGCAACTGCCTTTTAAAAGGAATTGATTCATGCTTCCTCTTGCCCTCAAGTTGACTTCCACTGTAGGAGATCTGAAATGCCACAATTTATTGAAGCTGCCAATGTGGTCTATTAAATTGATCTGCACCAGTTTGCTAATGACACTGAGCCTTCTTGGCTGTTTTAATGATTATCTCAAATAGTGTTTGACAGTCTTCTCACATTGATCACAACATTGTTTCCTTTGTTCTTCCAGCACCAGCTGTGTTTGTCCTCTCTGGGAAGCTTTGCTCCAGTGCATAGAATCATAGAATGGTTAGAGTTGGATGGGACCTTAAAGATGATCTAGTTCAATCCACCCCTGCCATTGGCAGGGACACCTTCCACTAGACCAGGTTGCTCAAAGCCCCATCCAACCTGGCCTTGAACACTTCCAGGGATGAGGCATCCACAGCTTCTCTGGGCAACCCATTCCAGTGTCTCACTATCCCCACAGTAAAGAATTTCTTCCTAATATCTAATCTAAATCTTCCCTCTTTCAGTTACTGATGTTATTGGTGGACAATGATCACCATTTTATGGATGAAGAATGGAGAATAAATGACCTCTGCTACTCACTTTCTCAGCCATAATCACATTATGAAGATCTACGTTCACAAGGTAGATTCTCCACTTCATAAGGTAGGTTGGAAAAATTTTTACAGGCACTTCAAATCAGCTCTTAAAATGAGGATCCATACTTAGGAGACTTGGGGTGACTGGGTAAGACACTGGGTGACTGGAGGAGATGATAGTTGCAGTTGTGGGGACACTGGTAGTGGAAAGAGTTTTTATTGGTCTAGACGGGAGGAAACCTCAGGGAGCGGTTTGTGTCAATACTTTTCCGTTTGACCTCATTTGGACTCAACCTTGAAAAAACTAATGTGGCCTAAAACTTAGAAGTTGTTTCCTTCCTCTTTCTTCCTGATGTTTACTTTGAAGTAGTTTGCTGCAAGCGCTGTGGCTGAAACTGTTTAACTTCATGGCAAGCCTCACAGTCTTTCTTATACATTTTGAAGGAGCTGGTGCATTTATTTTGAAGTCTTTTACTGCTTTTTTGTTTCTTGGTGGGTGAGAGAAGGCCAAATTGGTTCCATCACTTACAGAAAGAGAGGAATATGCTTGTTTCCCACAGATTTGTGTCTGGTATCTTCATTGCCTGGCATTAATAGACAATCCAGAGGTTGTGGGGGGATCCTGGCACTGACAGCAAAGGAAGCCCTAGGTTGATGGATTGAGCATTCTGGTATCCCTCTGTCTGTGCCTGTTCCAGGCCTGACAGCACTGGCAGCTGCTCACCACTTTGTAACACCTTCCCTTTATCTGCCCTCAATATAGAGAATATTATTTGAAGCAGGAACTATGAAATGCAAGCCTCTTTATGAAACTGAGAATGAAAACAGGTTTAAGCAATACAATAGTATAGGATATGAAATCCTTCTTCAAAAGATACATATTTAAAGATGTATAAAGATTTGGGGTTTTTTCATTGTCCCGTCAAGTTCTGTATGTGATGAAGGTGAGAACACATCATTCTCTGGAAGTGCCTAACATAGTAGCTACTGTTCATTACAATCAATAGTCCTGTGACATTTTTAATGGACTCAGACCCTGGTGGTATGTATTAGACCTACATGGACTGAATCACCAGCATGAGGTCTCATGTCCTGTATAAATTTTTCTCCTTTCAGAGAGTATGTCTTTCCCACTGATGAAACATCTAATAACAGTCATTCTCATCTTCCTCAAGAACTGTCATCTGTATGATATGCTAATGATATCCAGAAAGACTGCATTCTGCAGCATTTAAAGGCAGGTCATGAGATTAACTGCTATTCTGAGAAATGTTTTATTCAGAGTGCATCGACATAATTCATTATACTGTTTTGTCCTCTTGAGACAAATGTACCGCTGACTATACAATTCAAAAATGAGATATTTCACAAGTCAGTGGGATAACTGACTAGAAAAAATATCAAAAAGAACTCTCCTCAAACTCCACATAAGAGAAGTTTATAAAAATACTGGAAATTATCTGTGTTTTGCGTTATATCATGCTTTTCAGCAGGAAAAAAAAAAAAAAGGCACCAAGATAAATATGCATGAACAACCCTAAAGGGACATGATGCAGAAACGAAAAATTGCTCCTGTTGGTTTGCAAATAGAACTGACATCAATATTCACATGATTTTTAAAAATAATACTCCATGTTTGTTTCCAAATAACTCAGTTTAAAGGGTAAGGTCACATACCACTGAAATTAAGTAAAAAAATATTTGTTATGTTGGAATCAGACCATTTTATGATCATGTTGCTGTTTAAAAATGAAATACAGAAAGCAAGTTGAAATAAAGTCCCTAAGTTTGAAAAACGGTTATCCAGCCACTGGGGAGTTCTGACTTACATTTTTGGAAATTAAACAGAACTGTTCTCAGCTTCATGATGACTGTAAGTATATGCTACAGTTTCATAACACACTGCTAGAGAAAGTCAGCCAAATATCTCTAAAACACTCTGCAGAAGTAAAACCTTCCTTTATTTTTGTTAATGACACCATTTAAATGATCTTTGAATACAGAAATGGACTTTCTAAATCTCTCAAAGACCCTAAAGATTTGTGATGGAAATAGAAATCAGTATTTTGCAATGGGCTGAAGACTGAGGTGAACTGGGAAATGACGGAAGTCTGCTAAGAGAAAAAGTCTTTCATTGTTCACCAAGTGTATTTTCTGAAACAAAGGCTTGTACGCTTTTGGTTGAGAAAACAAAGGTTTAATAAAAGATGACATAGAATATCCCATCGGCAATAAAGGACATTAAAAGAAAAGATCATGAAATTGGAATGATATTTTTTCCCTTGTGTGTGTGTACATACACACATATGTACATATACACATATGTACATAATCCCCCCCATACTTTTTTCTATGCATGTAAGCATTTGTGTGTTTCTATGTGTATACATATAGGCTGACACACAGAAGAAAGGCATCTCCTCCTTCTTTTGGAGCATGGTCTGAAATATAGAGTCAAAATGGCAGTAATACCAGCTTTAAAGAACCTGGAATTGAGGTAAGTAAGAAATACCATGATATGTTGCAATGATGTCTTGTTCCAGGCAGCAGAACACAAGGAACTCTTCAGAAGAAATAGTGACTTATAATTCTCTCCTTTTACCCAGCCATATATTTTCACAAACTTTTAGGAACTTAATAATCCTAAAAGCTTCTGTCCCTCTTTCATATTTCATTAAAATTGCCTATTAGATAAAAACGTCTGTAGAAGGAACTACCTCTTTAGGAAGCCAGGCTGAAAAACGGATTTAAGATGTCTAATTTGTGCACTTGAATGGAAAAATGAAAGAAAATTGTTGCCAAGAAAAATTAGCAATGTTGAGAAGAATGCATTAAACATATCCTGAAGTGGAAACTGATGGTCCCTGAACAATCAAGACTGTTTTCTAAAATATATTAAAGTGACTTTATCTTTGAGATTGGTAGATAATAACAAAAACTGTGGCAGTGAGGACTTTGGATCAGCGATTACAACTCAACAACAGCTGTACAGGTGAACGAGCCTTGTAACTTAGTGACCCATCTCCAGTAGTGTCTATTGGTATGGTTAAGGAAAGAAGTCCAAGACATTGAGAGCCTTTGTCTAGTATGCTCTCCTAGCTTCTCACTTTGGCTTTAGCAAGGAGGTGATGTGATAGAGGGCCTTACAAAAAAAAGGTATGCTGTCTCTCTTTCTCTTGTGCATCGAACATATATGGTGAGAGCACGAGAACAAATGAGAAAAGGGAGAAATCAGATGCAAATGATTCATCTCTGTCTGTATCCTCCTCCGTTCCTGGGAGGCCAGAGAAAACCTGGAAGAGCTCATCAAACTGTTCGTCTTGCTTTAGCAAGAGTTGGTGAAAGCACTTGAAAATGTAAATTTTTGACAATAACTCATGAACTTATAAGAAAATGTCTCACTTCACTGGAACACATCCTTTCCTCACTGCCAGACCTCTTTACAGGAAGTCTGCCAAGGAGTAGGCCAGAGAGGAGTGACAGTAGGCTTTCTTCAGCAAGCACTTTCTTCTTTGTATTGGGTTTGCTTTGCAAGGTTTTGGTAGCTGGGGGTGGGGGGGATGGGAGGGCACGCTACAGGGGTGGCTTCTGTGAAGAAGAAGAGAAGCTGCTAGAAGCTTCCCCTGTGTGCGATAGAGCCAATGCCAGCCGGCTCAAGATGGACCCACCACTGGTCAAGGCCAAGCCCATCAGTGATGGTGGTAGCACTTCTGTGATATATTTCAGAAGGGGGGAAAAAACCCACACAACAGCAATTGCAGCTGGTNATTGTCCTGCAGCCCATGGTGAAAACCATGGTGAAGCAGGTTGTCCCCCTGCAGCCCACAGAGATTAACGGTGGAGCAGATATCCACCTGCAGCCCATGGAGGACCCCACACTGGAGCAGTGGATGTGCCCGAAGGAAGCTGTGACCCCATGGGAAGCCTGTGCTGGAGCAGGTTCCTGGTGGGACCTGTGGGACCCATGGAGAGAGGAGCCCACACTGGAGCAGGCTTGCTGGCAGGACTTGTGACTGCAGCCCGTGGAAAGGACTCACGTTGGAGAAGTTCGTGGAGGACTACCTCCAGTGTGAGGGATGCTACGCTGGAGCAAGACAAGAGTGTGAGTTCTTCCCCTGAGGAGGAAAGAACGGCAGAGACAGTGTGTGATGAACTGAACACAACCCCCATTCCCTGACACCCTGCGCTGCTGCGGGGAAGAAGGCAGAGAAAATCAGGAGTGAAGTTGATACTGGAAAGAAGGGAGGGGTTGGGGGAAGGTGTTTTAAGATTTTGTTTTTATTTCTCATTACTCTACTCTGATTTGATTTGAAATAAATTAAGTTGATTTCACCAAGTTGAGTCTGTTTTGCCTGTGTTGGTAATTGCTGAGTGATCTCCCCCTGTCCTTATCTTGACCCACAAGCCTTCTGTTGTATTTTCTCTCACCTGCCCACCTGAGGAGGGGAGTGATAGAGTGGCTTTGGTGGACACCTGATGTCCAGCCGGGGTCAACCCACCACATTTGTGAAATTAGAAAAGTAAAATATGCTTCATAGTGGTCAAAGTCAACACCACTCTGGCCCCTATATCAATTTGTGAAGCTCCTTCCTCACAGACAGAAGAAAGAAAAGAAAATATAGACAAATCTACCAAGAAGTTCGGGTCCTTTAACTGTGACAGTCCCAGACCTTAATGCTGTTTGAAATATGGAACAAGAGAAATCATACCTGTCTTATTTCATAATAAAAAACAATAGGCAAAATAAATGAAACAAAGATATTGATGTGGAAGCAGTCTTCCAAATTTGAGGACTGTTTCTTTTCTGAGAAAGCTATTGCAGTCCAAGAATTTTCTGTCTCCTTTCCTTAGTTCTACCTTTCAAATAGAGAAGATTCAAGTGTCTAATCATCTTTTAGGAGTGGGTTGCACTGTATTTTTAAGTAGTCAGAATGTGAGACAATCTTCTTATTTGATTGTTACTTGAAGTTACTCAAGGAGAGCTCTGTAACAATTTACCCTTTTTTCAGATATTAAAGGTTCAAATAACATGCTTGATATTGTCTTTAGGAATACATGCAAAATAAGAAGCTGATATTTAGTAGAAGCATGTAATTATTTTTTATTCCTAGAGAAATGTGTCTACGTTCTGCTGCTTTTAAAAAATAAATTAGTATTCAAATAGGCAATATCTATATTGTTCTGTATACTGACTTGTTAAGGTTCAAAAATAAGTGTTATGACAGATCCATAGTGCAAACTCTGGGCAGCAGTGAAGACTCAGATTTATCTACAGTAGAAACAGATGTGAATAAATAATGTACTATCTAGAAAAACAGACAAGAGGAATTGAGCAGCATAATTAAGAAATTGTATTATGGTCTCCAGACGTTTGTTTTAATATCTGTCATTTACTCGCCATCTCAATCTTCCAAAACAGAGCAAATTTCAAAGTCTACCCAGTAAGAATAATAAACCAAAGAATGCTTTAATGCATACACATTGTAAGAGACTTCAAAGGAATAAACAAGACACAAATGTTAACAAACACATATATTTTTACAGTCCCCAGCCCATGTATTTATCCAAATAGGCTTTGCTATTGACTCTTTAAACTTCTCTCTTTGCTTATGGGCAGTAGGGATTTGGCAGTACTTTACTGCTAAACATCCCATGTCTTCCAGCTATCCCAAGTGATCCAATTTCATTTTTCATGCTCCAGGTCAGGCAAGTCAGCACCTGTTCCCTGGTCTGCTGCAGACTACTCTAGGACTGAGTGTAAGAACAGGAAATGATATAATGTTCTGTATTTTAAGTGCTTGACTTCTTGCTGGGCCCTATGAGCACAGAGAAAGAATATATGTGTGGGAAAAAAAAAAGATGCACCTCACATTGGTTAGTCTAGCTGGAAAAAGCTATGAGCCTGGAGGACACTACAGTGGGTTTTCAGAAGAAAGAGGTGGGTGGTGGAAAAATATAACGCTGAGTCTTATGAGAAGATTAATCCCCTAGAAACATCGGACAGCAGTTTTCTATGATGATTTTTGGTGTGGTTATTGTGACAAAACTTAATTTAATAATTCACTTAGTAAGTCTATCAAAGTTCAGTTCACGTGCATCTCAGCCCTGAAATCTCTACTTTTACAGTGAGGAGCAGAAACGTGAGTGATGAAGTAATTTTCACTATAACACAGAGGAATAGCCCCTGTGCTGGATGTCATGGCTTTGTGCAGACTTTTGCACCTAGGGAAGAGGTACATGGGAGTTATAGTGGAATCACAAATGAGGCCCATATTTCCTAATATTTTCCTCGTAATGAAACTGAATCCAACTGTAGTATTTCAAACTATTGTCTTGAGCTTTTCTTTTGATATGAATAATTATCTACAGAATCACTGAAATGTTATAGGCCGTTTTCATTTGACAAAACATTCTCTGGTACTTCTTTGCAAAGATCAGTCTTACTTAAGGAACACTATTATGTGTGATATGACATTCAAGGAATATTTACATTTCAAATATCTGCCATTTCTTTTTTGGTTATAAAGTACAATTCACTGAAAACACCCTGTTATAGCTAAATTTCTATTGTGAAAGGTTTCTCGGGTCCAGGATGGAGCTTCAGATTTCAGTAAGAACAAAAGTGTCAACTCATCTTCAGAAGAGGAAGAATCTGGTCAATGCGGTTCTCTCAGCATACCAAAGATTAGGACTCCAGCTTCCTTTTTAAATCTACCACAACCTGGGGGATGTCCCTGTCCCTAGATTACTGTGTGGTTTCTCTGGCCCACATTCAGAGCAAAATAAAAGGATTAAAAGACAAACAACAAACTAAAGCTGCAAATGGCATTAAATTAGTTTGATAATGAAACAAAAACAGGTGGCTGAGGTTTCTAAGACTGCGTCTGTGCCAGTGTATCAAAATGGTACAGAAGTGCCTGCACCCGTACCATCAAACACTGCAAAACTGGGTGGCCATCTCCACAGTTTTAACTGGAAACGGCCCCTAATCCATACCAGTTTCTGAGTTGTGAATGGAAGAGTGCTGTGTGGCCCTTGATAGGGTTTGTTTTAGCACTTTTAAAATTCAGATGATTTTGTTCCCTTGCTTGGAGATGTTCCTTATTACTGCTAAATTCCCAAGGAGAAGTATAGCCTAAATATTTCTCTGTACAAGGGACCTGCTGATCTCCCAAATTTATCAAAGACTCAGAGAAAATGGTGTGATTAGTTTTAAAAAGGTTCCATGCAGCTTTTCAAACTTTTCAAACTTTTCAAACTTTTCTCTTAGTTTTGAGGTGAGACATGAAGTACAGCTGAACTAGGGAAACTGCCTGAATATTTTAAATAATTTTCTAATGGTTTCTGAGATAGTAATGTATTTTGCTTCACTGGCCTTTTTGTTTATAACTTGCATTAAAATCTGAGGATCAAGTCTAAGACGAATGCTCATAGAAAATATGACCAATATAGAGGAAAAGCATTTCAATTCATACTTGTAGTAGTGCTCATGTATAAACCAACTAAGAAACAGAAAAAAATGCCGTCATTTTTTATCACTTATAATTAAGTAATAGCATTCAGAGAATAAGCATTCATCTGTTTGTATAATCCATCCCACTTCTCACAAAGCAGTTATGGTCTACTGTGTTCAGATGAGCTAGTAAGGAATTTCTTATTATGAACTCATGATGTGTTGTTGGGAGAAAGTGGAGTATTTGCTTTTGCCTCTTTCGTCCCTGCAAAAAGCCTTGTGGAGGAAGTTCAGAGTTGCTGTATAAGATATTTCTATCTTGGACTGTATGTTATAACCTCTTTCTTAAAGGATGATCATTGATTTTTCCTTTCTATATAGCAAAAGATCCTGGCAGCATAATTTTCCCTGGGTTGCTACCTACTGACATTTGTTATGAACCGCCGAGCATGTCTCAGTTCAAAGTCATCCATTGACTTAGACTGGCTTTTGACCAGGCTTAAAGACACAATACAGAAGTGCAGTGGAAAAAAACCCCAAACCCTTCACAATCTGCTTGTTGCTATTCCACGAGAGAAAGGAAAGAATAAATTATTCATTGTGAATCACTCCGCCTGCCCTGGTAAGTGGCCTTTCATAGTATAACAACTTTAAATGAACTGCTCCCCTTCCCTCCGCCCAAAAGTGCCACCAGTTCTTAATGCATACTGACACTCAATTAACATGATAGGCAAATGACCTAAATGCTAGATATGGCCCACTGAAGACAGCACACTTTTTTATGCTTGTGAATATTTTATAGATGTTTTTCTTTTCCACAATCAAAAGGAAAAGATCTTCCAAAGCATTTTTTGTGTGTTAAAAGGAAAAAAATTAGAGCAAGAACATGCTTACTGTAGAGCAGTTTAGTACTGAGGTATTCTTTTAAAATATAGCACTACATACCTGTAAGCAGGTGGAGTGCAAAGGTTACTACGCTGTTAGCTATTCCATGGTGAAGTTATCTCTTTCTTTTTCTTTACAATAAAAATTCTAGCCTAAAAACCCTGGAATGATGAAAATAATGGACACCCCTCCCCCTTTTTTTCCATTAAGATTTTTGATTTCAATCAGTTGGCATTTTCAGATGGCAGGCTATTTTGTCGGAAAATGTCAGAAGAGCTTTCGTTTCAGGGCTGGAAATCAGTTCCATACCTAAAATACGCATTTCACATACTGAATTTTGTTAGTTTGCGATCTATCCTTTTCCTTCCTCTTTCTTCCCTCTCCCTGCCCTTCTGTCTTGTATGTCTACCATCTTCTTTATTGCCATGCTTTAAATGTGACTGATCATGTTCTTGCATGCCAGGACTTAATAATTTGCCATTATATCATGCAAACACTGCTTCCACGTAGCTCACAGCAGGCTCAGCTCCCCTCTCTCCATTCCTTATCGACAAACCCAGGGGACTCTTTCCACTGACCTTAACGGTTTGTGAAAACAGACCTGGATTTTACAGGTCTGAACAGGTTAGTGCAGGGCTATTTCTCTAGCTGAACGTAAATACTATCAATCAGCTTCACAGTTTTCATCCTCTGTAAGGGATTCATCAGGCTTTAATTTTCTTTCTTTGCAGTCACATTTTTTATTCTCTGAAACTCTCCTGGATAAGCTCACCTTGGGCTGTGAGGTGAAAACTTTTTGCTATTGAGAATTGTCTTTGCTTTTTTTTTTTTTTTTTTTGCAGACCTTTTTTTTCCTTCCATTTTTGCAGATGTCTTTTTTTCCTAGATGGGCATTTTCTAAGGTTTCGTAGAATCACAGAAAAGCAAATAGCTGACACTTTGCTATACGGAAGAGTGTTCTGGATGGCATACTGAATGGACACCTGGGAGAAGAGATCCTGCCTTCTGCCACAGGCTTCCCACATAGCCCTAAGTAAGTCATTTAACTGCTCTGCTCATCAGGGAGATGTGATTCTATTTCCATTTCCAGCTTGTCTAGACTATGAGGACTCTAGGGTGGCCGCTACATTTACATACATTCCCTGATATGCATATGTTCCCCATAGCTTGACCTGCACACCTATACTAATTAGAATTGCAAAGATCATGTGGAAAAGAAGGAATCTGAAAATAATTTCTCCTGAAGCTTGGTCTCCATAATGTGTTGACAGGCACTGGTGTGTGGTTACAATTTCAAGCAAACTCTGTTTTAACAGTTCTATATTCTATATTATCAGTTTGTGATCAAAATCACTACCACAGTGCTGCAGCTCATGAAAATTTTCATTCTGCATTGGTGCTTCAGTGAAGTAACATAGGTTTGCTTTTCTTAAGATCTTCCAAATTGACAATGTACAGGGAACTGATAGAAAAATGCAAGTGCCCTCCCTGAGGCAGGCAACTGGGAGACAGTGACGTCTGGCACATTAGCACAGCAGTGCACAAAATGGATTTCAGGTTTCTCCCCATTGATTTTCCACCTGAAGCCACTAATCCATCCCCGGCTACAGCTGCAATGCCATCACAGGAGTGTGCAGTCATAGGCTCTCAAGCAGAACTTGCTGTCTTCCCTCAGTGTGGATCCTTTTCTCTCAGAGCTGACATCCTTGAATCAGATGTCACCTGTTTTCTCAGTCCTGTTTGACAGACTGTGTGGCTTTATTAATAACCAATGTCTACAAGTTTCATCAAATGACACTGTTGATAATTTATTGAGGATAGTCTCCACCTTGAACACTACCAGCATTTAGTGTGTTACAGCATCAGTCTGACCATTTTGGATCCATTGGGGCTGACCCTCCGCTCCCTTACACTCCTTCAATATTATGTGAGCTTTGAATTGTGCATTTTCAGGCTTTTACAAATCCAAGGCAACTCCATTTCTGTACACAAGCATTTCGGCGACAGTTGTTTTCCCTCTTATTTTTGGCCTTGAGAAAATGGTTCTTCCCTGTTGAAGTTTTTCTTCTTCCTTTTGTTTTGCAGAACATCATGTCTTATAGATGATCCGCAGAGTGCTTTTAAAACACTCCATGCTGAACAAAACATGCTAACATGCAGTTTTAGTTATTCATCCATTTGGAAGGCCAGAAGTACAGATACTCCAGTGTTAGCAAAATCTTGTTATTTTGAGGCTGCCAAGTGAAAAAAGTGGAAAAGTCAGGAAGGCAGGCTTTTATAAAGATGTGAGGTATGACATTTGCTCTTCTTACTGCTTATTCTTTACTTTACATTTCTGAAACTAAAGTAGGGGGTGTACTTTTCCTTTCAGCTAGCACTTGGTGAACATTCTGGTAGAGCTCCGCTTCTTGACACTCCCCAGGCAGCAGGCACGAATGTTTTAAGGCTGGGGTAGCCTAAGACAAGCCTTAGCAACATTTCTGGCTTTGGCTGTCTCTATGGGTGCCCCTTGTAAAGCTCCAGCATCACCCTGCATCTCTTTGGAGAACTGGCATTTCCCAGTCCAACCGAAAGCCCCTCCAAGAGCTGGCTTTCTCTGTAGGACACTTAAAGAAAACAAAAAAAACCCAGTAGGAAATCCACTTCGGGGTCTTAAGGTTTCTTATAGTTCCTGTCTTTTGGAGCACAAGAACTTGTGTGACATGTCAGCAATGAAACATAAGCATGCCAGGCTCAGCAGATCTACATTAGAGGATGCATCTCACTACCTCTACCTGCCCTGGTTGGCGCTGACTGTCCCTGACTCAGCAATGCATGCAGTAGCTACCCTTGCTCCTCTACTATGCCCCTCTGCAGGCAGCAGCACTTGGGGTGAAGTCTGCACTCTGAGTGTCTTCACATCCCAGCCCAGCCCCACTGCCGCTGCCTTACCACTAGATGCCTCTAAGCCAACCTTCCCTGACCCTGCAGTCACCATCCAGGCTGAAGTCCTCCTAAGGTGGACCCTGAACTCTTTGAGAAATCAGGTTGGCACCTGAGGGCAAGAGGCAGCTGAAAAGTTCCTTCCCTTTTTACTTCCTACCTATCTCAAAACTTCATGGAGTCTCACTAACCCCACAATAGCTCTCTCGGGATATTCCTCTGTCAATAGCTTCTCATGAAACCTTTCTGATTCTTCTCAGGGATCATTCCTGGGGCCTAGTTATGTCAGTGCTGCAGAATTTCATTTTGGTACTGCAGGTAAAAATTATTTTGCCCTCACCCTTGAGGTGGCGACATTCAGTTTTGCCTCTGAGAAGTTCTGAGGGAGGTTTGGCCATCATATAACCTGTGCTGACACCCCTGTGTTTCCTAGGGCCTTAAACACGGCAATGCCTTGAGTTCAGTTCTAGTGAATACTCTGGCTGACAGAGCTCTACGTGGTACACACTTTTATTCCTTAAGGATGTGAGACAGACAAAGCAATTTGCAAAACTTCTAAAAGCGAATATTCTGTAGCTATTATGAGAAAAATACAGATCTAAATTGACTACAGAACATCTCTACACAAACAATGTACTCTTAATAAAGAGTTTTTATCCCACTTAAGTGATTTTGGGCTTGTGAACAAAATCTTGATGAAACCCTTGCCCTCTTCTGTCTCTTCTTCCCCGTATATGTTTTCTTTTCCAGAACATGGATCCTCTTTTCACCAGTAGATCTATAGCTGTTATTCTATAATTATTCATAATGCTTGAATAACTCTTATGATAAACAAAGATTTCTGAGGAAAAGTCTAATGACCATTCATTTCAGGGACAGTAGTACCCATTCATCCTGGAGGACTGGTGTGAAGGATACCCATTACCACAGTACTGGATAGCCTTTCATTTTATAAATGTATTTGGGTTGAAGGAATGAATTCTCAAAGCAAGCTAGAACAGAAATGAGCTCCATTTCCTCTTCAAAGAGGTCCATTTAAAAGTTATTACAGGAGTGTATTTGCATGGAAGTGTTATAATAGTCTGATTAGCTTTACCTTTGTTTTCTCTGCAATTACTTCCCCTTCACCCCTGAAGGTTTCTCCTTTTCATTTTGCCATTTTGTTCTTAGCAATTGCTATTAGTTGTTAACAAATATTTTTATCCATTATGTAACCTCATCTCAGAAACCTTGTTTTGTATCTGTGTGAGGGAGAAGAGTGATAGAAATTGAGTGTGAAAGAAGGCAGAGAGACAGGGACCTGGCCTGTGCTTGCAAGGACAACTAAGTCTAACATCATCACCAGGTTATTGAGTAAAGCAATATAGGTTCAAGGAATTGGAATGTGTCCTTGTCACATGCTTTTTTTTTTTTTTTTCTGGGCTGCTCTGTTTTCATAAACAAACTATCCTGATGATAGAACTTCAATTTTTGCCATTAAAGTTTATCATGACTTATTTTATCTTGTGTTGATTACTGCCCCCTCAGGAATAGATTCAATAAGGACTCTATAAAGTGCAGACATCAGTGTGTGAACTACCCTGCAACTCTTAAGGCATGTTAATTCCCAAATGAAGCCATCTTTAGCAGGCTGCTCAATGGAGAAGTGATGCTAACAGTAAGTGATCTACATTAAGATCCAGCCAGAGACAGTTTTTTTTTCTGAGTAGGAGTTCAATGAATATGATCAACTCTTATGTGTTAAAAATGAGTATATTTATGCATAGTGAAAGTGTTTTGCATCAATTCCAGTGCATTTAACACTTCTGGATTTTATACTTCACAATTATTGAGTCAAGATTTACTCTAAAGTTTGCATCTTACAGAATAGGTTTAGTAAATAAGAGCTATCCATGAGAAGACCATAAGATTAACACCCCTGTGCACTCCTATAGGACAAACCTGGATAATGCGATAACCTCCAGTACAATATCCAGACGCAGGTCCATATGAAAAAGATAGTTAGACAAAGTAATGTACCATCCACATTCAGCTCTATCGAAAATATTTTTTTCTTTCTTTTCTTACCGTTTTTGCCTTCCATGGGCTATGGAGTCAATTGAGCAAAATTAATCAGCATGTCCTAAGATAGAATTGCACAGTTTTCTGTTGAGAGTATGAAAATTATGCCTTGTTGGAAAGGATGCAGAAGAACTGCAAACACTGCAGCATGCTGCTAAGCATCAGTGAATATTTGACAAGGTTTATTTGGTTAATCCTCCCTTTCCTTAAAACACTTTGGGAATGGAAGGGCAGAGGGCAAACTTTATGCCAACTTTGTCTTTTGAGCCTAAGCTAAAAACAGCCCACAAAGGGTTCCTGAGCTTGAATTTTTGGCTCCAAGAGTTCCCAAAAGGAAATGCAGCAACCCAAAATAATAAACGTATACCACACCCTAGGAACAGGTGAATCCGTTTTACTTAGTTCCTATTTAAATATTTCTTTAGCGTGTTCTGTATTCTTCTATAATTTATTTTAAAATGCATACACTTGCACTGGAGTTGCAAAGGGATGCAACATCAAAGACAATCCCCTCCTCTGAGAGTGATTTTTAAGAGAAACATAGCAATTTTCTTTTCCCCTTTACAATGTGGAAGACTGGTCCAGTGTCAGGGATGTTACCTTCGGCTTTGGGAATAATGCTTCAGTTTGTTCTTGGGTGATTCTCATATAACCTCCATTATTTTATAATAAGATTTTAGCAAGTAGTCCCAATATGAATTTCTGAAATACATGTACTAATGTGGATTTGATTGGAAAAATGGGGTCTGTTCTCTACAATGTGGGAAGAAATACCCAGAAAATAGGAAGAATGATGTGGCAAACATAATTATCAGAGCAATCGTAGCTCAAATTAGAGTAATTCTTGCATCAGTGCCTCCATTAAGCTGTATTCTATCTGTTAAACGGTGATTTGTGAAGGTATGGGAAATGCTTCTTGGGCAATGGAGTTGTTTTTCTTAAAATGAACTAAAAAAATTCACTCAAATAGTTATTTTTCAATATGAAGTAAATTGGAATTAAAAATATTTAGTCCTTTCAGTCTCACCTTAGGAGAAATTATTGCTGTGATGCCTGGGTTCACGGTCAGTTGGCTAGACAAGGACAAATGGATGCAATAAATTCCAGATAGCTACAGTCTTAGTAAGCAGAAGCAGCAGTTGATCATTTCTCAGATTTCATTTGATGAAGTTTTCTATCTATTCAGTGCCCCTCTGTGGGGTATTTCAGGGTTTTACACCATAAAGTGGAGAAAGCCTGAAAGGCAAGATCTTGGTTAGCTCTCAGTTGGATGGTTAGCTCTCACTTCTACTTGACTGACCGACCAGACTTTTCGTGTGCAATGGGCTGGGAAGAGAATGGGATTCATTAGTGTAGCTGTTAAAGCAACATCACAGTAAGGAGTCCTCCAGAGCTTTCCAGGCAGCTCTCCAACCTTTGCACTACAGGCTTTTGTGTTCTCATTGGCGTAATGGAGAGTGAACCCCATTCCCAAGGTATGAAGCCAAACAACAGCAATAGACACAGGATGAGAGAGGAAACTATTATTTCTGCATCCCATGAGTGCACTCTATAGAAGCCAGCATAAGACCACAGGTACTCTGCTCTGAAAATACCTATAGATTAGGGAATGAGGGAAAACTAGGTGAGAAAATGTCTGCTTTGTGGATCTAGAGGAATTTAGTAGGTTCATCGCTACCCTGAGTGCAGTCAGCACCTCTGGGACTTGACTCAGTAAACAACTGCTCTGTGCAGATGTTACATCTCCAGAGGAGCAAATGAGAGGGAGATGGGACTACATAAAACTTTGTAAGTCAGTGCCTAAAGGAAAAGTTAGGATATGTGTAACATCACGATATGATCATCATGGCCTGCAGTGTTTAAGTATTTGGGTTTTTTTCCCAATGTCCATCCCAGGTATAAATCCCAATGGATCTGTGCTCCCTAGGATCCAGAGAAGTAGCGTGTTTGGCTGGGAGCCACCTAGGGTAGGCTGCTGACAAGGTAGGCAGCTACTCTGCTAGCTGAGAATAAGCTTTTAACCAATATCTTGTCCTTCTCTGGGGTCTGAGACTTTAGCAGGCTCTTCTTTCTACTGCAGGTCCTAAGTCCAGCACCCTCTTTCAAAGGTAGCACCCCATAACTTTCCTTTAGGGACTGTTGTCATGGTGCTGCTCTTTTCCTTCCTTAGCCTGAGCAGATTCAGATCACATCCTCCACCTTTCTGGAGAGTTGTCTGTGCATCAGACCGAAGGCTATGCCTGCCCAGCAGTAAATGGAATAAGGCAAAAAGAGGGGAAGGGAAAATTTACAATTTTAGTCGGAGTGATGAATTTCTGAATGAAGTATAACTCAAGCTATATGAGTTTTGGGGGACTTTAACATCTGTGTGGTTTTCTTCAGAATCATTGTTATAAAAAACAAATAGAGGAATAGTTTTTTGCTTGTTAACTTGCCATAGCTAACTCATCATTAGCAAAATGGTCATACTTACGACACTTACCTGGCTATTCCAGATTTTAAGCTGGTTTTGGTAGGCTTTTTATTTATTTATTTATTTTAGAGCTTTTTGTTTTAAGTAGACAAGAATATGATTTTTTTTTGGTACAGTAACTGGAATTGTAACATGAAAGTTTTTGACAACTACATATGTAACAGCTGCAGAGTGCTAATGATGCTGTTGATATCTAATATGTTTTCTCTTAATTCAGGCCTGTTTGAATTAACATTTAGTATTTGAAGCAAAATATGAGAAAAATTAGAATAGGTGCGAACAGCATCTTTTTACTATAAAATATTGTTCATTTTCAATTGGTTACTACTTATAAAAGGTATCTGAAAAAATTTCACGTGTTTTCAGAATACTGCATGTGGCCCTATTATGAAGAAGCTAGAGGTCACAACTTCTTTATTCCTTAAAGTATGTCCTGTAGAGGAGTGGCTAGGTGACTGTGCCTGTGACAGATGCAGTCCGGATCGTTTGCTAGTGAGTAAAACCCAGAGGAGTGAATGTTTGTGCTGAGGTCAGAGGAACAACCAAAGGTGACTCAGACAAAACTGGCTGAGAAAATAGATGTTTATTGGCTTTCCTTTCTCTTTTTGTCTTTTTCTCAGTTCCTTCTCTCAGTTTTCTCTACATGGCCTTGATATTTGCTTCACTCTTGGTCTGGTCTGAGATGTCTCAGAGAACATAATACTTGTTCTGAAATACAGACAGTCGCAGCAGATGTTGGGTATGTCTGCATGATATTTGGTGGGTTTAGACACAAAGCAGGAGGAAATCCTTATCTAGGTAGAACTGAATCACTAAAATGCCTGGGAAGATCTCTTCCATAGACAAAGCAATGGTAGGAAGGAAGCCGGTGCTTAATCCAAAACAATTCAGGGATTCTTAGTGCAAACAAGGACTGGTCTGAAAAATGTGGTCACTGGGCTTGGGTTACATCAAAACATGGCCTTTCCAGAAAGGGAAGGGAAGGGAAGGGAAGGGAAGGGAAGGGAAGGGAAGG
>VZSZ01005866.1:32019-92044 GCA_013398815.1 Ibidorhyncha struthersii | reverse complement strand
GAAAAGAAAACCTCTATAGCAGCTGAGTAACTGGGACAAAGGGTATGACCGCACTAAACAACATGTTTATTAGGATCTGTTGTTGGCCTCTAAGGAAAGCCCATTCAAAGCCATATTTGTACAGATAAAAGATACAGATCTACATCTATATAGATGTACAGATACAGCTGTACATGTGTATAGATTTGTACAGATAAAAAGTTAGAACACACTGATCAAGGGGAATTTTAATTACTCCTACACTGCTAGAAATCTGAATTTCAGAACTGAACTGAATACTAGGGAAAGAAGCAAGTTTGGGAAAAGAGAGACTGCTTACCCATGTGTGCTTAAGAACACTGCAAGTCAGAGACAAGATGCGTCTGCTCGACAGGGAATAGCATAAAAATATTTTATGAAGTGCACTTCAAGGGAAAGGAGCTCATATTAAATGACTACCATCTATGATTTTTTCAGAAACTTGCGAGTGACAAGTGATAATTAAGAGATTTATAGTCGAAGCATGTGTGTGTTTAGAGTCCAGGATTGCATCAATTTTTCTTTTCCTCCTTTTTTGATTTAATTTTGGAGGAGGTTGCAGAAGTCTGTTTTCAATTCTGTTTATCCTCTGCCTAGGGAAGACTGAATTTTGCTGCTTTAAACTCTGTTTGGTGACTGATGTTCTGAGCCATTTTAAGATGATATCCATCTGATATGAGATCCTGCTTTTGTCATACTATTTACAGCTAGGCAGTGATCCATTGAGGCATCTATTTCACAGGCACCTGATAAGAGTTCCACAGTATTAAATGTGTCCAACCCCAGGTAAAGAGACAGAAAGACAGATGATGCCAGGAAAATAAAAGATCTAAAGACAAAGGGAAGACACAGCTGACTACATAACTGATCACTTGACCTGAAAAAGGAAAATTAAAGCTTATAAGGCAGCAAGGTCCCCTTATACATATACCAACAGACGTACTTTGTTTGTGCAAAATCCATTTATTCTCATAGACCTTCTACCAATCAGAATAAATAAGCCAGATATTCTTGTGCTTTTCAGACTTCTAAAGATATTTCTTTAGAGGAAATACAATGCCAAAATTATGAAGAAAGATAGTGTCTGTAACTTTTCAGGAAATATTGTTTTACAATTATTTGTTGTCCATGTTGTTAAAAGTAAACTTTAATCATAACTTGAAATACATAAGAGTTAATATTTCAAAACCACTTTTAAAACTAATTGCAGATGCATGACTGTTTCTATTAGATTATTTCAAACATTTCATACAAGAACTTTTCCTGGCCACGATGCAGTGTAACCTACTCATCCTCCCAGCCAGCCTGTTGTCTGCAGCTGTTCAAGTAAGCAAGGTGAAAGCCACGTGGGGGATACCAGCAGATCCAAGTCTCCACTCAGCTATGCAAGTGTAAGGAGCTGCAGAGTTCTGACCCTGAAATTCACTGCTGAGGGGCTGGTACTGGGCCTTTGGAATCCCATTTGCAGGTTCTAAATTTCCATTGCGACATGCCACAAAATGCTGACTTCCCTAAATTCACTTTTACCTTAAGGAGTTTTGTCAGAAGCAGGTAAAAGGTCTTTTGTATTCAGAGCCACATTAATTCCACAGCCTTAGCATTTGAGTCTTTGTTCAAGAAAGGCGCTTGAGAAAAAAGGTATTCATAACTCTCAGCCTCCATCAGCAAAGGACTTTGAATTAAAAAAAAATATGTCTCACAGTAACCGAGGTCCAGGATACTAACTCAGTATAACCAGCCTCCTCTTAACAAAGCTGACTTGTGGCAAAATTAGATCTTTAAAATTCTGGTGCATAAGACACTTCAAACTGTTGTAAACTGTTGTAAACAAGAATTAGCAAGAATTGTCTTCACAGATTGAACAAGATCACATCCTGGGCAGACAGCAAGTGTACCAGACAGAAATACACTAGTTTCAGGACACTCCAATACCCAACAGATGCATAAGCCATTTCTCAGTGCTCTCTGTATGTCTCCCCTTGAGATTTCCCTTAATCAAATTCAAACTTAGGACAAACCCCTTTACCATTAAAATCAATGGAAGTTTTATCAGGAGAGCTAATCTCACCTTCAGGCTTTCATTTGATTTCTTTCTTTCTTTCTTTTTATCTCACTTATGTTTTGTCTCAAAGCACACAGTGCCAGTGCAACATTGGTCCATGCATTCGAAAGTATTCTTTATATAGTCTGGTGGTACAGTTTTTTGAATTTAAAAATTATGAACATAAAACTGAATCTACTGGAAAAGTAAACCAAAAAGAGAGAGTATCTATTGTGTGAAAATGTTTTCAACAGTAATTGAATTTTTATTTCTATTACATCACTAACCCAAGGATCTCAGGATACTTCTGATTAACAAAGGGGAATCATGACTATTGCTCCCTGACACAGGACAAATATATTTTCTTAATCAGATTCTACCAGGTATTGATAAGTCTTGAATCTGAACAGTAAATCAGTGAATCTGAAAGTAAAGAAGGTGTAGAAAATATTCTATGTATTTACAACAAGACCTATTGTTCGGAAAGATACAAAAAAGATATAGGTGAAATAGCATAGAGCTAAAGGACTGTGAGTCCCAGAGAATGTATTGAGCTTGGTTACAATCAATCAAGAAATCAATATGCCAAAACTCCTGGTATGGAAGTTAGATTTAGATAAGGAATAAAATAAAGCATGGATCTGACTTTTCTACTCACTGACCAACTTGAATAAATACATGAATCCTGAGAGTGTTGATCACAAGGGTGTATTTTCACATCCATATTTATCGTACTCAGTACGCTTTCCCCTTTGTGTTTCTCTGTTTCATCAAAGGATAGTATAATGGATACCACTCACAGAACAGAATTTAAGAATAGAAGTAGCTCTTCCTTTTGCAAGGAGTATTTGACAAGTTAAGGGCTTTAGTAGAAATCATCTCTGGGAAAAAAAGCTGTTTGCAGCTTTTAATTAATTTTACCTGCACAATTACACAATCCCAATCTCAAAATGCTAAGTTTTTTTTCTTATTTCTAACCTTCTTCTGTGAATTTTCTACTTTTTTCTATGGTAGAAAAATCGTCCTAGATCGCTGTATCCAGAGCCCCCAGTGATGTTTCACTGGCTGACTTTGTGAAGAGACATGGTTGCACTACCATCTTTGATTCTTTGGTCCTATTTATTCCCCAAAAAGTAACACCAAACCAAAGAACTCTCCACACTGGTTTTTGCTGGATGTACGGTATATTCAGGATTCAGTTGTCTTTGTAATACTGGCCAAGGTTCTCTTCTTCCTGAAGAGCATTGAAGGCAATTAAAAATAGTAACATAAAGTTGTGAAGTATTGCAGTCACTCACACAGTGGACTGTATCATTCTTAAGGTATACCACAGATTTGTTGGGTTTTTTTTATGGTTTTGGGTTTTTTTTTTTCAGTGAGAGCAATTCAGTGTTGGTAATTTGTCAAGGGGCCTTGGGAAATTCCTCTTTCTAATCTGTAAAATAGGCTAATATTGATCATGGATCAGGAAAGTGTTTTTTCTTAAAAATATTTTTTCAGGCACGGCTATAGAACAGGGCACTATGTTAAACATTTCTTGTTTAACACAGGGGATAAAAACATCTAAGTGGGATGCTGCTTATATTTAAAATGTCCTAGTCAGTAGGAATGTCCCTGCAGTAAACACTCTGGGGTAGTTCGTCCAGTGATGATGCACTCTAGAAATACAGGCACTGTTGGTTTTACGCTGTCAGGAGAAGTAATCTTCATAAAATGGCATGGAGGTCTGCTATCTGAGGTATACAGATAGAAGTAATTATTCTATCTTAAACAAATAATAAGACAAGGGTGTGATTTTCTACCAGAATGACAAAAGGAAGTCAAAAGATGAGACAAAACACACTGAAAAGGTAAGAACTATCAGTGAATGTGGAGGGCTAGAATACGAGATATATGAGAGGATGTATGATGTTGCAACAAAACAGAAGCGAAGGTTATGAATTCCGAAAACAAAAAATCAAAAATACTCCTAATAAATAGACCAGTGAAGAGATAATAGTACCTTGATCAATTTAGCAGAACTGTCTGTAGATATTTGAGTGGCAGGAACACCAAAAAGAGGGAAAAATTTTAAAAAAGTGAAAGATGAAATGAAAATATTTTCTCCATTATTACAGTAAGATTAATTGGGCAATAGTCAATAAAGCTGGAAGCTTTAACTCCACTGCCTTTCAGTGCAAGAAGGTGAAAGGGATCATAAGTGTGCTCTACAACATGGTACAAGAGGAAGAAGTGCACTTACTCAGCTTGATTGTGAACTACCCGTTCATTGATACCTTGAGCCCTGGAGGGACTTTGTACAACCCTAAGTGAGGCCTCCAAGTTGTGTGCGCAGAGCAAAAAGGACATGGAAATGTGAACTACAAAGAATAATAGGGTGGGGTAGAAGTTGCCTAAACAGTTCAATAGGAAACACCAAGAACAAAGAAAGGTCTTAAATTCTCGAATGTGGTGATATTCTAGGCACCCAACACAGCACTACTGAAAACTCAGAAATTTGACTCTGTCCTAAGGGGGGGCATGCAAGATCTGTCAAAATAGATCCTCAAATAACTGTAATGCAATATTTTTGTGGATCTAGTCCACAGACAGAAAGTAGAAGCAACTTTGGAACTTCTTGGCTCAGCAGGGATAATGGCTCAAAGAATCATTGTCACCTCTGGGTACCTGTCAGATCTGCCTCTGACCCTGTACCCTGCTCCCAGATCATCACAAGAGGGTACAGAATCTTATTTTAACCAGATCTGGAGAAATATGAAAAGTCAGTACATCTTGAAAAACTAGGCAGCGGTTTGCATCTAAATATACTAAACATGTAGAGAGTTAACACATTTATTTGAAGCAGAACTTGTACAAATGCCAATGGTGTGAATTTGCATGACTAGTAACTCAATTTTATAGAGCTGTAAGCAGGGGAAAAATGTAACAGAAAAGTTAATGGAAGCATTTAATAAAAGACAATGAGCAGGCACCATAAATCTAAGCAGGAGCGGACATTAAGAGAAATGTATGCAGCAGCTCACTCAGTACAGGAAGGATTCTTGAACTGCAGGACATTTAACACAATGCCATTATGCATAAAATGGCCCATACACATCCTAACAAATCACCAACAAGTTTATTTTAACTTTCATTGCAAGACAGTTTTGAAAACTTGGGTTGGATTTGCAAGGATTCTGGGAGCCTAAAGTAGATGTTGTAGGTGCACGTGTCACAATGGCAGGTGTCTGATTGCCCTTCGTAAAGTAAAACACCAGCAGTGGCAAAAGCTCATCTGTGATCTCCAGCTGTTGTGAAGTGCTCCCTTTTATTTGTTTCACACATGGGGGAGGTCTTTGTTACTCTTGTTGCCTCCTCTGTGCAGAGGTGTATTCTGCCTTCCCTGCAGAGGAGAGCAGGGTGGTGGCAGGAGGAGATTCAACTTCAGTCATGGAGAAATCAAGCCCATGTCGTTTCCTAGAAGAAGCTTCACTGACAGCTTTGAAAACTGATGATGGAAGCATAACGCTTCTTTGACAACCTTTTACAATTTCAGGATACCCGTGGTATGAGAAAAGAGAACTTGGTTGCCAAAAAATTATGGCCAGAGAATGTGCTGCTAGTCCTTTTGCCCACTGACTTCTATAACAAAACTTTTAAGACAAGAACTTGATTGCAAGCCAAGGCAGCTTCCTGTGTTTTCCCTTGGGTCAGAAACAGTTGACAAGAAGAGGGTTTGTAAATGGGACCGTTTCAGCTGGAAGGATCTTTGCTTGAAGCTGAGTCCATGCCTGTTGCTTCACTGAGTTTCAGAGGAGACCATTATAGGGTCTTTGTAATAAGAAGTCACTGCAGTAAGCTATTTTATTACCTGAGGGCCTTATTCAATTTTTTTATTCATCCTTGAAATGAGTAGCACTCCCATTGACATATGCTGGGCTCCTACCTGGCTAGAAATTGAACTCGGACTTCTGAGTGTGATCCACAAATAATAATTGTATACATCAAGAAGGGAGAAAATATGCTACAAAAATCACCAGTATGTGCAGTTTCATCTCTCCCTCTGTCTTTATATGTACGCACACATTCATGGACACACACGCACAAAAACACACACTGAGAGAGAATAAACCTCTTAAGTCACTTTCTGTAGTCATCTACCAAGTGCAGGGAATTCTGATGGTTTTAGATATGTTTCTGAGATCTAACAATTACCTAGGAAGGTATCTATAGAAGGTACCTATGTGGTGCATTATATAGCCGGTAAAAAAAAGAAATACATTTAAGTAAATAGTAGTATAGGACTGCTATAAGAGAACAGTAAGTGCTAATGGAAAATCCCATCTTTCAGATTTTACAGGGGAATTATTTGTCAGTATATGTTATAGTTCTGTTAACATTGGAAAGTCCATGTATACAAATTGTTATTCCTATATGAATTCTCCTTGACTTTAGAGAAAATCACAGTAAATAGGTCTGAAGTGGCCTCAAGAGGTCAGTGAGTCTACCCCTTGCCCCAAAACAGAAGCAACACCACCTTAGATAGACAGATTTTTGTCTAACCTGCGCTTGAAAATTGCCAGTGTTAGAGGTTCTGTAACCTGAGGACAATCTGCTCCAGTGCTTAATAAGTCCTGTGAGTAGAAAGCTTTTCTCAACATTAACAATAATTTTTCCTTGCTATCATGCAAGCCCATCACATTTTCTTTCCCCACTGCATATGAAGAAGAAGTTATGATTTTCTTTTTTGCAGCTCTTTTTATATCTTCTCTCAGCTTTAATGTCCAAAGCCATCCGAACACAGTCATTTAAATCTTTCAGCTCAGACCACCATTTCGTTTGGGAAATGGTGAGTATGGCCTTCTTTATTGTCCTCCTCTGGATTTCCTTCAAATGACCCGTCAGGGACGCCTTGGGCTTTGCATGGTGGACTCCCATTGTCTGCTCACGGCCCAACAGACTCAGCACTGAGCTCAGAGTAGATCAGCTCACCAAATCCAGGTCTTCTCCACAAAAGTCCTGATTGTTATAGAAGTGAATGTTTAGAGTTGTTCATCACCTTTCATTATAATGTCCTGTGCATGTCAGATCATCCTGTGAACCTTTGGGGATTGGGGAGGGGGAACTGGAGAGGGAGGAAGGGAAACAAGGTCAAACTAGGATGAGGCCTTTGTTTAAGCAGACATGCAGAGAAAGTTTTGGAGGCATAGTAAGTGCATGTAGTACTGAGCAGATGTAAATCAGGTATTGCTAAAAAAGTGATCCTCCATCTTGTTTCTTCGCAACACCATAGTATTTTACAGTTAGCAGAAAGTATTTGTTATAAGATGCATCAAACAATTTATTTTAAGCTATAATGAAATGTACAAAATAAATTATTCTATGAAGTTTAATTAACCACACTCAATATTTTTTGTTTAATCATGATATCATTAGAGATTTCTTCTCAGTTAGCTAGATGTTGATGATTGTTGTAAATTGTTGATGTACTTTAGTAACCTGGGTTAGAGGTACAGATGTGAATAAACAATTCATTGTTAAATAATTTTTTTCAAATTGAAAATTGTTTATCATCTAATATCCAAGAAACATCCTGTAATTTCAGTATCAATGTACACCTTAGCATTGTTATGGGACTTTTTTGTTAGTAGTTGCCATGTCCTCAAAGATATTAGAGGGTATCTGAATACCTATGGCCAACGTTTCAGCACAGTAAGCATGGAGACAATGATTGATATCACTGAAGGACATTTGATCCTAAACGCTTGTAATTATCCCAAAGTACAACAGGAATTTGAATGAGGTTCAAAGCTCATCTGTTTGCCTATGTTGCTCTTCAGGACAAGAAATTAAAGGAGATGATGGACATATTGATGATCTTGAGACATCTTTGTTGATATTATGTCAAACATCTATTTTGTAATGAAGGAGCTGGATTTTCTAGTGATCTAAAATGGTATGCCACTATCAAATCTTACATAGAAACAAGGAATTTGTCTCTGTTTTTTCAAACCAGTGTGTTCTAAACTTGGTAGCTTTTCATTCAGAACATCCCAACTAAGATAAGGCAGTCAGTTCTTCTGAACTCTTTCAACTGAAGGAGTTGATTTCTTTTCACTGCTTAAAGATGAACTCATATCCTGTCATGACTCTTTGGTTCAACGCTTTGGTTTCATACAAATTACAAGTCTACCTTGTTAAGCTTTCCTCTTTGGGGGGAAAAAAAAGAGATATTTTTTAAAAAAATATGCTATCCACTTTTATTCTGGTAATAAAATGAAATGTCAATATATTTCTCTATATTATAAAGAGTGATATGTTCATTTTCTTGCCAAAAGAAGGGTTATGTGTAGTAGAATAATCTGTTTTTAAAAATCACATACTTATCACCATTCTGCCTTAGAAGCTGTATGAACATTAAAGCTTTTATTATTTCTGTTAGCAGAACACGCAGTTCAGCAAAACTGTTAGCCACCAAGTTTGGCTGACAGTTATACAGGTGATTGTAACTGTGTTGTGTGCGTAGGAAGTGAATTCAGCTCTTGACAATGGGTATATTGGATAGCAGAGAAATCCATGTGCCCACCTCACATATTTTCTACAATGATGTAGGAAAACTGTACTTAAGTGAAATAATTTCTGATTTTACATAGGTCACCAGACACATTTGCAAGTGTATGTTATTTAGTGATCCAAACTAAACACCCTGGAATAAGCCAGCATCTTTTATGAGACAATCTTTAATGAGACATCAAAAAACCAAAGCAGCTTTTCAGAGTTCTTAAGATTAATTCATAATCTTTTGGGAAAAAAATGATGACAATATTCTATTCTGAATATAAACACCTTCCTTATAACCAAGGCTTTGGTACACATAGACAGACAGAAGCCATTTTGCAAATAAGCATACAAGTTGGCAAAAAGATCAGAAGGAACAAATAGGTTTATGATGTGCAGTTGCTGGTTACCAGAGGTGACCATATTATATGCTGTTCCACAATGTCACTTCCCATAAATTGATCGTAAGCCTTAACCTCAAATGTTCCCATTCACTGTTCCCACATGAAAGACTACTTCAGTACCTCCCTTCTATGATGCATAGAAATTTTTCTTTAGCTGCAATACCCTCATGTTATAGATATTCCCAGAAATGGCCCCATCAGGACAATAGTTTTTGGCTCCTGAACGATCCTGGCCATATTGTGTGTCTGGCTGGGCTGGCAGTAGTGTCATGACATCATGAACAAAGTATCTTCCCACATTGCAAAGTCCAAAAAAGGGTTGGCAGTCTATTTGTTTGTTTGTCTGACATCTGTGCACATTTACAGAACTGTCAAGGTTCATGGAGGACAGATATGTATGTACTTCCCATCTTTATTGTGGACCAGTCCCTGCCACAAGCTGCCTCTGAGACAAACTAGCTCTGAGCAAACAACCCTACTGCATGCTATTGCTTAACGGCATGATTTAGCCCTCAAGTATTTACTAAAAGAGAAATTTAAGAGTTTAAACAATAACTAATACAATATATCAATAACTAAATTCAGCAACAAACTGTTGCTGTAAGAGTTTTCACTTGTGGATTACCTGAATTATACCTTCAAAGTTCCCTTGTTCTGTTTGACTAGTAGTTGTCTTTTATCTTGTGAATAGCTGTGAAATCAACATTTTTGCATATTGAATGAGATCTTTGTGTGTATTTTTGTGGTATATCTGCATGCCTGTTTTTTTTTACCTCAGATGTCTCCTCTGTTCTTTTTGCAATGTTTATGTATTGCTCTTCACTATTAGCATCTGAAGATTTTTAAGCATTAGCTTTTAAATGGAATCATAGGTCATTTATCTTAGAATGCACGCTGAGAAGTAATCAATTGTAGCATCACTTTATTGTTGGTGTTTTGAAAGTCTTCCAGAAAAACTCTTTGCCTTGTTCTCTAGTTCATTCTGATTGGATTTCTGTATGCTAAAAATATTTCCTTGGGTTCCACAAAAGCTGCATTTTAGTGGTTGGCATCTTACTGTCCTTCATTGGCAGTAATAATAATAAAAAAAAAGGATAATGTTGCTCATGAAAATACGACATCCATTAGCACAATTTAATTATTCAGATAAGTACAGTGGAGCCATTAATAAGACACTGTAACGACGTCAAACACCACCCAGAAAACAGGAACATTCAGTTATATTCCCATGCAGATTTAAAAGGCTGAAGCCTTGTTTGTGGCAAGAAAGAAAAGTATTGAACACAACAACTGCTTAATTACGAAGCAAAAGTGATTTCAAATTAAGACAGTCAATCCAACTTGTGAAAGAAAGCAACATAGTAAGATATTTTATTCTTCTTGGATTGTTTTCTATGTAACTTCTATTAATCCCATAGCAGAAAAATTTCCAGAGGCAAGACAGACCTCTGTTAGTCTCAGGTTAAGGTTTCCTGCTTTACGGGATGAATACCAATGAAGTCTATTAAAAAAAAAAAAAAAAGAAAAAAAAATTAAAATAAACAATATGCCAAAGCAAATGTATGCAGGATAGCTGCAAATGGTTTATTAGAATAACAGTGCTATTGTATTTAAAAACCTAGAGACATCTTTGGAGATATGAACCTGTGTCAGATGTGAAAAGAAGCAAAATTGTTAAATATTTTCAAGTATTTAATGAAACCTCTCATCTGAAACAGGCTTGCTAAATTATTTATTGAAAATCTAATTAGTAAGTGTAGCTCTTGGAGCTTGGATTTACTCTTTCTGAAGTGACCCATATATATATATCATACAACAGGATATCAGAAGAATTCCAAAGATTGCAGAAGTTGGTAGGAGACATTAAAGTAGAGATTTCATCTGTCCATGTAATAACAACTGCATAATTTTCTTTTCATTTACATTAAGGGGCAAGCAATAAACTTTGTATATTAAGAAACCAAAAAAAATCTAATTTCTTCTGTTCCATGAAACTCAGGTTTTTGCAATTCATGAAGAACAAAGCGTGTCCAAGAAACCAATGCTAGGCACCACTGACATGATTTTGCTTTCTATTTATCAACATTTTGCCATCAAGTAGTCTTTTTCTGACTATAATTTTTTGGCAATTTTTTTTCACTTTCTGAAAGTGAAATTATTATTTATTTGTTTAATTAATTATTTTAGTTAAAATTATTTAATTCATGCAGACAAATGATAGCAATGGATAGCTTTCACTGGTGATGGACTTGGTATTCTAAAAGGTACTGTGCTGTGTGCAATGCCAACAAAGGGGAGAGAAAACCCGTTGTTAGTCATGATACCTGGAACCATGTAGTGTTGCTTCATAGAGGATTAGAAGTGGACTTAAAGAAGGTTATTTTCCTCATGAAATCTGGACTTGCTATACTGCTTTTAACATTCCTTTTTCTTACTTCCTGGGGAAAGAAGTTTTTATGTGTATGTGCATGTGTACAAGCGTTTGTGTGTGTGAGAGAGAGAGAAAGGGAAGAAAAAAGTATAAAAAGTAACAATTGGAAGAAAGATACTTGTCAGAATTGAGTTCTGGGAAAGAATCTGAAAAAGCTAAAAAAGCCTAAGTGGTCAGTCAGAGGGTTTTTTTTCCATGTTCCAGTGGATGCATCACTTAAGGCATTAATTACCAGTGAGAGAATGAGACAATAGGAAGAGAATAATGACTGATCATGATTAAAGCACTGAGTCACAGTCAAGCATCATTAACACTGGCAGGTTACTGGTTCAAGAAAATATTGAATTTCCAAGGTGTCTAGAGAGGCAGTCATATTATTTACAAAAGAGATTTTTTTCCCCATTAGAAGTTTTCATGTTATAATGATATAATGTCTTCCCTTAGTAAACTCCACATGTTTCACAGTGAATTTTCTTTGAAAAATGAAAGAAATAATGACAGAAAATGAAACCCTCAAGTAATCTGAACTGGATTTTTCCCACAGCTATAAGAAGCCCTTTCACCAGACCAGATTACAATATTACAAAGAAAGATTCAACAATTTAAATGCATGTCTCAAAGACTATAGAACCAAGAGTTTTGAAACATAATCTCCATTGGAGTTGTGAGGGGAGATCCAGTCTGGGGACTTAGGTCTCCGTGGTCCCTCAGGGAGATCCAGGGGCCTGGGAACATTCTGCAGCATTTTGAAATCGGGCATTCCCTCATTTCAGAGGGAAGGTAGCTGGGAGTAAGAACAGGGAATGGCCCTATGTCCCTTGTCTTCACAGCCTGTTTAACACAGCTCTCCTTAGGTGTTAGCATCTTGTAATCCTCGGCGTCACTGAGTGGGGAGTGGGGTGCCTAGTGCAGGGTGATTAGAAAGGGAAAGTAGTTCCGAGTCCTCCAGCACCTTACCCCTTTCAGTGCCTTTCAACAGCATCGTCTCCTGCCACTCAGGAGAGGAGCAAAGGCAATGTCCGTGTTTCTGGAGCCCACTCCTGTGCGCAGCTGGATTGAGACAGGAATGGAGCACAGGCCACTACGATACAGAAATACGGACAGCTGCTGCAGCGCTTAGCAGAAACATAACTGTCAGAACCTGGAAATAGATCTTTCAAGAGGAACATATACACTTTAAAAAGCCAGACTGGAAAAGATTAACAAAGTAAAGGTGTGCTCTCTGCATGCTAATGCCAATGGGCTGTGCTACAGACCAGCATTTGTTTTTATTTCCCTATTAGCTGTTGCAGGTCTTTCTTATGCCTGCATTTTCATATCCTGTCTTTAATATCATTTATCTGGTTTTCTCTCATTTATTTTTTTATATTAGTCCCAGGAAATACATTAACTGCCCTTCTCGTTTAATATTTCCTCCTTGCTTCAAGAAGATAGTTTTCAATATTTTCTGCAAAGATTAAAACATTCAAAGTGCTTGCCTTTCTCGTATTTATTAAAGGATAGTATTTATCTTGCCTGTACAGTGCTGTCAGTTTTTCCTAGGAACGCATCTTCCATTTGGGAAATCTTAAACTCTAGTACAATAAATGCAATAACAGTCACCGCAAAACATGAGCAAGACAGACAGATACCAAGTGAGGGAAAACTATAAGAAGCCAGGTATTGTTTTTATCTTACGGAGACAGGTTGTGGTTATTAACAGCCTCTAAATCCCACTGAAAGCTCATTATGTCCATTTAGTTACAGTAGCTCTCTTTCCATTCCCTCCAGAAATTCAGTAAACCAGACAGTAAAAGATCCATTCTTCCACATGCTGGGGAAATGTAAGCAAGAAAGAGAGAGGGCCGATGGTTATTAGCAATAGTATTGCTATTTAAGCATTCAAGAGGCTCTCTGAGGAGCTGAACTTGTGTCAAATGTGAAAGGAAAGGGGTTTGTGAAATAATTTCATCCCCATAATGAAATTGCTGACATGAAATCTCCCAGTTGCTGAATTATTTAGAGGAGGAAAAAGTAGTGAGTAAATTTGTCTCTCAGAATCTGCTTTTGCCTTTCCTAAAATCATTGTTTCTGTATTTATTTTTGTTTTCCACAGTTTTCTCTGGAGTCTTTTTACATCTTCACATTTCAGGTGGACTTTCACCCAGTATAGGCTTTTAACAGTTTCTTTTATAAGGTAAATCATACAGTAGGAAATAATGAAGATAGCCAACAGACTAAACTTGGGGTACAATGCCCAGTAGCAGCAACCAATGAATCTTTTTGGGCACATACATTTTATGTGAAGGAGACCTGCAAGGAGTTCTCATATTGCCCAGTGTGGGTGTCTCAGCCAAAGTTCTCCTCTCTCTGAATTCACATAGGCCAAGTGGACCTTGCTAAAGGTCTTTCAAACAGGAGGTAAAGTCTAGGTCCAGACTAGAGTGGGCTGAAATGTCAGAGCAGAGTTCGTGCTCTTAAATATCTGTTTATTTTTCAAATGCTTCTTTCACTTATATTTTGTCCAAGTGTGGTTTGTGAGTGGAATTTCTTTGTGGAGATTGGGTTAGAGTACAGACTCAGCCTACAGGAGGCTTTTCCTCTGTGCGTCTCCGGGTTTGGGAACTGACCTCAATGCAGACGCACGTGGTTCTGTTCAATTTTCCAGAATTGCCCTAGAATTTGCTCAGGACAATGACAAAATGCCTATTACTGCAAGAGCCCTTTTACACTTAATGTAACACTAAGCGTAACAATTGCTTCCGCCAATATGTCTTTGTAAATAAGTATTGATTGGGCATTTGCCTTTTGTTTGTGTTCAAACATCAGGGTTTATGACTCACTCCATTCTTCCCTATTTTCCTTCACACCATTAGGATAACACATTTCTTCAGTGAGCTGCTGCAGACAAATCTTTTCTAATACGGTTTTCCATCTCCTGTGCAACATTAAACCATTACGCTCTCCCCCCTCAAGCTCCTAACTTTTTCACTTCAAGCCCTAATTGCTCATCTCAACTGTCTGCCGGTTGTTAACGTTGTCTCTGTAAAGTCTGATTGCACATCTAACTCATACAGTGTCATTTCTTTTCCCTAGTGGCTATCCGCAGGATTTTCAATGGAACTGCAACAAATAACGACCAATAAATGCATCTGGAAATATAACAAAAATACAGTTATTTAAATGGGACTGAGTATTCACAGAAGATGAAAGTTAACTCTTGGCAGAATTCTGGCAGCCAGGGAGATTTTGCTTGGTATGACTCCAGGTATTCAAAAGGAAACAATACACTGTCATGGAAGACTGCAAAACATCAATGAACAAGCAGTTGTCATTTCTGATAAGTTAGATATCATAGCTGTATTAATTATAACAGTAAAATTATTCATAATATGCATCTTATCACATATTCCTTTGTTTTTTTTTTCAAAGAAATAGACTAATTTTACAGTGATGTTCAGTAAACTAAACTAAATAATATATCCCTAGACTAACCAGAACATGTAGGACCAAAAAATGGACTACACATTTTCACTTTCTCAAATGGCTCCTCTTTGAATAATTTGAGAGCGGGGTTGTCACTTTTGGTCTTTGGATGATTTTTTATGTCTAAGTCCTTAGTTATATTTTATTTTAATTTTTCAAAAGGAAATCCCAAACCAACAGATGCTTAATTTGGTATGAAAAACCTTAAGGTTGCTTGCTTTAAATGAGATATCACAAGATTACTGTAAATGTTTTATATCTGATACTGGGGGAATAGTAAGCAATAACATCTACCTTGTATCACTGTCTTGCTCTTCTTTAGTATGCCCATTTTTTGCCTTTGTTAATGTGCATTAGTGATAAAAGCTGTTCCATATGATTACAGCGTGGGATGATCTTGTAGGAATATTGGAGGAACTGAAATAAGTAAGCTTCATCTCTCACTGATGGTGGAGACCCATAAAGCCTATTTTATTTCTGAGACAGATACTAAGGACACTGTTTAACAATGTTAAAGTCCATGATCAAACTTTTTATTCCATAGGATATTTATAAAGACATGCTGTTACTTTTATTGAGAGATGAAAAATTCATCTGACAAGATGAAAAATATCTGACAAGTTGCTGGTTCAATATCTACCTCAGAGCCAATATCACAGACTTATGCACGTACCCAGGTTTAAGTGCAAGCTTGGCTATGCTGGTTTCAAAAGGAGTATTATCAGGATAAGAGATGCATATTTATTTAGTATGATGAAAAGGCCAGGGGGATTTTAATTCCCCCTTCAAGTATCTTTCCATACCTGTTTCTTTAGATAAAGCTAGTGTTGATGAGGGGGAAAAAAATGCTTTTTTTTAAAGTACACATATTCTGGGGTACAAAGAAGCATTCTTAAGAGGAGGGCACAGTGGAGTAAAAGGTTCACCTTGAGATATGAGCAAGCTGAAAATGGTTCCACTGCTCAGCAGAAGGGCTGATATGGAAAGCAAGATAAGTAGCGGTTATAAAAAAGGTGGATTTTTCTTCAATTAGACTAGTCTATAAATAAACTGCAGAAGTTTCTGTTGGAATTAGGACCCAAAAATATCCAATCTTTGGTTTTAAAGGTTCAGTGAAGGTTCTGCAATAGACTTTCAATCAAAGGTTAGGATAAAAATAAATAACCTTTTCTTTAGATAGAGATTTATAAATTCAGAAAAATAATTTAGAGTGGGGCTGGATGTGGTGGCGCAGATTGCCCTTCCCAGTCCTGTTTGGTTATGCAGCTGCTGTTTTAAACAAATATTTACCCTCCCACCAAATATTTCTTCTTTGTTCTGTGGAATTAAAGACAGTTACTTGAGTGCATGTCTTTAATTCTCATGTCTTAGATGAGGGCCATTTATTGAACTCTGAAAAGTCCTTAATATTTTAATGAATCTAAAAGGTTTTGGGGGAACTGGGCCAATCAGGAGGCATTTCTTTTCATCTTCAGGTACATTCAAAATAATAATTTATGGAAATCAAGTCTAAACTGCTTCAGTTTTTCTCCTGTTATTTAGCTATTTTGTTGTGGACATGAGAGTATTTATGAACTGTTTCTTAACATCAGTGCCTCACATCACCACTTGGCTTTCTTACAATATCTTAGGTGGTGAAGGTTGTTCAAGTAGAAGAGTCAATGTTTTGTTATTTATTATCTCTTTTGCATCTAAGTGATATGCCACAGTAATACAGCATAGCAGCGGCCTCACACCCTGGTTTAATCATTATTTGACGTTGTATGAAGTCATAGTAACAAAGAATCCAAATTCAATATCTGTTGGCTTTCTCACAGCACACTAAGTGGGTGATGATTTTTAGCTCCTAGCTGAAATCCAGCCGGACACAAGTTCTGCTTTCCTTTTTTCCCCGTGAACCAGATATTTTTCACATTCTCTGATCTAAGAACTTTGTGGTTTGGGATGTTGACATTTCTAGCTGCACATCTGATTTGATGTGACCCTCTAAAATGTAGATCTGCCTTTGTGCCTGAACTAGTGGCCTAAAACTATTTTTTAATGAGTGAAAAGAAATACGCACTTGAAAACCAAGACTCATCTCAGGCTAAAGCAGCTAAGATGAAACATGCCCTAAAACTACCTATACGCCTATTTCATACTGTTACTTACAAGAACCTCTGGTGACAAGGTCAGAGGTAGAAATCTACAGTTTAGATATCTAAAGTGAGGTCAGTCTAAACCACATGTAACATGTATCTGGGAAGCTTAATACGTAGATTGCCCTAATGCTTCTCAATTCCACCAGAAACTTCTGACATCCCTGGATGTGGTTTCCATCCAGGTGTGCAGTCTCATTTCCAAGAGTTTTTCCTTTTTTCTTATCAACAAATGACATGAGGCCTAATCTTATTCAAGGGACAGAGCTGTTCCCCTCATCCTGGGATTTTTGTGGTCACTTTGCATTTTGTCTTTTTCAGATTTGTAGCTGCTGTTTTCTTACAGCTCAGAAGTATAAAGCAAGCTCCTACACACTGAGAACTAACAGCTGATAGACTGGAGGAAATTACAGTTTCCTAGCAGACAAATCATATGAAGAGCAGTTGAAGGAGCTGGGACTGTTTAGTTTGAGGAAGAGGAGGCTGAGGGGAGACCTCATCACACTCTACAACTATTTGAAAGGACACTGTAGAGAGGTTGGTGCTGGTCTCTTCTCACAGGTAATTAATGACAGAACAAGAGGGAATGGCTTCAAGCTCCAACAGGGTAGGTTTAGACTGAACATTAGGAAAGAATTTTTCACAGAAAGGGTGGTTGGGCATTGGAACAGACTGCCCAGGGAGGTCGTCGAGTCACCATCCCTGGATGTGTTTAAGAGACGTTTAGATGTGGTGTTGGGGGATATGGTGTAGGGGAGAACTTTGTAGAGTAGGGTAGATGGTTGGACTCGATGATCCCAAGGGTCTCTTCCAACCTAGACAATTCTATGATTCTATGTGTAACTGTGGGCCACGAGGGCTTCCAAGAGATGACCTTCCCTCACCAGAAGTTCTGGAGCACCACCCACTTGTTTAAAAACAGTCTTCTATGTGAGGCTGTGTCATGGTTCGACACTAGGTTAAGGTGCCTCTTTTTATTCCGTGTTCAGCATTCTTGATTGCACTTCACTTGAGTCTTTAAGGAAAGTGCTACCAAACTGTAAAAATCGATGATGGGTCAGAAATTCTTTCTGCTGCTTTCTGGCATGCTACCCTTTGCTTCTAGAGCTTGGACTTACACAACTGACTGGGACACCCACGAACCATGATGGAAAGCTCCTGATGAGAGACTTGGACATCTCTGTTCAAAAACACTGATGACTTTGCTGCAGTGTCATCACTCCCAAGAGGGTGGTAATTAAAATCTGCCATATGTTCCTGTCTTTCAGTCTTATCTTCTTGACTCCCCAGGACTTTTGTACAGCAGTAGTACTTTTGAACTTCAGTACTTCAGTACTTTTTGAAGCCACCTTTCATAATATTTGCTCACAGAAATTACGTGGTGTTTTGGGACACAAGTAGTACTCTCATCACAAATGAAGAAGTAATCCTTTCTGTTGAGAACCTCAGAAGTCACAGTTAAGAATATAAGAACAGCATTTCACTAAGGACCCAAATCCTCCTGGTGAAACCCTGCTTGCACTTATCATTAAAATGTATAGCAGAAGGTATAATGTAGTCTTTGGTTGAAATTATTCCAAAGCCTGATCAATGATAACTGTAAAATTATTTGGAAAATGTCTTCATCTATATGGTACAGTCCTCACATTGTAAATCGTTGTCGCAGTCGTCCCTAGTTGACACCCATAGTGTTATGCTCGGCAGGTTCTCCAAAACTGGAGGAAGTAAGATACCAACTTATTTTCTGGTATTGAAAGGTGGTCCATTTGGTGCAGTACTACAATGGTGCAGCACTACAATACCGGTTTATGTCTTTGTTCGTTCTGTATCCATTAGCTGCATAGAGGACGTATGGCCAGAAGGCCTGTTATTTAACAAATTTTTGAGATTACTAAATCAACAAGATTTAACAGAGAAACACACACTGTTGAAGCAAATGATAAATGGTGACATATTACACGTAACTTTTTCTTGTATTTTATATATGAAGTGCATATATCACCATTATGCAGATCATTAGTGGATGATACCAAAGTTGAATGTTTACAATAATTTAGCAGGTTCTTTTGGATATAGCAAAACCACAGAGCTGGGATGGCTGCTTAGTTGCTGTCCTCTTCTGGCATACTAACATGTCTAAAAGTAAACAGACCATAGCCGTAGCTTTATTCTCCATTATAGCCTAAACTAAAGAATAATCAGTCTGTGAGATTCAGAGGTTTAAAATCAGTTTTGTCATTCTCTTCAGTATTAGCGCATTGCATCAGGCTGCACAACTGATTTTATCAAATTTACATTTATATATTTATACTATAACTCAGCAGTTAATACTGTTTCAGTCTATGATGTGGGACATTACTCAGTGTTATTCTCTGGTGTTTCACTGCTAATCCTTTATATAACACACCATATATGCTATAGCATTTCTAGAGGCTACTTATTATTATAGCTCTGCAAGCATTTTTATTCTAACCTAATACTGCTCCTTCAATTACTTTACTTTTCTCTATATTGTCTTTTGAGCTTACATTTCCAAGTCTTAATGAGCTTTTTGTTGTAGTTATTCTGAGTTTGAAAGGCTCTGCTATTTTTAATGCAAATAAAGAAAAATAATGGACATTCCTCTACCTGGAAATACTTGTTCCCATTATTGAATAAACTCTTACAACGCCTTGCCAGAACACTGATGCAGGGGTCATTTGAATGACTAATGTTGTCTCTCAAATATGCTGAGCGATCCAGGGGCTACATTAGATTCCAGAAAGGGTCTGCACCAAAGGGCCCTCACCTGATTAAGAGAGATGCATTTTTTCATCTGGCAAAAAGAGGCAGCAACCTAAGTGGGGAATAAAAGGCAAGAACTTTACACTGTTGAAGAAAATAGACAAAAGAAGAGATTTAGATACACCTGCCTTGTCAGTTCAACACAAAAGGGTGGGAAAATTGGAAACCTTCAAATGACAGTTTCTATCGACCAAAGCAATAGCATAATCTCATTAAAAGGAGTGGCATGGGAAGATGCAAAGCTGCCCAGGGGCTTCTAACTGTTCTAGTACCATTCGTTCACCCTTTATTTAACACCACCATTAGGAAGCCTAATGGACTGTTTATATCACACTATTAGACATATGGCAAGATCTTTAGTAATTGGAGTGTGATATATAGTAATGGGCTATTGTTTGCTTGGTGCTGCCTACTATGAGGCCAGTGCTGAATACTTATTTACTGCATGTTACTGATATAAAGGCATGGGAGATGGAGCTGCCAGACATAAATATTAGGGTGGAAACACTTTCCTGAGGCCCTGGACGCTGAAACATTAGCTGCTTGTTTTATCTGGACTTTTTACACAGCACAGTGAGTTATTTGATAATATCAGCTTGAGGCTATGCTTAGATCATGTTTCTTCAGAAAACTGTCTGGAAGACTCTGCCAGACAGTAGTGCCATTAAATATATATTACAAATGCTCCAACAAATTAGGTAATTAATTGCAATTCATTTCTATAGGAGAGGCCATTTGATATTACTATTCTTATGGTAGATTAGGTTTGATGATGTTGTATTATGATATTTTTTCTGAGCCATTAAGACCTATTACTGACTTTGGAGAAAACATATTTAAAAGCAGGGTTTTTTTTATCATCTTTCAAATACATTTCTGAAGTGGTAAAGGCATCAGCAATCTTAGATTTTCTTTCACTTCTTCTGGAAAATAAATATCAAATTTGCATGACTGAAGGTAAATCAATAAAACTCTTGCATTGGAATGTAAAAAAGAAGAAAGCACTGCTCCCTCTCCACAATCCCCATTTTCATCAGGCTAGCCTTTATGCCTCTCTGGAGTATAAGAACATTGTAGGTTTAACTGGCCGTTTATTTTTGCTGTAGCAACATAAAGCTAACCAACAAAATAAGAAGGTCATCTAACCCCCACAGCCACAGTTATAAATTCCCAAGCAGCAGCTAATATTTGTTCACTGGCTTTCGTAATGAATTCAGACAATGATGTCTACATAGGATAACAAAATCCAGTAAGGGCTTGATCATGTTCTTGATGCCCATCTCTGTGCCGGGGGTCTACAAGGTTGTGTCTCTGCAGGGGAAGGTCTGGGGCTGTTTCTTCTGCAGAGTGAAGAAGTGGTTGTATTCCTTTGGGAAAGACCAAGGTAGGCTGCCAGCATTGCTGGCTGACAGGTTAGAAGACCAGACCCTGACAGAGGAATAGCTCCTACTTTTTTTTTCTTAAATAAGTTGGTGACATTTCCTATCTGCTGAGAAATGAAGAGAAAGACTGTAGAATTTTGGACATGTAATTTGCAAATTATTCTTAATATAGCAGGGCAGTATCTGTGCAGAAAAATTGATTGCCTTTGAATGCTTTGGTGAGGGATGTAACTTGGAGAACCTGATTCTTTGTTCAGAGCAATTTAATCTCAGTTCCTACTATAAGTTTTCAGCTGATAGACATTCAAGCCATAAATAATTAAAAGGTCACGTATGCCTACAAATTCCTGAAGTGTGGCATCTATAAGGGTTTTGTTTAGGAATAAAGGGCAGCAAAGCAATGAAAATTATTCTCCTGAAAGTGAAAAATAGACTCTTCCGGTAATCAATGGACAGAAACGATCAATACCAAATTTAAAGAAGAAAAATCAATAGCAATCAAAACACATAGCTTCCCTTTTGCACAGGTTATCCTACTATAATGCTTTCTCATCCTGTGTCTTGGAAAATTCCAGTGTGTCTGCATATAAATTCTCTTCCATCAATGGGGTCCAATTCCCTTCTTCAGCCATATTGTTGAGAGATTGTGGATATGGATTGTGAAAAAGATGGAAAAAACCACACACTATTGTCTCCATTTCTACCATAAATTATAAAGGAGGCCCATTCATGTTGTTTTTGTAGCAGTCATGTTCCTTAACAGTTATTCCATCTCTTCATAACAGCATAATATAAATGTTCTACTGCTTAATTCTTTTTTACTGAAATAATGTCAGAGTGGCATCAAAATATAAATTACTTGTCAATGATTTTTAAAATTAATAAAATTAAAAACTGGTCAAAAAGACCCCACTGATAAAGCAAAGTTAGAAAAGGATCTTATAATAACAAATTACTGAGCAATAAAATATAATGAAATGGAAGACACTTCATAAAGAAGACAACTAGTCCCTACTTTATATAGGAAAAGAGAGAAATTGAAAGTAGAAATCAAATTAACCTAGTTATTTTCTCCCGAATCTTGACTTGTGTACAGGAATGTTTTCAGTGAATATGTGTAACTGAGCATTTCAGTAAGAACTTAGTCACATTTGCAACACAGTCCAATGGTACTGAGCAAATGGAAATAACTGCAGGTTTTATGAGCTTTCTTTGCTACAGTTCATCATGACAGTGAAAATTTCATGTGGATCTAATTAACACGAACTGAAGCTAATAGGATGGCTTAAAAAAAAATTGCAATTGTGATATATTTTCCCCTCCATGAAGACATCATTATGTGCATTTTTGCCTTTATAAATGCTTCACTTTAAAGCATATACTGTTCTTGACAACTGGAGGGGCAGAGGGTGGACAATTTCCTGCACAGCTTATTACAACCACAACAATGAAGAACAAATTCAGATACCCACTACCAGAGAGCAATAGAATCAATCTATCCCAAGGTTATACTAAAATCCAAACAAATTCACTAACAGTTCACTCATAGGGCAATTTGTTTTCATCAACATGGTGTCTTCCCAGTGAAACATCTGGTAAAGCATATGTTACACGAACATAAAAAACTTCTCAACCTTCTGGATAAGCAGTCCTCAGAAATGTAGCGCTTGTCAGGGTAAAGTGGGTCAATTGTTCATAAAGGTGTACAGTTGTCATTACGAACCTCCAAGAGAGTTGTAGAAATTCATTTCCAATCTCTGAAATGAAACCAGGAACTGAAAAGACTCATAACCATATTCAAAAGAAGACATTCTTCACTGTGAGGGTGATGACGCACTGGAACAGATTGACCAGAGAAGCTGTGGAGGCCCCATCCCTGGAAGTGTTCAAGGCCAGGCTGGATGGGGCTTTGAGCAGCCTGGTCTAGCGGAAGGTGTCCCTGCCCATTGCAGTGGGGGTTGGAACGAGATGATCTTTGAAGTCCCTTCCAACCAAAACCATTCTATGATCCTTTCCAGGATTCTATGAGTTATTCAGAAGAATGTAATTTGATAAATAGAATAAATAATAGACCTAAACATTTTTGATATACACTTTGCAGCATTTATTTAAAGAGCAGAAGTACAGAGAAGAGTGGGAGGGTCAAGGAAGTGCGTGAAGACGCAGTACTAAAATGTGAGAAGCATTTTGAAGGATTTGTATTTGATCAATGTGAAAAACTTCCTCCAATGCCCTGTGCAAATACTTGCTACCCTTGCTGTAAATATTCATTTGCCTGCTGATTCATTGTTATTTTGATCCTGCCCATTCCTCTTTTGCCATTTAACCATGCTATATGTCAATTCACAATTGTCAAAGGCAGCTATTAATAATGGATTCCTTCTTTCCTCTGCCTTTATTCTGTCTCATCTTTTGAGGTTTCAATTCTCTAAGAGTCTGGCTTCTACTATGTGTTCGACACTTTGGATTCCTTTTTGCTTTGGGGTGTTCTCTTCAGTGATAACTTCAGAGTGGATAATTATACACTTACCAGTCAAGGCATCCTGCCTACCTGTGATACTGCACTGCCTTAATGACCAAGCTCCTCTCATTTCACTGGTGCATGTCTGACGAGAAATAAGCGTGCCTGTGTTTCACGGTTCACAGCTACCCAGAAAACTATGCTCTCATTGTGCAGTAATTTATCTGTTCCTTCTTGGAACCAAGGGAAGAAATTTTCTAGCCTCACCAAATTTTTGCTGAGCAGTACCCCACCTATCAGGGTGATGATGTGTTTTTGGGGGATAAGGCATTCATGATTCTTCCTCAGGCTTTGAGTTGCCTCTTCTCTCAGAGAAGCTGGAATTTTGTGTACCTCACATAAAGTCATAAAATTTTTCAGGTTGAAAAACACCTTTAAGATCACCAAGTCCAACCATCAACCTAACACTGCCAAAACCCAATACTAAACCATGCCCCTAAGCACCACATCTACATGTCTCTTAAATACCTCCAGGGATGGCGACTCAACTACTTCCCTGGGCAGCTTGTTCCAATGTTTGATAACATTTTCGATGAAGAAATTTTTCCTAATATCCAAACTAAATCTCCCCTGGCACAACTTGAGGTCATTTCCTCTTGTCCTATCACTTGTTACTTGGGAGAAAAGACCAACCCCCAACTCCCAATCAGGGATGAGGTCTCCACAACTTCTCTGGTCAATCTGTTGCAGTGTCTCACCACCCTCACAGTAAAGAATTTCTTCCTAATACCTATTCTAAATCTCCTGTCTTTCAGTTTGAAGCCATTACCCCTCATCCTATCACTACATGCCCTTGTAAAAAGTCCCTCTCCAGCTTTCTTGTAGGTGCCCTTCAGATACTGGCAGACCGCTATAAAGTACCCCCAGAGTCGGGGTCTCGCGAGAGCAGAGTAGAGGGTCCCTTGACCTGCTGGCCACACTTCTTTTCATGTAGCTCAGCATGCAGTTTGCTTTCTGGGTTGCAAGTGCACGTTGCTGACTCATGTTGAGCTTCTCATTTCCCCTTGGATTATGGGGGCTTCATTCTGCTCCCTGCCCCTATCTACTAGCAAAGGGGCTGGGTAGTCAGGGAACAACTGGTCCTACTACTAAAGACTGAGGCAAAGAAGGCTTTAAGTACCTCAGCCTTTTCTTCATCCTTTGTCGGTATGTTTCTGCCCCCGTCTAATAAAGGATGGAGATTATCCTTAGTCATCCCTTTATTTCTAATGTATCTATAGAAATTTATTTTATTGTCCTTAACATCAGAAGCCAGGTTAAGTTCTCTTTGGGCTTTGGCCCTTCTAATTTTCTCCCTACATAGCCTCCCAACATCTTTGTAGTCCTCATGAGTGGCCTGCCCCTTCTTCCAAAGGCCATAAATTCTCTTTTTTTCCCTGAGTTGCAACCATAGCTCTCTGTTCAGCCAGGCCAGTCTTTTTCCCCAATGCCTTGTTTTTCAGCACATGGGGACGGCCTGCTCCTGTGTCTTTAAGACAAAGACAAAAATATTGAGCCTTCCTGGACTCCTTTGCCCTTGAGGAATGCCTCCCAAGGGACTCTGTCAACCAGGCTCCTGAAAAGCCCAAAGTCTGCCCTGCGGAAATCTAAGGTGGCAGTTCTGCTGACCCCCCCCCCTCCTTGCTTCTCTAAGAATCGAGAATGCTATTATTTCATGATTGCTGCTGCCAGTAGAAGTCACAAGAAGTTTTGGAGGTAGTTCTGGAGCAAACGGAAGTAGTGAATTGTAGTTACACAGGAAATAAAAAAACAACGACAGAGTGGGCAATGTACACCTGGAAGTATGACTGATATTAATGACAGCACCTAATCAGGCCACAGCTAGAACCCACCTGAAGTCACGTTCCCATGCTGACCACTGAAGATGTCCTCCTGCCACTTCTTCTGTAGCCAGTATACAGGTCCAAAGATTAGTATGGAGATATAGGTTTTGGTGTCTTCTGTGTGCTGCTACTTTATACTTCCTCTTCATGACTTGCCTTGGACCTCCTTAGCCACTATGCAGTAAGTAATGACAGATTTATGAGCGTTAACAGACTGTGACTGTAATGTACCCTCAGTGGTGGCAATTAGTTGCTAACATTCTTCATGCTTTGTCTGCACTCGGGATGTTATACTCTTTCCATAACTGCACCTTACTATTACCATTCCTGCCTTTGCCAGCCCAAAATAAGACATCTGCAATGGACTTTACACAGATTTAATTATTGACGCACCTGGAAAAGATCCAGATTATATTCTTACAAGAAGGAAGATTCCAGATACACTTGATTACAAATTCTTGCAAATGGGTAAGTAAAAGGAAATTGAAGAGCATGTATTCCTAGGTACTGAATAGTTATAACAGTATTAGGATTTACTAGCACCTTCCCTCTAAAACATATAAGCCTATCATTAATGATTAAAGAAGTAATCCCTGTTTTCATTAAAAAAAGTCACATTTCCACTCTTCATTTTTCAAAGAAATGTTTGAAAATGTGAATCAAGCATAATAAATGGGATGTCACTTGTCTGAGTCCACAGAGACTGAAATAATAGCCCTGACATTGACAACATCCCCCAGGCAGCTCAGTACAACATTAACTGCAAGACACACTCTCAAGGAAATACAAAAAGGGGGACTTTGTGTGTGTGTTTGGCAATGTCGAGTGCTGCGGGCCCTGCTCTCCCACATACTCAGTGCAACTCACTTGCTAAAGCTTCTGGGGTCTCTGTCCCTACCTCTGTGGGATGAAATGCAACAGATGTTGAGAAGAGGAGAGCGATGGTTTCCCACCACATGTGTTGAGAAAGCCGTCCCAGGGGGCTGTTCTTCATCTGAGTGGCAGAGTGGGTTATGGCCTAGAGTTACAAGAACAAATATACACTTTTATCTCCAGAATATGTCAGAGGGCAGTACGTGTCTTTGCAACTCTAAACAGAAAATTTTACCACATTCAAAGACAGGAGAAGATAGTCTAAAAGGCAGAGGAATCTTTGCATGACAAAACTTCTACTGTTGATCAGGACAATTGAGAAATATAAAAAAGCAACTATTTCATACCATGCTAGAGCTTACTAAGAAGATACCAAGACTGTGCGAGGATTACACCAAACCACATGGATAACAAATATATTCTTTTATATGGTTGCCTAAGGTCCAAGTTCTTGTCTGAGCAGGGAGTACAAGCTTCAGGCCCAGAACCTTTGCTGGGAAATCACTAGATGATAAAAAAATCTATGACTGGTCTTACGTACATGAATAAGGACACTTTTTTTATTGCTTTAATTATAATTTGTTTAAAATTATATTTTGTTTACATTTATATGAGGAATGAATTTTTACTACCACTGTATTAAAAAATAGACCTAAGCATTATGCAAGATATACTCTAGAAAAAGTGAGTCATCCGGATATTTCAAAGCATTGTAGACCCTAGGATTTAGATGAAACAAAGGCAAGTTTAAGCTTGTATCCTATAGATCAAGAGTAACAGCAAGTACAGAATACTTTAAAAGATAGAATTGTGCAAAATAAAATTTTTTTTCTTCTTTTTTTCACCTGAAATGTCTAAGTCCTATGTGCAGTGATTTTATGAGTGGATTTGGATGGAATTAGTACTAGTCTGAAGATGATGCCATCTGCAGCCAGAGCAGACGGACAGTGATGTCACAAGAGTAATATCTGCAAGGAGTAGAACAGAATAGATTTTGTCGCAAAGAACAATGTGATCTATAGCTTTCATGATGCTGACAACCTTGGACTGGATGGCAGGTTAGGTGCACATCCAAACTGGACTTCTTAACATGGAATTCTCTAGACTGAAGGACGTGTGGGTGGAAAAAGGATGACTTTCTGAGTCTAACTTGACCTGGGGTTAGAGTCTTAGGTGTACAGTCCTCTCGCTTTCTTGATGTATAGTTGCTCATGTTTTCCAGTTTCCCAGGGGTTGCTGACTGTTTGGTAAGTAAGAAAGAAGATGTTTAGAAAGGTTCAAATTTAGTTTTTCAGATTCAGAGATAATGTGCTCAGTGAAGATCTGAATTATTCTTTTATTTATTCCAGAATATGTCCCTCTCACAGGGTGAATTTAATTGTTTCTGCCACTGGCATCCAGCACTTAAACTGCTCCTCCTTCTGATGTCCAATTTATTTGTGTACATGAATTCTACACATCACACGTGTCTGATATTTGTGTGGTGTCCTCTAACTGGGAGTAAAGCCTATTTATCCCCAACTGGATTGTAACAATAAAAGTGAGTCAAAAAAAACATTCTGCAAAAAGTGGTGGTACAGCTGTGACTAGTACAACACAGCGGGCATATTTGCATATTTATAGGGATCTTTTCTTCTTGCTTAAGAAGGTTTGAAATTTCTGGTTGCATGTAATCACAACTGTATAGAATCTGCAGCATACTTCACAGGGCAACAAGTTAGATCATAGCAACCACAAAACCAAATACCTCTCTCTGCCAAAGAAAGATGGAGAAATACGATCAAACGTACAGTGTCCTGATGACATCGTGCAGAACACACCAGCCACACATGGGATTACATCTACTGCTTGAGATTGGAGAAAAAAAGGTTTGCCATGAAAAGCAACACAGCTTATTTGACGAGAAAACTGAATGGTATGGACTAATTAATACTAGTGCTCATGCATGTCACCTGTCGTGAGGATACTAATAGGGAGTTTGACAATAACATTTGATGAAATGCCATAGAACAGATTGCAGGAGAAGCTGCAAAAAAGATGTTGGTGAAATGATGGGAATTCCAAGGACGTTGATTGATTGATTGATTTTTATATGCAATAAACTGTGCTAGTCCAGCTTGTAAAAAAGAGAAAGTTGAACTGGAGGGAAGGAATAAAATACAATGGCCTGAGAAGTCTGCAACAAATTGCAGGAGTTGAGAGAAGAAACAGGTTTGTACACAAGTTGGTCTCAGCAAAGTGAATAAGTACATTTTTCTGCTAGTTCTGTTGTAAGGAATAATTGGTATTTTAATAAACTATTTATTTGCATCTGACGGAAGATGTCGAAAAGTTAGTTTTATATGTCATGCTTAGAGTCAATATATTACTCAGTCTGCGTTTATGATATGTATGGGTGGTACTTTCATTTTGTTTTTAATTTGCTTTTAACATCACTGGAGCTCCCAGGATTCACGTACTTCTTCCTAGAAAAGCAAAATAGGCTTTTTCTGTTTTTTAGTATTTGGTTACCCTTCTCTTTATGCTAAATCAGATCAAAAGACAACAGCTGTCTTAACAGCTTTAATGTGATTTATAGTCATTGGAGCATATGGTTTTCTTCTGGACAAACCTTTGTCCTTATTCCGCCATTTCACTTGTTGCCCTATAACAGCTTTTCTCAATCTTCTGAAATCAAGGTCTGCTTCATGATAAAAAGGCCTGTGCACTTTAAAATCCAGTTCAAATTCTCAAGTAGAGATCTAAAATGCAGTCTAAATTGCATTTTTAAGAGTAATGTCACACTTACATTTTAAGCAAGGACCTGAGTTTTATTTTGGGATTTGAAATGAATACAGATAATTCTTTTTCAAGTTCAGCATCATATTACTGAATTGTGACCTTTTAAATGTTGGTTATTGTACTTTCACCAAGCCATAGGCTCTTTAGCTCTTGCTTACCCCCCAGTAAGTTTTGAATTCCCCAGTAGGTTTCTTGGTCTTAGCTCCTGGAATGCAAAGAAGGGAAAGGGAGAGAAGGCACGGTACCTTCATTATAAACCTTCACTTCATTCTGAGAGTCCTCGTAAATCAATAATATGATAATACTTAAATTACACAGTTTGTGAATAATTGCTTCCCTTCTGTAATTTCTCAATAAATATGATTAACATTTGCCACAAAAAGTCATGAAAAGTTCTCTGCATTAAATAAATTTATCAGAAGATAGTTGCAGAAGGAAAGGTTGTGTCTTTATAAAAGTAACACCTAATTAATATCAAAAAATCAAAACTGTACAATTTTGCAGTTAACCTACAACTTTATTTGAATTGCATCATGCATGCAACAGGAAGAAGCTCATGCTGAATAAGCAAGAACACAGGAAATGCCAGAAGTTGGGACCATCCCTTAAGATACTCTCAGTGAGCAAAGGAAAGAATTCTTATTCATGGGGGCAGGTGAAATTGGGCACATGGGAAGAATGACCACAGTGACACATTGAGATGTTTCTTTCTGTGCTGCATTCAAAGGCCTCATGAATTTGATTCCAGCATATTGGCACAGAGTGGGACAAAGAAGCTCTTTCATAAGTGTAGGTCTGTTTTTTTTCTTATCATCAGAAAGTTTCTGTCTTAGAGTGCATTATTTCATGCACTTCAGAAGACAATCAAAACAACTGCATGAAACAAAACTTCAGAAAATATCTCGTTCACATAAATTTTAAGCAAGGGTATTCAAGTGGTTTCTCTGTTTCCTGGTGGTGGTGGTCTTAAATATTAATGGCTATGCTGCACTTTGTGGTTGATATTTAACAGCAGAGGACATGTTCTTGGAACCGTAAGTTAGTCATCTGGGCTTTTGATTATCATGAGTCATATTTTCATAACAATTCAACGGTAAGTTATTTCTTTGAGGAATATGAATGTTATTCAAGCTTTTGCTTTAGTCTTTCTACAGGGCTGTCTCAGGTACCCTGATGACATCTGTTATATTTTCATTTTATTCAAGTATAGGCAAACTAGTATCTTAGTAGGGAATAATTTCAGGGTCTAGATGGAAAATCCCATGAAATTCGTTGCTGTTGCTTTTCCTGTCTTCTCCATGTGCTAGAACTTTTGAGGGAATCTTTAGAATGTCACAAATATGCTGATTTAATCTGAGCTGAGACAGCTAGCTTGTCATGTAAGTATTCTACAACTGCCAACCAGACAGGAAAAAAATGGTTCTTAACGTGCTAGGAAGTAACCTTGTAGTAAATCAGCTTTATATTTGGGTTATTAGGAAGCCTGCATAGTAATCTATCATCTCTTTGCAGTTAACTGCTGTTTACTGTACTACGAAATTTGAACCTACGTAGTTTCAACTACAGATTCACTCAAACTTTGCAGGATGTTGGCTGATGCCCTGTTAAATTTGAGAGTGAATTGAAATTAATACTGTGGATGCCCTGTACACCACAAGGCAGTGATATTTTTATTTAGTGGTATTATTTTTGAACTAGCGTGACAGGTATCTAGCATTCATAAAGTTTTTTTTCTGGCATGGACAGTCATGAAAAATGTGACAAGGGTGAATTCAGGCCTTCGTTTAGATACTATTTTTTGTTAACTTGCCCACAGAAGTCCAGTAAGGTGAAATGCCTGTTGAAGAGGTCATATGCTCTTACCAAAACACAATTCGTGGGACTGGGAAATTGTATCAAAGTGAACATTCATGGGCAAACTTGAATGTACAGAAATCTTAAGTTGGCGAACTCTGGTTTCAGCTATTCTTGATAAATGATGTGTCTTCAACAGCTGAACTGCAAAACTGTGTGTCAAGTCCTTGAGGAGATTTGTCTATCACTTCAGTGAGTAAATTCAGTTTTCATTATTCACACATCTACTGAAATCACACACTTCTTGTCTTCTTTGCATGCAATAGATAAATGCCTTCATGTTATAAATGTGGGTTGTATAAGAAGACTCTTGATAAGTCCAAAGTGCTTTTCACTTGTGTATGAGCCAAGCATTTGTGTATGGCTCACGTTGGCCACAGCAAATTGTACCACTGTGTAATACATAAAGTCCATACTGCAAGAAAAAGACAATAATTTTTTGATAATCCATAATATTTAGGATCTTTCTCCAGATGAAACAGGTCTGCGCCTTCACAGACCAGTAGTTAAAGTTCAAAATATTGTATTTGTTTTGGCTTAAATTATCCATGATGTACCTTCTGTATGTTTGATACCCCTTCCCTTGCTTTTTCTGCTACCTGCAGAGTTGGTTCAAAGCTTCTCACCAGACTAGCCAGAGTGGAGTTCTCCTGCCTCGCAGATGCAGCAGAGGCAGGAGTGGGCTGCCTGCTAAAGGAAGAGGAGGTTTTTCTCCCATCTTGTCTCCATCCCTATGCTTCCCAAAGCTACAGGGCTTATATTTAACCTGATCTACAAACACATCTTTGGTCAGATCTCCCTTGGAACTACCAAGTGTTTGTCATCAGAGAACTCAAGCTGGACAACATACCTCTCTGTGGACCCCTACCAACCAGTCAGCTATCCTCTACCTGGGATGATCTTACTTTTATTTTTCAGTACCTGATTTTAATGCCCTGTCAAAAAGCTTTTAAAGCTATTTTTGCTTCCTACAAAAGGTATCTTCTAAATTATTATTTCCTCCCAGAAAACTTCACTTTTGACACTGCAAGTTTCACAGCAAAGCTCCTATAGAGCAAGAGCTTCTGTATGCCCTATTTCCAGACTCCAAGCATCAAATCCTACCTTGCATCTTGCCTTTACAAAAGCCAGGACTCCACTCCATCTCCTGCTCTGCATGCATTCCCCAGCTGCCTGGCTGCTTCTTCCCTCTCGCTTTGCACATCCCACCCAATCGTTTGGTCTCTCCAGGAGTGGTTGGAAATGAGGAGAAGCTGGCAGCAGCAGACCTGCCTCCTCTGAGTGCCACCCGTGGTGTGCTCTGATTCTGTTCCTCACATTTGCTGCATTCCCCAGGGAGCTTTTGGAGCCTTTAGCATGCTTTAATAACACACCTGGTCTTTGGTGTTCAGAAATGAGAGCTGTGCAACATCTGCAAGGGATTTTAGGACTGAATTGCTTTTAAAAACATCTAACAGATAATTTGCTAGATATGATAACACACTGTGCCCCCAAAGTAAGAGAAAAATCACCCTTTGGAATCTAGTTGTGATTTGGTTTTTTTTGTTTTTTTTTTTTATAATATTATGAAGGTAAGCTCTGACTGGTTTCCATGGCTACCATCTACTGTACATCAGTATTTGCTGTGACCAGCATTTTAAATGGCCTAGGGTGAGTCCTCAGTATACAGAGTCTCACCTGTGACATATCATGTGTCACATTATAGAAGCTATTTCAGCTACTGGCTGTGACATTAAGATTTGCTGTTATAAAATATTGAATAAATTAAATTCCAAACAAATATTAAATTTGGAATGCAGTGCAGTCAGCTGAACACCAAAATTAGAAAATGCCACAGTAAAAAATGCTTGTTCCCATCTGCCTCTCTTTTCAGCGTAGGTAATATAGAGTTTTCTAATGATACAGCTTCTAACAACTACGATGTGTGTTCAGAGAAAGGTGCTGTAATACAGTTTTCTTACAAAGTTAGGTATGCATATTTTCTTGTGTGTTAATTACAATACAGATATTCTGATCATAATGGTTGAATCAATCTCTAGTGATCTTTTCCCATGGAGTTCTGTCAAGAATAACGTCTTGTAAAGACTGTTGGCAATATCTAGATATTACACATTTTGTGATCACACACCTCTTCCCTTCGTGAGGCACTGATTGCTGTATTTCTTAGAGTCCAAATTATTAGAACCCTTGAACTTTACTATTTTTTTTTCCATTGGCAAATGTTTTGAAATGAAAAAGTCAAGTGTCTGTGTGTGGGTTCTTAAAGTTTTCTACTCCCATGGTGAAGGATGCAGTCCAGCATGTTAAATAGTCAACAGGCTACCCTTTCTTCAGCTAAACTCTGGCTGAACTGTTGGTACACCAACTCAGTCCTGGTACAATCCTCTGGAGCAGTGAGATGAATTCAAGTTAGCAATTTTGCACATGTTCACAATTATGCCTCTTCACAACTAGAAAAAGTAGATCTTTTTCCCCCAGCCTTACTATCTGTCCAGTTTTGAGGAGGTGTCTAGTGTACCTCTGGTATTTTACTGTGCTTACAGAAGCAGAAAGAAGCGTCTTCTCAATTCTCACTGCTTATTCTAAGTATCTGATCATTATGAGTCCAATGGAGCTTCATTACAACAGGACCAAGTATAATAAATTTGCTCGGTATTCATAGAGATGTCTGAGGGAAGCGCTGGGGAGTTATTTGGTATTGGGTGAGCATTAATAAGAAAATGATTTAGGTGAAATTTTGCACAGTAATAAACTCTATATTAGGCAAATCAGACGTTAATGTTAACAGCATGCTTTTTTAAATATTAATATCTGCAATAACCCGCCTCATTTCTTTTTCAGCCGTGAAGGTATTTCCCATCATGAAAACATCACATTTACATCACTTTGACCTTTCTGTGTCAATTAGTTTTCCCTCTTTTTCTTTTATTAAGTTGTATGTAATGCTTCCAGTTTGTCAGAAAATGGGGGCTAATGTCATCTTAAATGGCTTACAAAAGCTTTTACCTGTGATTGTTGGAACACACAGTGCGTTCTTAGAAGATGCTCATCTTCAGCCTTTAATGTCCCAATACTATTAAGTTCCCTGTGCGCTTAGTCATGAGTTGAATAAAGGAATACCTTATATAGTTCCCTTTTTTCTATTGCACACTAATTTCCTAGCTCCTAAATTATATTTGTGATGTGCAACACCCAATTCATTCCATACACAACAGAATTAATGCGAATATGTTGAACCTATCCAGTGGGCAAATGATAAAATCAGCAATTACGTTAATGACACTTAAGGGTTGGTAACTCCAAATACTTAAAATCAAAGGTCTTCACAAATGAGTAAAATGGGGTAACAAATGAGTAGATATTTAAAGCACGACCAACATCATGTTTTTGCTGTCAGACATGCTTAGTGCAGCGCTGACTCTGCCCCAAGCAGAGGCTCTGGCATGAACGTCCTGTTCCCTCTAACCATACACTGTGTAACTTGACCTTCTACCCAGCGTCACAGCTGCAGGAAGCTGCAGAGGCTGTGTTACTTCTGATCCTCCGTCTGGCTAGTACACTACAGCATTTGGAGGGAAAAGGGAAAAAAAAAAGTTAGTTACCTGGTCAAGGGAAACCACGTGTGAGAGGTTGGATTGCTGTCACTGCCTTCTCCCACTAAGCGCATACAGAAAAAATCTTCATGAAAAAGAAACCCCATCTTCCTGAGAAAGACTTAATATAGCTAGGCTCATTGAAAGGAAATAAGTTGAAGTTTTGTTAAAAATCACAGGGATCACTTGAGGGCTACAAGCTGTCAGATGTAATGACTGTGAGTGAACATGTTTGCCCAGAGCCTGTAAACCCTCGGTAGAAGCTTTTGGTCTTATTTACCATACGGTTCCAGGCAGTTGGAATTCATCCAGGCCAGCTTTTTTGACAGGCAGCCAGATACCTTCAAAATTCCACTCTGAGAGGCTTCAGAGCTGAATGCTAAGCAGTGACCATCATCACTCCGCAGTGTGTTTGACACTGACAACCCCAGTGAAAACATGCAGCTTTGAATAAGAATAAAGCAGTAGACAGGGTTGTGGAGAACAGCTCAGTTAATTGCTTTGGTCAAAAAGGAATCTATTTATTTACAGGGACAGCTGCAAACTCTGACACAGTATTGGAGGTGGGGAACTGCCTTTATTTTATTATGTGCACACTGACAGTGCGTGACCCCGGCAAGGTGGCAGGTATGTGTGCCTGAAGTTTTTGTAGCAGCCAGAGCTAAGTGGGACCCAGACTTGTTTGCTAAGATGGATTTGAGTGCCATCAAAACCCACATAATGGGCAACCAGGGGATCAGGCCTAGTCAGCATGGGTTTATGGAAGGCAGGTCCTGCCAGACGAACCTGATCTCTTTCTATGACAAGATTACCAGAATATTGGATGAGGGAAAGGCTGTTGATATTGTATACCTGGACTTTCAAAAAGCATTCGATACTGTCCCCCATACAATTCTTGTGGAAAAACTGGCTTCGCATGGCCTGAATGAGCATACTATCCACTGGATCAAGCACTGGCTGACTGGAAGGTCCCAAAGAGTGGTGGTCAATGGATTTAAATCCAGCTGGTGGCCGGTCACAAGTGGTGTGCCTCAGGGCTCAGTGTTGGGACCATTTCTGTTCAATGTCTTTATTGATGATCTTGATAAGGACATAGGGTGTATCATCAGCAAGTTTGCAGATGACACCAAGTTAAGCAGGAGTGTTGATTCCCAGGAGGACAGGGAAGCTCTACAGAGAGACTTAGATAGATTGGATCACTGGGCCAACATCAATGGTATGAGTTTCAACAAGGGCAAGTGCCAGGTTCTGCACTTGGGCCACAATAACCCCATGCAGCGCTACAGGCTTGGGGAGGTGTGGCTGGAAAGCTGCCTGGCAGAAAGAGACCTGGGGGTTCTAATTGACAAGCGGCTGAATATGAGCCGGCAGTGTGCCCAGGTGGCCAAGAAAGCCAACGGCATCCTGGCTTGTATTAGAAATAGCGTGGCCAGCAGAAGTAGGGAGGTGATTGTGCCCCTGTACTCAGCACTGGTGAGGCCACACCTCGAGTATTGTGTCCAGTTTTGGGCACCGCAATACAAGAGAGATATCGAGGTGCTGGAGCGAGTGCAGAGGAGGGCAACGAAACTGGTGAAGGGCCTAGCAGACAAATCATATGAAGAGCGGTTGAAGGAGCTGGGACTGTTTAGTTTGAGGAAGAGGAGGCTGAGGGGAGACCTCATCACTCTCTACAACTATTTGAAAGGACACTGTAGAGAGGTTGGTGCTGGTCTCTTCTCACAGGTAATTAATGACAGAACAAGAGGGAATGGCTTCAAGCTCCAACAGGGTAGGTTTAGACTGAACATTAGGAAAGAATTTTTCACAGAAAGGGTGGTTGGGCATTGGAATAGACTGCCCAGGGAGGTCGTCGAGTCACCATCCCTGGATGTGTTTAAGAGACGTTTAGATGTGGTGTTGGGGGATATGGTGTAGGGGAGAACTTTGTAGAGTAGGATAGGTGGTTGGACTCGATGATCCCAAGGGTCTCTTCCAACCTAGACAATTCTATGGTTCTATTTCTCAACCTCCACAAGTAGTTGTGGGTCTTGTCAAATCTGCTGGTGTGTAAATGTCCACAGACTATCCTGTTACCATTTGCTTAATTGATTGTGTCTGGGAACAGAGTTCACAGCTACTGAAAGTGATCTTTTTTGGTGTTACTTTGCTATCCTGTGTGCATTGGTGCCTAGATTGACACATCAGAGACAAATCTGCCGTTCCTTCATCCAAAGTCTTAGGTAAAAATCTAGTGAATTTTAAACTTATTTTTTGTTATGGCTTTTTATGTTTCTACACGTAAACGATATTACTTAGATACTTGTCAGACAACTTGCATGTTCTGCTCAGCAAATAGGTATTAAAAAAAGCTAAGAAACTGACAGCCACTTGTAGAAAATGCAATAACTTTGCTCACTCATGCCCACCTCAAGTTAAAAAAGAAAGCCAAAATTCTCAACAATGAGAGAGACACATGTCTCACTGGAAGTCTTTCAACCTTGTATATGTTTCTAGGAAACTTCTAACAATCTTTTTTATAACATTTGTCTAAATAAGCCACTAGAGAAAAAAAAAAACCCAAACCAAACCAGTGGGTAAACAGTTTTTAGCTGTCAGAGGGGATTCATGGGAATTCACGTTATTCATGGGATAATGAGTAAAAGAGTTGTGTGTGTGTGTAAGTACAATACGTGCACATGTGTATATACTTGCATATATATATAATATTTACGCATAAATCAGCAGCTTTTAGGGGATGTAGGATTTTTAATATCTCTGTTATTAATTACATGAGACAACACATAGAGAGCTGAAGACATTGCAGCTAATAATGGGCTCCCCGTTGAGTTCACTGAACTTTAGAGCAGGACCCCCAGTACTGTACTGCTGCCTTTCTCCCTAAATGTTTTGGGAGCGGTGACTCAGGCAGGATGTTTGTCCAATGCATTTCAATAGGAAACTGATAACAAATATTATGTACGGCTAAACAGAGGCAATCACTATTTTAGTACTGTTATCAAGACAGAATGTAAGGTTGTTAATGCATCCGACTAGGTTTTATCATGTCTGATGGTAATAATTTACTTTCAATAGACTTAATGGCCTGAGGTATTTTGTGCTATTATCATGTCAGTGCTGTATTAGGAGAGAACACTAGTTTGAGTGCTAGCAGCAGTTTAGTTAGAAGAGTTTCTCTGAAGACCATTATGTTGTATGCTGTAGAAAATTATATAACATTGTTATTTGTAAGGGCATAAGAAAAGAGAACTTCAGTACTATATTAACAGCCATTGTCCTAATTCATGGTCTCTAACATAATAGCACTGAATATTAGAGTGAGTGGGAGAAGATTAGCTTTGAAATGGGAAAGAATGAGAATTTATTTTAGATGAAGAAGAATGTTTGTAGAAGGACTGAAGGCAGATCCTCTAGAACTTGCTGACATCTTTTACAAAGCACAAGTTTGAACAGGTTAACTATAGGATATGCAGCATGATTTAGGTTAAAGACACAGAGTTTTCTTTATAAGACAGACCCAGTTGTGCACACACACGATGTCAATACCGAAACATTTTTGCATATGCTAAAGCGGTGTGAGCTTCTGGCTGCCTTGCAGGGAGCCGTTGCATCTTTTACAAGCCTGACTTTACTGTCCAGGGTCTTCAGTGGGGGATGTTGTCAGTGTGGGCTTCCTAATAGACAGGACTGGATGAAGGGCCAGATGTGGCCTTCCCAATAATTAGGAGAACAGCAAAACAGCACAAAGCAGCATTTCTTATCATGTGACTAGAGTATGTGCCACACGGATAATACAAATAGGGAGCTACTGTCACCATAGCTCTTCTGATAAATTTGTTCCTGCTCACAGAGGCAGCTTCTCCTTATGTTATATTTACTTCCCTTGGGTCACTGTGGGATCTGTCATGCAGGTCCGTATCAGGCATCTGGTGTCTGATTAAAGTGATTATTTCAATTTCTAAGGCTACTGGTAGACATTTTATGCCAGTGTTGTGTACTTATAAGAAGGATCCCAAGAGCTTAATCATCTCACATATATCTTAAATTATTGATTTTTATATAGAATTAAAATCAACAGGAGTTTATTTAAGTATATAGTTTTTATTCATTTCTAATGGCAACTTTTAAAATTTAAATGGAGAATTCTCCATATTTAAACTGGAAATCTGTCTCTTCAGCTTCTGCTCGCTACTGTAGGAGAGGTGGTATGGAAAGGTTTAATATCATCTGATTTTGGTTTCATATAATCTGATAACCTTTCTAGTCTGTGAGGCTTCATGGCATCACCTTTCTATAAATACATGTTCCCTGGGAATCTACTGGGACAGGACTCAGGTGCTCTATCTCCTTCAATTATATCGTTTGATACAGTATGTTTGCGCACTGCCTGCAACAGCTGAGGTATCTGCATGGCCCACCCTTCCCCCCGAGAGGACTGTTGACCTGAGGATGGTGCCTCCAGGCTGCGTATGGGCCAGACATGGAGGAACAAAGCTACAAGTCGGCTCGCAGGTGCTGACCAGAGCAGTGGGGGCTGCAGCATCAGCTGAGGAGACCCATTGTGGAGCATTCTTAAAAACCTTGATGTTAAAAACCTCCCATTGTATTTGCACAGAGACAAACCTCCAAATTAGCTAGCTAAAGAAATATAACCTGCAATCCTCACCCCTCTGGGTAAGGGTAGTGGACATTTCCCACAGTGTCCTACTTTCTGCGTAATAACATTCTCTGTATGTGCACACTACATTTTTATACATACACCCTATTTTTTTAGCCTATATAAAAATATTCAAAATATCCTGGTCTACCTTTCAATCGGATTTTGATGATTTTTAGTTAAATCTGTAGTGCGATGTAATTTAAGTGTAAATTATTTTGAAATAATAAGGCAATTAAAGTGAATGAAGAAAAATATACTTTAATTATTTTTGTGTGCATGTTAAACCTCCTACAGTTGCATTTAGCTCAGAGAAAATAAGCTATCTGCCTCCAACGTTAAGTAATTTGCCCTACTAGAGTGATCGAGATATTCCCAAAGGTAAACTACTGCTCTGGAAAAAGAAAACAGCATCAGACATTTAAAGCTTCAATGGTTAAAACGTTTACTTCATAAATATTAAAGCCAAGCCAAAGCTTCTAACTCTCCCACTCCTGTAAATGATGGTGTTCAATCACAGTGGAGCAGAGAGGGTGTCAGTGAAGATGCTGGAAAGGATCGATACAGTTCCCTAGCAACAGGGCTATGTGCCAGGGGTTCCTGCATCCGCAGGGACCCTCCTGACCCACTAAATCAAGGCAGCAGCTTTGCCTCTGCTGCCATTGTGCTAACTTGGAGCAGACATTTCCACAGCTCTTATTTCTCAGATCAACCCAGAGATAAGAGAAACAAGTAGTAGTAGGGGCGGAGGAAGCTAATTATATAGCTTCTTTTAAAAGATGGGCGTGTTGTATGTCAGAATAATCCTTTAAAGAAAGGTAGCTTCATGAAGAGAAAGAAACTTCAAATGCGCTGATATGATTATCGCTTTCTAATATCAAGTGATGAACCTAATGTTTTATTATAGAGCAATTGCAGTCCATAGCCATTGAGTATAGCTTCTGAGCAGAGGTTATATTAACTGTGCTCACAGGGCTGCATAATTATCATAGTCTGATAGAAAATGCAGACAGTGAAAGCGTACACGGCTTCTTTGTTTTGCCGTTCTTTTAACCTTGTTGAACTTTATAATTTAATTGTGGGTGGTAGCTTAAAAATAATTTGGTTTTCTATTATGAAACAGCATTTTTAGGATTCTTCCATTCTACATGAGAAAGCACTGACTCAGTATGCATGGAGGTTTTTTCCTCCCTGTGTGTTCAGAGCCGATATGGGGTCCAAATAAACTATCTGGTTTGGTTTCAAATTTGGTTACCTAACCCAAAAAAGGCAATAAGAGAGAAGAAGCATACAGCTAAAAGCCACCTAAGATTAAACTCAGAGGCTTCCTGAGACCATTATTTTAATCAGAAAGTTGTAGAATGAAATGGAAAACATGCTTTGTATCAGGATAAGGAGTATATTTTACTACTGTTATCTTAGAAGCATGTGTTAATCTTGATGCCTCTGATAGATTTAATGCAATTGCATTATTTTTCTGCAAATATAGTATCATGAGTATATTGCCTGTATATTTTCACTTTCTCTTGTTTTCTCTGTCTTCTCTTTAAAGAAAAAAAACTAAAATCTTCCAGTGCTGTGTTAGATACTTGAATGTTTTTTCTGACCTGTGCATGAAATGGCTGGGCTCACCAGTGACAGGGATACCAGACAGCGAAAAGAGCCAATTTCAGCAGCACAATTCCTTGCTACTAAACCTAATTTTCAAAATACCATGGGCTGTTCGTAAGTTGAGACTCATTCTTGTCCTGACCTTAGATTTTTCTTTACTACAAAGTACCCTGAAAATGCAAGAAGGCACTGGAATCATTAATTGATTCCTTTGAGTGGTTATGAAGATCACCTTACAGACACTGGTTAGAGCTGCCTTCACAGGATATTTGTACATAAAAACATTCATATAGCTTAGAAGTTCTTCAAAATCTGTGGAAAAATGCACTATCTGCTGTAGATATACCAAGAATTCAGTCTACTCAAAGTAGATAGTTAATACTTACACGGGTCTCGTTTCTCCTACATTGAAGTATCTTCAGTACAGTATATTAAAAGCAAAAAGGCTGAAGGTTGTAGAGGCATTGTTGATGCTTTTTTCTTGGTTATCCCCATGCTAATTGAATTGTACAGGTGTAACTGAGAGTCAAATTGAGTTCTCAGGCACAGAGGAAGACAAATTTTCCATCTTCTGAAGCCTATGACCATAGGCCACTAATTTCAGAAGGAAGTCTCGGGCCAGCACCCCCGTCAAGAGGCTAAACAAGGGTAACAGCAGTTGAAATAAAGACCCAAATCCAATGAACCCTGAATTTAATTTTTTTTAATTAATATTATAGTAGCCTGGTCTAGTTGCACTCCCCCAAATTTTTTTTTTTTTAAAGCTAGTAGTCAATAGGCAAACTCATTTGTTACAATGCAAACAGAGTAGTTTAGAGTATATACACTTCACATTTACCATTCCACTGTGTTAGCAGGCAACTTCTTCTATTCTGAGAGAGATGAAGACCAAAGCAGTATCTCTCATTAACCTAACCATGCTGCACTGCAGGACAGGGCAGGGTTACATCATTGTGAATCCGTGGGCGAGCATTATCCTACAGCAGTTCCTGTCCATTACCCAAGGAACGAGGTTTTATGTTTTGGATCTTGGCTATGGGAAGATTTTTGACACAGGACTTGTGTGGTCGTGAAGGTTGACAGATATAAAGAAGTCCCATAAAGCTTTGACTTGTCTCTAGCCTGGGCAATGACTTCTTCAGAGTCCTAAAACAGTCCTAAAGGACACTAGGATTTTCCTTGGCCTAAGGAAAACTTTGGCTTTAGCCAACTCTATACCTTAACAAAAAGTCATGCTAGAAGCAATGGATTTTATTAGAGCTCACCTGTTTTTCACCAATGTAATGACCTGAAAGAAGTTCTGCCAGCTAATATAGATGAAAGCAGGCTTGGCATCATTATAATCTATGGTTAGGGGAAAATGGCTGTCCTTCCACCTTCTACTAGACTGGAGAAACAATGAGAAATTAAAATGACTTTTTCCTCCATTACAGTCTTGTTCCAGGTATGCTTAGCTGGACGCCTGTACCAAACTCTAGGCATAGGTTCCTTATCAAAGTTCATGCTCAACACACAGCCAGCAGCTATGACCCAAAAATGGAAAGGAAGGACATTTCTTATATAACTTTATCTGAAAAAATAAGTACTCTGGGATAGGGAAAGGCTTTTTTTTTTGACAGACAAACATCTTGACAGATCCACTGTGAAAGATGAAAAAAAACTCCCATGCTTCCAAAAAGCTACAAGAGTAATTGAACAATTTGGGCTCACTGAGGTGTGGAGGGCACAGCTAGGGAGTGCTGGCACAATTCTTCAGGGTTTGACAGCTCCTAGGGAAGAGTCTATTTTTCAGTAAGCTGCTCATTAATCAGGATTCTCTGTAACACTTGGGATAGCCCCAGGACCTTAATCGATTATCTTTTCTCAGTAGAAAGCTAGACAGTCTAGCAAAATACAACCCTGGTACACACAAAGGGCTACCCCCCAGCACTGGGTTGTGTTTTATGGGGTGTGAGGCACTTCCTGGGTGCTATATGAAGTTAAACTAAACATTTGTTTGAGGATAGTGAACAGTCAATAGCCAATAAAACATTATGGATTGCCTATTTAGGCAAAATAATATCTAAAAAATGTCCCATAAAAGTAGTTCAGTTCCAATGAGTCAATGGAAAGAGGGAGACGAGGCACCTTCCTAAGGCCTCTCAAGCTCATTATAAGATGCCCACATCACATCAGTGTCTGACGGCTGCTAATGAGGACTGAGCAGTAGGTTCCCCTGTCAAACAACATCTCCTGGGTACTCCACGGGAGTGGGTGGCCGCAGCCCTGCACCCCTGCAGCAGCCCCAGCTCCTTCTGCCAGCTGAGCAGCCCAGGCCCTGGGCAATGCTGAACTGTCCACCTTTTTTACCTTTCCTTTAGGCTACTGTGTTGAAAAGAATGGAAGATTTCAATGATAGTATCATAGAATACCAGGCTGGAAGGCACCTCAAACATCATCTGGTCCAACCTTTCTTGGCAAAGCATGGTCTAGACAAGATGGCCCAGCACCCTGTCCAGCTGAACCTTAAGAGTGTCCAATGTTGAGGAATCCACCCCTTCCCTCGGGAGATTATTCCAATGGCTGATTGTTCTCATTGTGAAAAATTTTATAGTCTTCCTAATTTGTTTTTCTGTCCAAAATAGTTGTACTTATTGCTGTTGATATAGCTGTGGCAAGTAGGCTTAGCGTCCCAGATTGTCTGCCCCAATTTTGTGAAAGGAATCCTCTTCCTTACAGTTACTTTAGCTGAAACGTTTCTCCTCTATCATACAGCTTGAACGAAGTTTGTCATTGTTCAGAGGCCTCCGGAAAGGACTGCATCATCAGTCCTCATCTCATATAACATCTCACCACTTAGTGTAATAAAATACTTTTTAACTGCCTGGGCAGGTAAACTATTAAAAGATTTCAACGTAATGTGGCCACAGATAAAGTTACACCTCCAAACTAGGTACGCTTAATTTGACTTGATATTTTCTAATTTACTGCAGTGATATGAAACTCTTTTTATTTCTACTAGTGATCTTTCACTGAAAGATTTTGTATGATGACACAAATATTTACTGCTTTCATTTAGAAATTGCATGTAAAGAGCTGCTTTTTCTCTTCTGCAGCTTTCATTGCCCGTGAAATACTAGCTTAGATTAAATTTCTCAGTCTTAAACTGGATAGCCTTACTTTTGCTGCCTTTCTTTTTTTTTCTTTTTTTTTCCCCTTGGTGGCTGGGTGAGAGAAATACAGCTTGTTCTTTCCATTGGCAAGTGACTATCAATATGAATGATATTAACAGTCTAAATGGTTTTGGTAACTGTATTGGTGTTAATAAAAATCCATGCTCTTGAGAAATCTAGCTCATTGCTTTAGCAATGATGGTTGGAATAATGGAAATTTAAAATATTTTCTGTGATTCTGAATGTATTTGGTTTTGTTTGTTAAGCGGCACAGCCACATGATATGTTAATGGATTACATTGGGGTGGAACGTGTTTAGATAGATGATGAGAGTGATTTGACTCTGGGGCATGAGGTATATTTCGTGAAGATATTTGCTGGCTTTCTCTGATTCGTCATCAAAGGTTTTTATAAGGTACTGTAAAGTCACTATGTCCATGAAGATGTTGTGAATATGGAATTGAGGTAATTCCAAATGTATTGTAAATCAACTTAGTGGAAGAAGGTACCTCAAACACACCATTGAGTACATGTAAACAAACAAATAAACTGAAATTTTGGGGCTATAAAATAGGCTGTTGGAGGAAAATGATTCACAGTTTTATCCAAGGCTATACCTTTAGTGGAGGTTGGTAATTTTGTTTCACAAATCCGGGGGCCTTTCACTATGGACAGAATAGCAAACTGCTGGTAACGTTTTGCTTTGGAAGGGTGCTCTTTGGCTCTAATAATAATGATAACTTTACTTTCTAAGTTTCTGTTGAAATAAATGTATGCTTTCTATACCAGCTGTTTGCATAATACATTGCTTTATTATCATCTGGGTTATGGATAGATAGTTGTAAAGCAGCAATTGTTTTCAGAGGTACCACAAAGAACAATGTAGAACACTATAAAATGTTGCCAATCAATATGGTAATAAGAGTCTTCTGGTGCAAACCCCTACATATGACCTGAATTTACAATGCAGGAGATCAAAAAAGGATTAATACCCTGCCGATTTGCTATAATTCTACAATCCTCTAGAAGAAGCAGTGTTGATAAGAAAGAAAAAGTGTTAAAGGTCACTGCTTATTTCCTATGGGATCCAGTGTTACCTTTTAAGAAGTAAAGTATTTGGCATTTCAAATGAAGACGTGTAAACAAAAATACAGATTTGGTCAGGTTAAAAAAAATCTTCCCTTTTTATTGTCTGTCAGAATTATTTCACAACATTGCTCTAGAAGTGATAATTCGGACCTTTTGGCATTGGTCACTAGTCAATGAATTAGGTGTTATTTCAATTACAGCAACATCTAGAGGCATTAACTGAGCTGAGGTAATTCTAGATATTGCACATACTTGTTTTAAGAGATGTGTCCCAGCATTCTTAAAGACCTGGACTAAAACCTTATACAGCCTAGTTACTCTTTGCCTCAGTACTCCTTGTTGCAGGGTTACATCATAGCCTAAGAAATAGAAAGAAAAGGGTTATTATTTTTATTATTTTTATCTCTGTTTTGCAGAGCACTTCACAGGTTTGCCAAAGCCTTGAGGAAGCTGTGGTAGACCCAAACTTTTGATCAAGCAGAATAATTTCCATAACGTTCTTTATGGTTTTTGACTGAAATAACCATAACTTGCCTTTAACAAAGCAAGTGAGGGCGAATGTGAAAAGTAATCTTAGAAAAATGTTTTTTTCTGACTATGTCAATGTGTAAATTTGTTTTCATATGTGATTTACAAGTGATGGAAGCCAACCACCTGGACTTTTCCACCCATTTAATCTACCAAGTGAGACAAAAAGGGCAAGTCAGCATAGAATCATAGAATCATAGAATTGTTGAGGTTGGAAGGGACCTTTAAGATCATCGCGTCCAACCATTAACCTAACCTGACAAAACCACTTCTAAACCATATCCCCAAGTACCACGTCTACCCTTTTTTTAAACACCTCCAGGGATGGCAAATCCACCACCTCCCTGGGCAGCCTATTCCAATGTTGGATAACACTTTCAGTGAAAATTTTTTTCCTAATATCCAACCTAAACCTTGCCTGGCTTAACTTGAACCCATTTCCTCTCGTCCTATCACTTGTCACTACATTTCAGGTAGTTGTAGAGAATGATAAGGTCTCCCCTCAGCTTCCTTTTCTCCGGGCTAAACAGCCCCAGTTCCCTCAGTCGTTCCTCATAAGACTTATTCTTCAGACCCCTCACCAGCTTCATTGCCCTTCTCTGGACACGTTCCAGCACCTCAGTGTCTTTCTTGTAGTGAGGGGCCCAGAACTGAACACAGTACTCGACCATGCACAACACTGAACCTTGACTTTCTTTGTGTCTATTTTTAAGTGACCTAAATCACAGTGACTATCAAATTCATTCTCATGGAATGATTCAGTAAGATTTTAGGAAAGTTCTCACCTAGATTCTTTCAGTAGGATAAATCAACATACATTTCATGCTTTGGTATACCATAAAATGCAAATTCCCTGGAAACTTACAGTAGCAGTCAAATGTTTTATCATTTACACCACTTTGAGTCCAAAAAACCACCTGCTTCTGCACATGTACTCTTGTGGTGATAAAGAGAGGAAAAAAACAACAAGAACTAATAGAAATGTGCTTTTCCTATCATGGTTCTGCCAACTATTTACATTTCACATCTTTTCCTTGTAGAGGATACAATAAAAACATGGAAACATAAGCATGGATTTCTATCCTGAATAAAGGTGTTAACTAAAAGGTAGACACTATCAGTAAATGTCATAAAATGTCTTTACTTAAAAGCTATTACCCAGGAACAAGCAATTAAATGTTATTTAGAATTGATTCAATACTCATCAGTTTTGTCTCCCTCATACTGAAGCTCAGAGCTATTTCCGTCCTAGGTTTTCGGAGAAGTGACTGCAGAAATAGGGATAACCAGATACTTTTATGCTTTGTTTTAAAAGTGCTACTAGGATTAATTGCCATGAGTGCAATGCCATCTGTCAGTGTCCCACAACAACATATCATGAAAGCATCCAATTAGCAAATTCAGGATGCAGTTTAATTAATCAAATGCAAAGCTTCAGATTTAAGACCCCTTATTTCTCTATTCACTTCAATAACCCTTTATTTCATGTAATATGGTGTCATCTCAGCCCTCTTTGTTCTGCCCTTTGCATTACCCCACCTTCAGTTTGCATCTCAAAGTTGCAATTAGAAGACAATATTTTTCCATATTTTTATGCACTTTGCCTGTTATATATACCAAGAGCTAATTTAGAACTATGGTAAGTAGTCTTTTTATTCAAAGTGGGACCTAACTAAAAAGATTAATTATATTTTTGACCTTCGCATTTGAAAGATCAAAATGTTACTGGCTATTGCTGCCTAGGCTTTATTCACTTACAGGTTAAAATAGCAACAAATTGCATTAAGCACAGCAATAACCTTCATTTGTTATCTTTATTCCTTTAAAGAAACAGTCTGGGAGGCTCTGTGTGTTTGCCTATGTACATTCATGATTTAGTGAAAGTCCATAACATTGTGTTGGAAGAGAATATTGTGGAAATTGTTTTTTAAGCTTGGAGTATTTATTATTTTGCAGTAGGAGAAGTTTTTTTTTCCTAAAATTTGTTAAGTAACTTCATTGATAAATAAATTTTACTCCTATAAAACTGCCTTGATGTGACAGAATATTTCCAAACCACATATAATTCCTGGTGGTGATGGCAGAAATTTTAAACATGGTCAACTATTTGGTCCTGTAAGAATGAATTTATAGCTTCTCTTTTTGTTCAAATTGTCAGTAGTAGATACTAATTCTGTCTCATCATTTCATACTGCTGCTGTCTAAGAGATCACAGTGGAAAATATTTCCATGTGAGGATGCCGAACAAGTACAGAAATAACATTTTATATCAAAAAATATCTGTTTTGAATGGACTGGTAATGGTTCATTGTGAGATAATAAATGGTAATTACAGTACTGAGGAAGACGTCTGGCCCCCAAAGCAGGAAGGTGTTTTTTCAAAGATTAAGGGGATAGCCTTTAATTTTGATTGCTGTTGACATTGATTACTGGTCTGCTTTTTCATCATTTGTTTGAAGATAAGTCCAGAAATATGTTGAAAATCAATACAGATCAAGAAATATAGTGATTAAAATGTCCTTTTGGTACTTGCAGCCATCATTCATCACTCAGCATCTATCAGTCCTAAACGTTACGTAGCTGTATTAGCACCCAGAATGGAATAGGGGTTGTTTGCATTGCATCCTGGAATTAGGGCTATTGAGACAAAAGTCTTTCTGAAGGTCCTTTGACCCCTTCTTAATCAATGCCAATTGCTGGGTCAGTGTTCTGGGGAAAAGGCAGTAAAACCACACTTAAAATGATGCTGAAATGGTTCTCATTCATAGCCCTGAGATCAGTGACTGGAACCCCTAAATCTCATTTCCATTCTCTCTCACATCTACATGTTCTTTGATCCTTTCAGTGACAGTGTTTGTGAGTAGTAATAAAATTACAGGCTATTTCGTACAGCAGCATGTTTAAGATACAAGGCAAGAGTGATGAATTACTGTGGGGAGAGCTGCCCTAATTTCAGCCCTGTGATCAATATTACAGATCAGATTGGTAAAAAAATGCAGATGTTTAAGAAATACAACTAGTTGTTAAGCAAGACTAAATTGTAGTTCTGTTTCTTCCCTGGTGTTTTAGAGCAGTTTTTCAAAAGAGAGAGTGATATCTTCTATTTTTTGCCACGCCACACCAGCTCCTGAATAAAATGATTTCTGAGTTTCAGCTCTTGACCCTCAGCAGTGTTCCCTTTATGCTGAAATGTGATTTCAGAGATTTTCAAAGATTTTCAAAGATGGTACCTTAAACTTTGAATGTAAATTCCTTATTTTTCCTGTGTTATTGAAAGACTTCTTCCAGTGAGAACACACGAAAAGTAGCTGACAGGAGGACGGCTGGATCAGGCCTAGAAAATGCCCAGCTATTTATCAGCACGTGAAAAAATGAGTACAATCTATCCTTACAAACACAGAAATGAGTAAGCTTGTGTATTGCTTTTCCCTCTTTAGCATTTTCTCACAAGTTTTTAAGTAACTATAAGCTGTTGGTGCACACTAACGTAGGCTGGTATTCACATTTACATCACTGATCTTTCCCCTCTGCCCTCTTCACCATTAAGAAGAGTCTGTGCTCAGACTTTCTCAGAACATTTTGTATTCACTCATCACTGCACAAATGCAGTTCTGCACTTCTCTGATATTTCTCATAGGACTAACTATAGAAATTTTAAAGGTCTTATTTCAAACGTGAAAGAAATTTTACCAAAAAGGATAAGCCATCCAAGCAAAGTGAAGACCTTATTTTACAAAGGAATGTAGTCATGGCGATCAGCTGCCTGAGAGGGACATGCAGGGAGGGCTGTGATCCTAAAATCACTCCCTCGGTTGCTGTCTGGTCCCATAGGACCTGTCTCACTGAGGGCTGTGGAGAAGCACTTGTGCTCTGTCAAAGTGGTGTTACCGGTGTTTATTATGTCAAATCACCACTGCTCCACAGACACTCCCAGAGCACCCTAACCCAAGCGACACACCACCAGGGAGGACACTTTTTGGGGTAGGAAGGTATGTTCCTTTTTTCCCAGTGTCTGGGGGGGATGTGGGAGATGTGATCTGAGCTCTGCCACCCTGACACCATTCACAAGCTATCACACCACCAAGTGCCTCCTGGAAACTCAGTCTGTTATACCTTAACCAGAGAAGTTCAGCAGATGGCTTTTGGGTGAGGTCCATCATGGGTAGTTTACCTAGCCCCTGTGGGATTTTCTTCTGTGAAGAGCTGGTGTCACAGGAAATCTCAGCGAAAGGCATCTGGGTGGCAACATAATAAATCAGAGAAATTCTGTCTCCATGTTCCTCTTTGTGACTTGAAAAGGCCAAGTCACTATGATGGGAAGAGGACAGAGGGCAAGTAAAGCAAACACAAGTCCTCATCTTGCTCTCACGGAAGGAAAAGCTTATCTCACACAGTCTCCTCCTGCCCATCAAGCAGCATAAGAGCGTTCACCTCCACACAGTCTTCACCAGCTCAGATAAGTGGGACTTGTACAGAGCCAGTCACAGGTCTCCCTTGGCTGGTCCAACATGGACCAGGTGCTCCTCCTCTGCCGTGAAGAGGCAGGGTGCTCTGCCATACCTCCTCAAGGCATACTCTTGCATAACACTACAGGGCAGAACATCCAGGGCAAATGTGCAGTTGCCTGTACTTAGTCACAGAATAGAAGCTTAAGCCCAGCAGTGTTGGATCTCTAAGAATTAAAAGTATATGCAAAGTCAGTTAAAAATGAACAGATTTGGTGTCTCGTGTTTGTCAGGGAATCCCATTTCCTCTAGAACTCTTTTCCCAGTATTCCTAGTATTTTGCACTCACTTACAGACCAGGACTGATCTTACTTAGCTTCTGAGAGCTGATAAAGCAGTGTGCAGCAATGTGCTTGGATGTGGAGTTGAGTTTTATTTGACTGAGATAAAAAGTGGTATCTGGCTTTCCCAGAGAACCCAAGTGACAACTCTGCCAAAAAAATCAAAAAAGGGTTTGTTGGCAACACACATGCATATTTTCACTCTATATTCGTATAATACCACACAAAAGTATAGATACTTTACAGTGGAGTTCAACAGAGACATGCTGGTGATTTGATTTCTCTTTACTAATGGTAAAAAATAGAACAGAATAGATTTTATATGAAAAAGGTGACCCAGCAAACCAAATGACAGTAGAAGACAAAAAAAAAAAAAAAAAGCATAAATTTAATGAAAAAGCTTCTGAGGAAGTGGATAACATTAAAGCATAGCTGTAGCAGTTGGTCATAAATTTATTTTTTGTGATGTGACACTACACTTCACTGATCATATAGAGGTCAACACAGGCTTTTGAGGATAAACCATAAAATTTATGAAAATTTTGCTTTTATCTGTTACTGTGTACACATGAAGAAGAACCAAATCACTAAATTGCTGACTATCACTAGTAGAAAACCAGGATCATCTTTGAAGCAGTGATGATTAAACAACAGAATTTTAAAATTTCTTATTTAACTGTTTTTTACAACCTATCAATTTCTAGACGAGGTTCAGAAAATTACAGTGCTCAGTGTTTGTCAAACAGTTGCAATGCTCAGTTTTTATGTCAGTTTTATAATCTGTGCACTGAAGTCAGAATGGGGATATATAGATACCTGCTACTATCTGTGCAACGGTAAATTTGTCATAATGTTTGTTAAAACTGAATTCTCCTGCTCTGCTAACCGGCAGTAGACTGACTTTCAGGACTGAATGGAGAATCGGGTTTGTTTGGGTGACATGTCTGCCAAAGGGAGAATGTGAAGTCTGACTGTGGTGCAGCCTCCTGAAGGTCATTTGCTTATTCCATGCAAAAAGATAGTGCTTTTGCAATTCACCAAAGTTCAGAGGTGGTGGCAGGCTTTGCTCAGTTATCTAGTCTATGATGGATATTTAGTAACTCTCAGAATGAAAGACAGAATTGAGAGCTTATCAGAAAACAAGAAAAAAAACCCACCATAATGCTCATCCTTTTCTATATAACATGTTTTAGATGTTATGCGCACAGGTTTATTTTGAACGAATAAGGCAAGACCTGAGGGAAGGGGCCCCGTTCACTAACAAGCTGAATGTGAATTTGAAATGATAATATGGCTGGTGATCATGAGAAGGGAGAAGGAGGACCTCTGTCTGGTTAAAGGAATAGAAAAAGATTGCAGATATCACAGCCTCAGTGCTATACTTTATTCCTTATTTTATTTCCTTTTTCCAACTACCTTGCTGTTATCAATTACCAGAGAAACAATGTGACTTATAGTTGAAGAAAACTGGTACAGCTAATGATCATGATATCTAAATTTCGTGTTATAACATGGATGTACATAGATTTGGTACCAGTCAAAGGTGTACTAATGTAAATACCAACATAAACTAAATTAATGTCTTTTATATTGAAGCCCATGTAACTCAGCCCATATGAAATCAGAAACCAAAATCTGCTTTTATATTGTGAAATCTTACCACGTGTTGATATTTTTCCATATTTAGCTAAGAAGACAAACAGAAATTCAAAAATGTTTGTGGATGTATGCATACTTACAGGGTGCTTCTACAACTATAACCAATGCTTACTCCACAGTTCAAACACCGCCTAAACAAAGAAGTCAGAATGACGATACTATAATGTTCACAGACTCTATAGCTTTATCCCTCTAGGCTGTAGCTTTTCTACAAAAGCATTTCTGCTGCTAGCAGCTTGAAAGAACATATATTTGTCTCATGTTTCCCATAGCCAACTGTGGGGATTATGGATTCACCATGTCATAACTGCACTGGTTTCAGCACCTCAGGAAGGAGCACATTCGTGCTCAAGCCATTCTAAAGTGAACTTGTTGACTCAGTGTGCCATAGTCAAGATCAGAGCAGCCTTTCCCCCCCCCTTTTTTCTCTTCTCGCCTGTGACGGGTGCATTAGGCACCCTTCCGCTTTATTTAATTATTTTTGTTCTTTCTTCCTTCCCCTCCCTCTTCCCGTTTTCCTTGCATAACTGAGACATCACTGTCCTTTGGTTCTCTTTGCATGCAGAATCAGTTAGCCATGGCACAAAACACTAAAAACGAAGAGTAGAGAAATACAGTTATGGTAGGACAATATCCTGCTTTGGACAGGCTTCAGAACAAACTCTGATATTTAATGAATCAATATATAGTTACCATGGCAACCTTCACTGATCACGTTTGACCTCGCAGCAACAAAATCCTTCCTCTAAAATGCAGGCAAACAAAAGTGAGTGCTGCATGAACCTTCATAACCCTGATCAAAATCGGGGACAGAAATAGCTATAGTCACAGAGTCCTGAACAGTCTAGCAGCAACTGCAGTGTGATTAGTGTAGGAAAAAATAATGCACTAAATTGTAGCTCCGTATCTGGAATATTCCTTTGAGGTCATAAGTATGGAGGGAAATTGGAATTTTAAGTACTTTGGAATCAGATTCTGTACGGAATGAGTTATAGAAAAAATAAACAGAAGAAGATTACTTTTGTCTCTCTGTGAGTCTACTGTGTTTTATTACAATATCTTGAATTATGGCTTTTTGGCGCAGGGATTAGCAATTGTAATTAATATGTGTCATGGCTAATCTTGGGCTATATGATATCCTGTGTTGGCAAGAAATGGAGCTGTTGTCAACTATTTTATTCCTAGCTTGCAACAGTTAAGAATACACTGTAAAATATGATAAAAACAATGAGCAAAAATTTATGGAGGTAGCAGTGTTACTTCCGTTGATGTGCAGAGGCTAATCATTGCCTCCATTGATGCTTTAAGGCTAACAGGCTAATAAAAGTGTAAGCCGCTCAAACGGCCTAATGACTCTTGCCTTGTTGTTTTGTGATATTCACCATATGCAGGCAGTAGAGTTCCTTTTGGTTTTAATAATGCAGCTCTTGATATATAGCTACTTGGTATTTTCTGATTGTTAATTTTTATGGGCTTTCTTTTTTTTGAATTACTGACACATGGTATATTACGGCTGCATTCTCTTAGAATTGTGCTGTTTGAACACATAAAAAAATAAAAGCTTGTACTACACCTAGGGACACTTTAAAACATCATCTAATAAAAATCTTTACTATGTAGTTCTTGCTCTTTGGGGAGGTTTATGTACAGCAGCTTTGTGTTCTGTTCCCTGGTGAGTCTTGAGATGGAACTATATCTGACCTCAATATCAAGCAGTTTAAATTGTTTGGTCTTTATATTCTCTCCAGTTTTGGTTTTGTTTTGTTTTGTTTTGTTTTGTTTTGTTTTTTTATGAAAGGATTGTACAATACAGGAAACTGGGACAGACAGCTGGAATCACTGCCTTTTAGCTGAGGAGAAAAGTTCATGCTACAAACCTACCAGTTTGCTAAGTGAGGGTGGGTACATGCCACAGCAGAAGTCAGGATACATTTTGAAATGACAGGAGCTAGGAGGGGATGGAAACTGTGGAAGTTAATACATGTCCATCTTTCTCTGCAGTCACTTTTTCTAGATTTACCTTTTAATTGGCCTTAATTTAATAAATCTAACATTTTCTGCTTTTGGAAAACTTTTCCGTATAATGTGATTCCTCTTCAGGCTAAGAAATCCATAAATTTAGGTGAAAATATTTGATTTGGAATTAAATAGAAATTTCTAAGTGATTTAGGCACTTCTGTGAATTTTACTTATACTGTTTGTTCCATTAGGAGTACAATGCTGAGTGCTTTGCATTAGACAGGCATAAGGCAGTAAGATCTATAAACTGTTGTCATCTGCATCTCCTTTCTGGAAAACAAAACTAGGCTCCGAGGGGGAGGGGGATAATATCAGGCTTGCCCATGACAAGCTGTGGGATGACATGCCAAGGCTAGAGGGACAAGGTGCTAGTGAGGTGTCTCAGCCTGCTGCTCTGAGATGTGCTGGCTACACTGCAGCACACTTGAAGTCTTAAGGAGATGAGCCAGGGGCTCCTGAGGTAATAGAAGCCAGGAGGGAAACACCAGTGAAATACCTCAAAAGAATCAAGGGGTGTTCCTCCAAGAGAGTGACATGTCCAACAGCCCAGCTGAAGTGCCTCTACACCAATGCCAGCAGCATGGGCAACAAACAGCAAGAAATGGAAGCCACCGTGCTGCTAGGAAGCTACAACCTAGTTACCGTTACTGAAACTTGATGGGATGAATTCCTTGACTGGAGTGCAGTTATCGATGGTTGCAGGCTGTTCAGAAGGGACAGGTGAGGAAGGAGGGATGGAGATGTTGCCCTCTACATCAAGAAATGGACAGAGCGTGAAGAGCTGTCTCTGAAGAATGTCCACAAGCTGGTTGAAAGCTTATGAGTAAGAATCAGAGACCAAGGCAACAAAGGAAGCCTTGTGGTTGGTGTCTACAACAGGCCACCGAATCAAGGGGAGTCTATTGATGAAGCCGTCTTACTCCAGCTATAGGAGGCATTGTGCTTGCAGGCTGTCATCCTGCTGGGGGACCTCAACCTCCCCAACACCTGCTGGAAAAGTAGCATGTCAAGCTGTAGGCAATCAGGAGGCTCCTGGAGTGCACTGGGGATAACTTCTTAAGCCAGGAAGTAGACAGCCCCAACAGAGGGGATGCAATACCGGACCTGATGGTGACCAACACTGGTGAGCTAATCAGTGACATCAAGATTGGAGGCAGCCTGGACTGCAGTGATCACACGCTGGTGGAGTTTGCAGTGCTGAGGGATACGATGAGGGGAAGAGTAAATTCGGGACCCTGAATTTTAGGAAAGCAAAATTCCAGCTCTTCAAGGAGTTAGTCAATAGGACCCCCTGGGAAACTGCCCTCAGGGACAGGGGAGCAGAACAGAACTGGCAGATCTTTAAGGACACTTTCCACAGAGCACAATATTTCTTGATCCCCAGGTGTAAGAAATCAGGAAAGGAAGGCAAGAGGCTGGCATGGCTGAGTCAAGACCTGCCGGTCAAAATAAAGGACAAGAAGGAAAAGCACAGGCAGTGGAAGCAGAGACAGGTATCCTCAGAAGAGCATAGGGAGGCTGCCCGGTTGTGTAGGGATGAGGTCAGGAAGGTCAAGATGCAGCTGGAGCTGAACTCGGCAAAGGACACAAAGAATAGTAAGAAGGGCTTCTAGAGGTATGTCAGACAGAAAAGGAAAGGCAAAAGAAGCATACCCACCTGATGATCAAGACTGGCAAACTGGTAACAACAGACGAGGAGAAGGCTGAGGTACTCAACAGGTTTTTTGCCTCAGTCTTCATCAACCTCAACCTCTCATCCCATACCTCTCAAGTGGAGGGACCACAAGGCAGGGACTGGGGGAGCAAAGTCCCTCTCGCTGTAAGAGAAGATCAGGTTCGTGACCACCTGAGGAACCTGAATATACAGAAGCCTGCAGGACCTGACAAGATGCATCCCAGAGTCCTGAGGGAATTGGCTAATGTAGTTGCCAAACCACTCACTCTCCATGATATTTGAAAAGTCATGGCATTCAGGTGTAGTCCCTGGTGACTGGAAAAAGGGAAACACTGCACCCATTTTTAAAAAGGGTAGAAAGGAGGACCCTGGGAACTACCTGTCAGCCTCACCTCTGTGCCTGGGAAGATCATGGAACAGATCCTCCTAGAAGCCATGTTAACACCCATGGATGACAGGAAGGTTATTCGAGACAGCCAGCATGACTTCACCAAGGGCAAGTCCTGCCTGACCAACCTAGCGGCCTTCTGTGATGGAATGTCTACTTCAGTGGACAATGGAAGAGCTATAGTTACCATCTATCTGCACTTCTCTAAGGCCTTTGACATGGTTCCCCACAACATCCTTCTCTCTAAATTGAAGAGATATGGATTTGGTGGGTGGACTGTTCAATGGATGAGGAATTGGTTGGATGGTCGCATCCAGAGGGTAGTGGTCAATGGATCGATGTCCAGATGGAGACCGGTGATGAGTGGTGTCCCTCAGGGGTCTGTATTGGGACCAGCACTGTTTAATACCTTCATCAACAACATTGTGTGATCGAGTGCACTCTCAGCAAGTTTGCATACGACACCAAGCTGAGTGGTACAGTTGACATGCCTGAGGGACAGGATGCCATCCAGAGGGACGTGGACAAGCTTGAGAAGTGGGCCCATGTGGACCTCATGAGGTTCAACAAGTGCAAGGTCCTGCATGTGGGTTGGGGCAACCCCCGGTGTCAATACAGGCTGGGGTATGAAGGAATTGAGTAGACCTGTTGAGAAGGACTTGGGGATACTGGTGGATGAAAAGCTGGATATGAGCTTACAATGTGGGCTCACAGCCCAGGACATCAACCGTGTCCTGGGCTGCACCAAAAGAAGCGTGGCAAGCAGGTCAAGGGAGGTGATTCTGACTGTCTGTTCTGCTCTTGTGAGAACCCATCTGGAGTACTGCATCCAGCTGTGGAGCCCTCAGCACAGGAAAGACATGGACCTGCTGGAGCAGGCCCAGAGGAGGGCCACAAAGATGGTCAGGGGCATGGAACACCTCTCCTATGAGGACAGGCTGAGAAAGTTGGGGTTGTTCAGCCTGGAGAAGAGAAGGCTCCTGGGAGACATTATTGTGGCCTTTCAGTACTTAAAGGGGGCCTACAGGAAAGATGGGGACAGACTTTTTAGCAGGGCCTGTTGCAGTTAAACAAGGGGTGATGGTTTTAAACTAAAAAAAGGTAGATTTAGACTAGATATAAGGAAGAATATCTTTACTCTAAGTGTGGTGAAACACTGGAAGAGGTTTCCCAGAGAGGTTGGTACATGTGCAATCCCTGGAAACATTCAAGGTCAGGTTGGACAGGGACTCTGAGCAATCTGATCTAGTAGAAGATATCCCTGCTCATTGCAGGAAGGTTGGACTAGACGACCTTAAAAAGTCCCTTCCAACCCAAACTATTCTATGACTCCATGATTTGAAATTTTTGTATATATAAGAAAAATCTCCATGATCTCTTTCAGTCCTCTTGTGTGCATTCATTTTATCAAAATTTCTACTGTTTTCACACCAGTTGCATTTCTTCAGAGCCACTTCGTGTTTAGATAACAGCATACTCTTAATGCTAGCCCGTGTGTGATTTACTTTTTGTATCATTGGAAAAAAATCAAAAACTAGGGATGAGTGGTACAGTAAAAACCTCCTTCTCCAACAAATAAGATAAATCACACTAGAGAAAATATGTCTAAAAATTACTTGTCATTGTAGAAACAAAATCTGGCTATTATATGCAAGGATTTTAGATCTGTTTAAGTAAAGTACAAAATTGAATTTTGTGCTTCTTTCATGTTTGTTTTTTTTTTTTCTGCAGACAGTTCAGTTTAGGTTTTGACACTATCCCCCAGTTTTTAGCATTAAATAAAATACTGATACTGGTTTATATTATATTGGAGTGTTTTATTTTCAAGTCCTCACCTTTTTTTGATTAAAATAATGTACGTGGTATGGCTACAGTTATTTAACCTTCCAAATGACTCTGCTCTTTCCAAAAATGAGTCCAGTTGGCAAGAACAATATGGCTTCAAATCAAGACCCATGTTTTATGTCAGACTGTTTAGCTTTTTGAGGAGTTAGTAAAGCTGGGCCAGGATGAGGCCAGGCTGGTAAGCTCCTGTTGGTGTGGAGGCTCCTAACATTAGTGCACCGCTCTGATGTCAGATAGGTTTGACGTGCCCAGGGGCAGGAAGGCTACCAAAAAAACAGAGAGGAAATGAGAAGAATATGGCAAATATTTTCCTCATTTTGTATTTTTAACACAGCCAAAGAAAAAAAAAACAACCAAACAAAGATGCACAGAAAGCAGTGTGAATTTGCACTGTTCTATAAAAATCTCTGACAGGATCCTGCATCTTTCTTTCAGTTCATATGAGCACACAAACGAGCTTTTATTGAAGTGCTGGGAGACCTTCACCATACTTCCTCTGCTCCACCCGGCAAAGCTTGCTGCAAAAAAATGGTGTGCAGAACTGTTCACCAAGAGCTGCTGTAGGTGCTGTCAGGAAGAAACTTGCTCTTCTGTGCTACATCTGGAATGAAATGGTACCTAAGAAAGGTACACATTCCAGTATACTAGGCAATCTTTTGCAGGAAGAAGCATCTGTCTGCCACAATCATGTCCCACAGCCCATCAACCAAACCTGGGAATCTTGGTAGTCAGTAGGAATTAGTGATAGGAAGACAATCCGGGACATAATGGTTGGACTCAATGATCTTAAAGGTCTTTTCCAACCTAAACAATTCTGTGATTCTGTGATTCAGTAACCCTTGCCAACACTGAAAAATATCCAGAGAAAAGAGTGGAAAGATGTTCAGTTTAGCTCAGCTTAAATACAGTGAACAGAGTGTTGTTATTTTCAGAGCACCTCAAAACTGTCACCCACCTGCACTGCTCTTTGCTGCTTCGGATGTTTCCAATCACAGGCTGTGTTAAATTGAACCAATCATGTCAGGGAGAAGATAGGGGAAAATGGTAAGCTGAAGACATTTATGATCAATCCTTTCAGTTTCTATGTACCATATGCCCTTCTGCAGAGAATCTTCACAATGTTACCTTGCCAGAAATATGATTTCTGAAAGTGGAAGATTATGGTTTCTCAGGGTCAGAGTTGTGCAAGTTCAGAGAAACGAATCTCTTTGGTGGCCACAGGAAAGCCTGTTATCCACAGCAAGATGTCTGACTTGAATATCGGTTAACTACTTTGTGATGGGAAACTCTTCTATGGTAACCCAGTCTGAGGTGGACAAACAAGCAAAAATAGGAATCATAGATATATGATCTACTCTCCTGCAAACAGGCAAACTCTTGAAAGAGCAAACACACCTTAGTGTTTCTTTGAAACACACTTCACTGAGAATGTAACTCACTGGATTAGCTAATATTTCACTATTATGAAACACAACAATGTCGTATCAATAGGAGTTATGACAGTTTACATCATATCATTATAGAGAACTGCACAGGCTGTGACACCATCGGATCACCCAAAGTAGAAAGAGGCATTGACACTGTAAGGAAAGACATTGTCAAACCGGTTGTCCTGGTTTGAGGTAAAACAGGACCAATTTTGTTCAGTAACTTTGCTTCTTAGCTGGGCCTCTTCTAACTGCTGAAATTAACAGCATATTGTGCAGACAATGTTCGCTCTCTCAGAGTGATAAGACCAATGTTATGGCTGATGTCCAGACCTGGTATGCGGAGAGGCTCTTGCTTATACTTATTGCTATAACACCCAAGGCCAACCAACTTTGTTATTTGCCACGTTGGAGGGTTGGAAGCAGAAAAACACAGTGGGGTCCCACCTGCAGGGAGGAGCGGACAGGACAGGTGACCCAAAACTGACCAACAGGGTATTCCATCCCATCCGTGTCATGCTCAGTATAAAAGCCCTCTGAGGGA
>VZSZ01005866.1:15450-31922 GCA_013398815.1 Ibidorhyncha struthersii | reverse complement strand
TTTCTATTATATTATTAATATTTCATTAAAGTAGTTTAGTTCCTTCTAAACTCATAAGTCTCTTTTTCTTCCTCTGCCTCTCTCTTCGAAGAGGGGTAGAGGGGAGCATCTGTCAGTCCCATCTGGGGTCCCCCACGTCCCCAGTGGGATTTGGCCTAAACCACGACACCGGTATAAATCCAGTAGGAGGGAGATGGTTAGGAGCCTGGAGAAGATGGCATATGATGAGAAGCTGAAGGAGCTGGGTTAGTTCACCCTGAAGAAAAAAGAGGCATCTAATCACTAATCGTTCATCTACCTAATGTTGGGTAATAGAGAAGGCAGAGCCAGACATCTCTGAGATGTGTCTGTGAACACAAAAGAGGCTCCTGAAGCAAGTTGTAGCAAGGGAAACTCAGACTAGAGAGAAGGAAATATTCTTAACGGTGGTGGTGGTTTTTGCGGGCTGAGCAGGGGTCTCTTCCAACAGAAACTGTTCTATGATATATGTTTTTTCTTATGTAAATAGAATAATTCCCTTGTGTTTCTGTTCTAGTGCTCAAAAGGTGCTTGGTACGCTGCTTCTTTGTACAAAGCAGTATATCTGCTGCTTAAAATTCCACTTGATAAACCATTGATACTTCATTTTCATTCATTCTTCTTTCTTTGATATCAGAATTACCAAATCACCCCTCAGAACATGTTCCCTGTCAACCAAAACTGCTGCTGCTTTAAGATGGAATGGAAACATCTGTAAGGCCTCCATTGCTCAGGCTTTTAAACTCTGTGCTACTGAGCAGGGTCATTTAGCACCTTGAGGGCCTGCTTGGTTGTAATCATTCATAATCTTTCTTTTCTTACTCCTTGTCTGTCCGTTTTTATTGTCTAAAATAGAATTAGGAGGTTGCTTGCCAACACAGAAGAATGTTTGAGGGAGGTTAGTGAGTGAGGGAATGAGGAGAATATGGAAAGGCTGACGTGAGATAGTAAAAGGAAGGATGAAGCAGTTTGTGAGAAAGATGGAGAGAAGCATGAGCAAGACCTAGGTCAGAAATGCACTAGCCTGTCAAAACGGTGAGTTGAATGTGGAGGCAACATCTGTCATAAGAACAAGAAGGATCTTTGAAGCCTGTTTAGCTTGCAGAAGATGGAAGGATCAAGCACGTGATGGTTAGGAAAAGGAGTTAGGAAAGTTGGAAGCTAAGGAACACATATTCCTCCTAAGCCATAACAATAAAAAACCCATTTTTCAATGCCACTTTCCTTCACGAGTATCATATTACAGTAGTGTGAGATGAGGTTTCTCAACTCTCAGGTCCATAAGAACGGCACAAGTATTGCTCAGTGTTGTTGTATCCTACAGCATAAATTCACATTTCTGCCTCTGTTACAAAATTTCCCCGTAAGCTCAGCTGTGGCCGTGTGGCTACAGAGGTGATGCCGGCTGTCAGATATTCCCTCCAAACCTAGGTGACAAGGATGCCTTGCACTACGGCCATGCCTCAGTTTTGCTGCTATTCCAGGGCCAGTGCAGGCATAAGCAGGGCAGCATCCCAGTGGTGTGGTGGGAAGCAGCTGCTGATGGGGACAGAGAAGGCAGGGCGCCCTGGCCACCAGCAGTGGTTGCACTTTCCCATTCCCCTGGAGGGAACTGAACTCTCCAGGGTTTTTCTTTCTTCTGCTTCTTCTCTTTCCTCTTCCCCCTCCCATTTCCTTCCTCTCTTCTCCTTCTCCTTCCCGAAGCAGAGTAGTCCACGCCCCTTGTAAGTGGAGGAGAGATTCACCTTGGTTGCACAAAGAGAAATTTAGAACTGACTCTACTCTTGCTTTTCCCAGCTGGATTTTATTTCCTCTGATAGTTGTAACTTAGCTGAAATTGTTGACTGTCTTTTATTAATTTTATTAATTTTAACTGGCAACCTACAACTTAACGATGCCAGCCTCACACGGGGGTAGGAGAAATGTTTCAGATAAGCTGTTATGTTGGCCGAAATCAGGCAGCTTTGAGCTGAGTCTATGCTAAATTTGGCCATTAGTTTTACAACAGCCCACAAACAAAAGAAATAAAAACGTTTGCTCAGTAGCAGCCCTGAAAGCTGAAGAATAGGTTTGCACAAATGCCCAGGTGCTTGTCTGTCTTTGCAAATATTTCCCACATCAGACAGATCTTTGTGCCCAGGGACGAGCAGCAGCGCCAGAGATGGAAGCCGTCCAGACCACAGACCGTTGGCCCCAGACAGTTTCTCCTCTGCCTCCATGATGGTAGTTACTTGGAATCGTGGTCTTTACATTCCCACCCCCCCAGCTGAGGCCAGAGCCTCCAAGGCTCTCACACGGTGGCTGGGGAATCCCTGACAAAAGCAAGAGACACCCTTCACCTGATTGTTTTTCTTCTGTTTGAGCAAACCCTTTATATCAGGTTAAAAAAGAATGTTGCAAGGCCTATTTTAAAAGAATAAATCCTGTCTTGGGAAGAATATCAAACAGCATCATAACATACCGTATTTGAAGAAAATGCAATAATCTGCATTAGCCAACTGAAGCCCAGTATTATATAGAGCCAAAAAAGGAACCAAAAATATTCCCTACAGGTTTATGATTTATTTTTACTGCATTCAGCAGCTAATTCTAATTATTTTTATTAGATATACAAAATCCAGACCTGCTTACTTCACAGGGAAGAACAGGCAAAACAGTGAAATCTGTAGTGATGGGTTTCTTTCAGCTTCCTTTCAAGCCTCTGATGTTATGATCTTATGATCTTACGTGCAGGGAAGGCAGAGGAGGACATTTGCACAACATGAGGAGGTTGCTACTTCTTAGGTAGGATCAATGCGATGCATTCTTGAGTGCCACCTACTGGCATTTTATTAACCATTTACATACACAAACAGAAAGTGCTCCTGTAACCTCTGGTGCCAATCAGACAGAGACAGACTATCAGGCTTTGTGCTCCCACATATGTCCCGGTATGATGGCTCCTATGTTTCAAAATCAAGAGCAAATGAATTTTGAAACACATTCCCAATGTAGAAAGATAAAGCAAAAAATACCAATTTAAAACATAAAACTAGACATTATGTATTTCAATTTTATTCTTAAATGCAAACCCGTTATCAGGAAATTAAATGTACGTATGCATTTGCCTCCTGTCACTAGGAAAAATAAATGTTCTTTAAACCAAAGTAGAATGGGTTTGGTTTTTTAAACATAATACCAAATTTATTTTGGTTCTATGTGCAATATTTTAGTTTATCCTCATTTCTGAGTTATTCAATAATTTTTGCCCTTTCAAAAGGAAAATTTGACAAATTTTTAAATTTGCTGGCATTTTAAAATGTAAAATTAATTTATTATCAAGTAATATTAAATTTCATATTTTTGGCATTGCAAACGTAAACATTTAAATTTTATTTAATTTGTATAGAACATCCTGAAATTTTCCAAAATCCAACCTTTTTTTTTTGCTTGTAGATGAAAGGCATGTGATGTTCATCCGAGACTTTTTGCCCAGCTGTAGACCCCTTACTCTAATTAGGTTTGTCTAAAGGAAAAAAAACCCAAACAATTTAGCATAACTTTGTGGTTTTAAGACAAAAAAATTTGAGCATTCTTTTCCAAACTGACAGATGAAGTTAACTGAATATAATGAGAGCTTGAATCTTTGCTGCCACATTAGTTTTAGCATGATTTGTCTAACAGGTGATAAAAATTGTAATCAGGAAAATTTTTCAGCTCTAAGAATCCAATATTTCACAACTGTCCTCCCAGCTTACCACCACTGCTGAGGAGATGAAGCTACGTTTTATTACAAGGCTAGACCTGTCGGAATAACACTCATTTAATTTGCAAAGTATTTTCAGAAAAAAACTCCCAGCCAAATTTTAGTCACCTCCACTGGATTATGCCACTAGACTTGTCACTTCAGAGGCCAGGGATGATGTCTGCAAGTGTGATGTTATAAATAGAGTGCAAAGCATTTTTATAATCGTCTCCGGTCCTAGGCTATGGTGGAAATGGGTATGTTGAACTGAAGCTGAAATGAACTCTTTCTAGCATTTAGAAACTGATTGAGTGGGTTGGTGAGAGAAGGGAATAGAAGGTCTGTTATAAGCTTTTTTCCCTCTGTTTTCCTGCTACCGCTGTCTGACAATGAATCCCCAAGATATATAAAACCTTCAGGTTCACAGGGGCATAACAAGACCCAGTTCCCATTGTTATGGTGCCACAGGAGAGAATGAAATACACTAAAAAACGTATCTCTCTTTCCTTACTGGGGGTATAGTAATTGACATCTTAAAAGTAAATGAGAAAGGTATAATATCACAAGCTTTTGAGATCAGTTATCCACAATATAATCAATAGCAAGGCTCCACTTGTTGCTCTACTAATAAGTCTTTTTTTGGCAAGTCTAGCTGGTAACCAGAAGAGGGGATTAAAACAGCAGAGGTTACATACTCTGTTTTTCTCAAGGCTTATTTCCTCCAAGCCTCTCTGCTCTCCAGCCACACTGTAGGACTTGCAGCTTCACCTGTCAGGCCTATGCAAACAACCTCTGATAACAAGAAAACTCTCCAACATCCCTTTTTTATGAAGGAAATTGTTTTCCATATCTGCTGCTTAATCCCAAGCCCTGGCAAAGCAAGGCAAAACTCTCTCCGGCCTTCCAAATTCCAGTGGTCTGCCCAACATGTTGTTTTCTTGGATTCTTTGAAGTTGTTTGTCTAAAGACGTCATTTCATTTGTCATTGATTAATTTTATAATGATTCCTCTTGACAATCTTTTCTTATTCCATTCCATAAAGTTTCCTATCATTAGAAATTTCATAAAAGAACCATTTGGTTTAGAATATTTATTTGAGATGAAAATAACATTTTAGTTACTCGTAGTCTGCTCTACAGCTGAAAAGTTCTGTCCCTGGGCAATTCTCTTCTCCATGATAGCTTCTTACTTGTGCTTTCTTGTACGAATTTTGTGATTCATGTGTTTTACAGCTATGCCCATGATGCTCATTTTGGCTTCTCTTCTTATAAACTGTCATGCATTTCAGCTTTCCTGCTGCTAAATCTTGTTGTTTGGCAGTCTCACACCGAAAACAGTTAAGCCGTTTTGCATGAGCAGCATTTTTCTGCAATAGCTTTAAATATATACCCATGTTCAGTGAGTGTTTAATGAATTTTTGTCTTTCTAAGCATTGCAATCCTGTTTTTATAATAAGTTGCATTTTATGAACTGAGGAGGATTTGTTATGCAGCATCACACCTTGAAGGAAGCGCACATCTAGTGACTGACATTTCAGGCAGCACTCTTCAAAGGCAGCTATCTTATCCTTTTAAGACAGTAGCTGATGCTTTGCATGGCTCAGGTAGCTCTTCTTCCATCACAGTTTTTGTTCTGTCCTTTAAACTGCTCAGTTATGGATCCTATGACCTTATGAGTTAGCTTTGCTGTTAGTATAAATGGGAAGAAGACCCAAGCATTGAATCCCCACTTGAGAACCAGCCTTTGATGTCCTGCACCTCTGCTCATTGACATGTTGATTGCACAACAATTAATCTTGAAGGCTGATTAAGACAGTGAACACTGCAATTCAACACATTTGCTGCCTTACCATACTAATTTGGGAAGAAAACCCAATGTGCTGCACATCATGCTGGGTTATCCTCCTGATCAAATCCATGGTGAGGCTTCTCATCGCACCTTTTTTGGATTCAACTTCATAAGCACTCAAACCTCTGCAGTGGTAGTCATGTAGTAATTTATAGTGTTTCTCGCCAAGGCCCAACAAATTTCTTTGCTACCACGTGAGACTGGTCTTATCAGTAACATAAAAATCATTAAGAAATCAATTCTACAAAGGGGTTACTGTGGCAGTGGACAAGGGAAGAGCAACTCATGTCATCTACCTGGACTTGTGCAAGGCGTTTGACACTGTCCCACACAATATCCTGGTCTCTAAATTAGAGAGGCATGGATTTGACAAATGGACCACTTGGTGGATAAAGAACTGGCTGGATGGTCACAGTCTAAGAGTTGCAGTCAGTGGCTCGATGTCCAAGTGGAGATCAATGATGAGTGGTGTTCCTCAGGGGTTGGTACTGGGACCCATACTGTTCAACATCTTTTTTGGAGACATGAACAGCGGGATCAAGTGCACCCTCAGCAAGTTTGCTAATGATACCAAGCTGTTTGGCAAGGTAGACACACCGGAGGGGAGGGATGCCATCCAGAGAGTCCTGGGCAGGCTGGAGAGGTGGGCCCATGCCAACCTCATGAAGTTCAACAAGGCCAAGTGCAAGGTCCTACATCTGGGTCAGGCACAAATACAGGCTCGGTAGAGAATGGATTGAGAGCAGCCCTGAGGGGAAGGACCTGGGAGTGCTGATTGATGAGAAGCTCAACATGAGCCGGCAATGTGCGACTGCAGCCCAGAAGGCCAAATATATCCTGGGCTGCATCAGAAGATGTATGGCCAGCAGGTCAAGGGAGGCGATTCTGACCCTTTACCCTGCTCTTGTGAAACCCCACCTGGAGTACTGCATCCAGCTCTGGAGCCCCCAACATAAGAAGGACGTGGACCTGGTGGATCAGGTCCAGAGAAGGGCCACAAAGATGATCAGAGGGCTGGAGCACCTCTCCTAGGAGGACAGGCTGAGCGAGCTGCAGTTGTTCAGCCTGGAGAAGAAAAGGCTCCAGGGAGACCTTATTGCGGCCTTCCAGTACCTAAAGGGGGCCTACAGGAGAGCTGGGGAAGGATTTTTTACAAGGGCATGTAGTGATAGGATGAGGCATAATGGCTTTAAACTGGAAGAGGGGAGATTTAGATTAGCTATTAGGAAGAAATTTTTCACTCTGAGGGTGGTGAGGCATTGTTACAGGTTGCCCAGGGAAGCTGCGGAAGCTCCATCCCTGGAGGTGTTTAAGGCCAGGCTGGGTGGGGCAGCTTGATCTAGTGGGAGGTGTCCCTTCCTATGGTGGGGGGTTGGAACTCGTAGATCTTCAAGGTCCCTTCCAACCCAAACTATTCTATGATTCTATGATTCTATGAATTCTAGGAGAAAGTATCATTCCTTCTGCTGCTCAAAAGTAACCTATATTTCTCCATAATGGTGCCAGTACTCCATCACCAAAAAACCTGCAGGTCTTCATGGTTTATTTGGACAGAAGACTTAACTTAATCAGACATACTCTTAACTTGCTTCTCATCACCCACAGAGATGTCAACGAACAGCAAAAGCTTCCAAAATACTCTGAAATGTCCAGATAACCTCACAAATGTAAGATGACAATGTTCATGTTAGAGGTTTTTGCTAATTTCTTGAGTTTCACTTTTTCTATTAAGCCTTTAGGCAAAGCAAAGGGGGCAGATATGTTTCAGTCTGTTTGCTGGGCCTACCAAGTGGATTAATATCCTCCTATTGAAATTGCAACTTCAGGACAATCAATCTTTCTACAAGTTGGAACACTGAACATTGCTGTTCATTTTCAGTTCCCCTTGTTTGTGTGATTCAAATGTTTTCTTGAAATGTAGCTGATTTCCTGCAGCTTTTATTGTGGCATAAGGCACCACCAGATTGCAGAGGGTGCTACAGAGTGGTTGTCTCAAGTCAACCTTCCAGCTGGAGTGCGCCAATGACCTGGAGAGGCAGCTGATGTCTTTATTGCCTAGCTAAACATTCACCTGCCCTCAGCAGTTGCCAAGCTACAACTGGCTGTAGGAATTACAAGAGTAAAGCGAATAATTTACCCTTAAAACCAATAATCAGCCAACTAGAGAAATTTTTCACTACCCCAGTTATGGAAGTTAGAAACCCTGTTTCACCTAAGTAGGTCACTATTCTCAGGAAAAGCAGTGAGAAGTGCCAGTGATATCGAAGTGTAAGACTGTACTTTAACATAAGATATATACATTTCTGCCCTGTGCCATTTCTCCCCAACAAACAGTAAAACCGGAGCATCAAATTTTAGTAACATGTAGAGAATTAAATGCAGTCAATCAATAGAGTATAAAAACTGCAAGAAGAAAAAAAAAAGCTAATAATTTTAAATAATGGATAGATTCAAACAAATCCTAATCTGCTCATAGATATTCTATGAGAAGAATATGCCTAAGCTGTCCATGTTAATTATTCATTATAAATTACATGTCTACTGTTAGATCCCTATGAAAAAGTATTACAGTATGGTCTATGAGTAATTTAAGCATTCAATGAAATTTTTGATGCTATAGAGTATCCTACCTCCAGCTATTCGTGTAGAAGCACACAGGTCCCTTGTAGGCACCATATCTGCCAGCCCCATGTGGATGTCTCAGGCACCCTGGAGCACATCAAGGGATGTTTGATGCCTTTGTTTAGACCTCTGAAAAAAATGTCAGATATCACATTTGGCCTCTTGTCATCTACCTGCAGGATATGAGTATCCCTAAACCTTGTGCCACGTGCACTATACGAAGGTCCTGGAGAGCTGTATGGTGTCACAGATGCTACGAGACACCTTGATGAAGCGTCCTAGGCCCCTCATCAGCTCAGATGAGCACAAGGAAGAATTCAACTGGTCAGCCAGGCTCTTAAAGAAAGACAAATCTCGCTCTGAGCTCCAGACAGATTAACTTAGATATTTTTTTTTCCTCCGACTGTAGATTTTTCTACTGTTCCCATGTTACAAGTGAACATAGCATATGGTAACAATGGACAGAAGTAGTCTGTGAACTTAAAAAGTCGTTTTAAGTTATCCAAACCTTTACATTTGAGAATGTGATTTTTTAGTGTTATTTCAACTTAAATATTATGCCATCACATTAGTCCTGCCAATCTGGTGTTATTTTTTTTTTGACTACAGCCTCAAAAGCCCATTTCAAAGACATTATTTTTAAAAAGACAGAGTCACAAAGCAGATGTTAGAAGGCATAGTGGGAATGGCGTAAGGGTGCAGAGGTTATCATGTAAAAATCCTTACTTTATCAAAGCAATACTTGGATATGACAGCTGATTAAATACTCTTTTCACATTATAAATGTTGTCACTACTGCTTATTTTTAGAGTAAACAACTGCTCATTTTTAGAGCAAACACTGTTCCTTCTGCTTGCTGGGATTCCAGATGACCAAGAATTAGTATTACTGTGTAATTTTTATTTCCGAGTTAGTAGTGAATGAGGTCAAAGCAGTGAGTATGAATGTCTCTGTTATTTCATGACTGATTGTCTTCCTGTGTTGTTCTTTGATTACCCAAAATAATCCCTGTGTGATCATAGAACATGCCACTTCTTTGTAATGGTGCTACAGTTACCACATTCAGAGCTTAAATAAACAATCTAGAAACTATATGTAGTATGGTAGTGCAAGGAGCTGAAATTAACAGTTTGGAAAAGCTGGACAATAGATGTTTGATTGCAATAGCAAGACAGGGATATTAACAGTACACTCTGTAACAGGTAGTTGATTTCAGAATGTTATAGAATGTTACCTTCAATTTTTGTTAGAATCATTTTTTTTTCAGTGCTCAGAAGTTACCACTGCTATTTTTACTTTGAAAAATAAGCTTCTTTAATGCTTCTAGTAATTCAGAGATGCTTGTTAAATATTGTGCGTATGGAAAACTTCTTTACAGCATGGAAAGATTCACAAATATTGGAAGTTTAAGAATCTGTCAGAAATCAACTGTTAACAAACTCCACTAACCTTAAGATTCCATATATCAGCCATATACACTTGCCTTGATATATACGTGGCCAAATACCCAGAGGTGCCTCATAAAAAGAAGTAATATTCTTCATTCTATTTATCAAAGACAGCAGCTCTAAGATAGGAACATTATCTGAATTGCTGTTGTGAATGAGTGGCAGTGGAAGGATGTCAAGTTGCTGGGAGGACTTTAAAATATTTTTTAAACTTTAAGATGGTCAGATTGCTGCTACAGTTGCCTATCTAACTAGAATGGATTTCCTCATGACACAAATTCCATGGTGCATAATAAATTAACTATATGCAAGACTATTTCCAAATATTATACTGTTCATGTCTGGTATAACATACCTTGTTAAAAATCCATTAATACAACCACAGTAGAGTTCGGGAGGCTCTCAGCAGATTGAAATAATGTAGCAAGAATATGAGTCCTAGATTTGATTCATTACCACGTTACAGTAAAATCACCATTACCACCTAAGGGCAAAATCTTTTTTATAATAAAATATTGAAACTTACTTTTTATTTTGAGTATTTGACCAGCTGAGCTTGTATTGTAAACTAAACGTTTTTTTTGTGGGATTTTGATGATGTTTTTATCCCAAAAGTATTTCTGTTTCTCAAGTCTCAAAGAATTATTCTGGAGCTATGATAATAAGTATCAGCATTTGTAATTAGTGTCACTTATTTTAGTGATTAAAGCCTTATCATATAGCAGCACAAAGATACTGCTTTAATATCTCTTTAAAACTATCGTCATTTCTATCACATTACGTACTTGCCTGCTGTTCAAATAATGGACTCTTATTTCTCCTTTGCCTTCGCTACCCGGAGGGTAGCTCCACCAGCTCTAGTGGAGTTTTAGGTTAGGTTTTTGGGCATGCAATCCTCATTTATATCATAAGAAGGTGAAGAAATCTGAAGAGGAATTTGCAAATGCAAATTGGCACAGGACAACAATTCAACGGTCCCTGTGCTCTTAGATCACCCAATTGCCATTGAACACTTCACCTGTCCCTGTCAGAAACTAATACTCAAAACAGAGCACAGCCAGCTGTGTAAAACTCTGGCACAAAAACAAGGGGGTATAAACCAGCCATGAATAAACGTGCGGATGTTTCAGGAAGATTTCAAACATACAGCTCAACATGGAATTCCCACCCACCAGACTGTAATGTGGGATTTGTTTTAACAGAGGGCTGGACTCAGGAGTTCATTTCAGACCTTTAATACTTTGAGACCATCAAACTGAATTCTGTCTTTCTTCTCTCCTAAAAACTTAGAATGGACAAATACATACTGCAAGGGTGTATTGCAATGCAGCAATAGGCTGGAAAGTTTCAGTGCCTTTGTGAAATGTGGAGTAAGTAACCACCCTCCACTTTCCAGATGGGTTTCCCAAAGCTTCTCCTCAGAGGCAGGAGACTGATTTTGGTAAGTTTTCAGGTTCCAAGATCATTCACATGAAGTGTCTGGCCACCTGCCACTTACACCAAAAAAATTACCATTTAACCTATAGCTATACCAAATAGCTAGCAAACTCAGATGGACTTCTTTGAAATTAAAAAAAGTAGGCCTTCAAACTAATGATTTGGTGCACTTAATACCTCTGTGCACCCAATGGCTTCACTTCCACAGTACTACTGAGCCACAGATGACGAGCTACATGCCAAATGCCTGTAACCTCCTTTTTATTTATTTAATGTTTTAGTACAAGATTAAATAAGGAAAAAAATGTAGCCATTCCAAGAACAAATACAGTTTACAGAAGTCCCTAAAGCTTTGTGCAGGGGTTAAATGAGAACAATTTCCATGATAGTTTCTCTTTAAACAGGAGGAAAAAGTATTTCTAGCAGTATCGTACCAGGACAGAATTAACAATAGTACTACCACATTAAAAGCGGGGTTTTCAAGGCTTTTGAACATTGCTAGTTTTCTGGCATGTATTTTTATCTTTTTTAATTAGGCAGAGGAAAAAAATAGACTGAAGGAGAGCTTGAGCAAGAACCAAACTTTTACAAAGGCAATGGATTTCATTTTGTTCCAAGGATTTTCATTTGGTTGTTCATTTTAGGTTTTTTTGCATGGCTCAGAAATCAGTTCAGCTAAATCCTTTTTATCCTAGCCTTAGCTTCCCCAAACTTATCTCAGTGCATCCTCTGTTAATATTTAAGTATTTGCTTGTTCAAGTTGCTGTGCTGAAATGTCTTTGCTAATGGAGTTTTGCAGTTCTAGGCATCAATCAGCCACTCACCCTTCACTATCATGCAGGCAGAGCTGTGCTCACGGGTGACTGAAGCACAGGCAGTCGCCAGCTGGTCAAGAAAAAAAATCAAGTAATGACAACAGGAGGAGGCAATACCTGGGAAAAGTGATAACTTCCACACTTCACTTACCCAACATATAAAATTGCCAGCAAGGTATGCAGTGCATTTTTTTAAACCTCAACCTGACTACCACACTGCCCTCTACTTTGATTATAAATTCTTCAGGATGTGTTTGCAGGATGAAAATACTGTCCTTCGACAAAGATTCCATTTTAAGAATGGTTAATACCTCAGGAATCTGAATCTCATTAATGAGAACCCAGACCTGGCACCAGAAAGAGATGGTTGGTCCATCTGTGGAGTACATAAGCTTTATGATGTACACTGCCACCTGGACTCCCAAGTGGCAGGTTCAGGGACCTGGCCAGAATACCACGAAAATCCCTTCCAGACCATGAACCCATTTGCTTTCTATGAAAGGGCTGTGTTCAGGTGTCGTTTTGAATTAAAATCGGGATACAACCATGACAAACATTTGGACCTTTGCTGGCAAAATGTATCCATGCTTCATACCGCAAGTGGAACTTTAAGACACAGAAGTCACACGAGAGTTGGACTGCATTTTTAATATGCAATGTTTTCAATTTGGAGTTACGTAGCCGGAAGTAAACAGGTCATACAAGTTATAAATTGTAGATTACATGGATTTCAGTGGGTTTGGGAAAGATGGATATAGTTGTATAGTATGGAAGAAGCTTCTGAAGGTGCAACTCTTCATCAAAGAAAGAAAACAGCTTTGAATCCAGCCTGATTCAATGCAAAAATACAATAAGAATTTGGGGAGTACAGCAAGAGCCAGGGCTCACTGGGAATAAAACATTAAACATAAGCTCAGCACACAGTGGATATTTTAAGGATGAATGTGTACTTCTATTATGGGAATGAGGTATGAACAAAGTAGTGGTGAAGAACAGTGGCTGTTAAAAAGAGAAGAGAGGGAAGTGTATAGGCATCATCAGGAAATAGCAAAAAATTACCAAAAAAACTTAAGAAGCAGCCAAGTAAACCTAGCTTGAGTTAGGTATAACTTAACTCAGCTTAAGTATACCTAAAAGTAACAAACAGGCATTCGTCATTGAATGGGTTATGAATCTAAAAACCTTCCCAAGGAGGCAGTCCATCCTCCACAGTATCCAACACCTGCCTGCCTGGGTAAAGTGGACAGCTGGTTCTGCAGTGTTCAAGGGAAACAGAACTGTTTTCCAGTGATTTCTGGTGACCTCAAAAACTTCTAACACTCAATAAGGTCTTGAAGTACATACCTGAAACCCCAGGCTGAAACTCTCCAGTGTTACACCTTCCCAAAAGAATTCAGTAATAAACTGTTTACAAAGAGCTGCTTTTTAAATTTTGCTGTGCTTATCTTTATTTTTCACATGCTTTTGAGGTTTTAGAATTCCTCTTTAACAAAACAGCCTTGTAATAAATCTTTCATGACTGAATTTAGAAACCACAAATTAAATAAATTTATCTCTGTGCTTCCCAGTCTGGCAGTGGGACTATTTTCCTTAAAGGACCTCTCAATGCTTATATGTTCCACTTGTGATTTCTTTGGAGACTAACTCCTTTAAAGATTTTTCTCTTTTTGTATGAAATAATTGTGAGGAGTCAGACTGTACCTAAGTCCGAATCATTTACAGAATCAGTATAAATTCTTTTACTGGTTTCAGCTGAAACACAAGACCTCACGGATGACTTCCTGTTCTTTTCCTTTGGCAACATTTGGAAGAAACTTGTCTGAAAGTATTGGCTACGGACTTTTGTCATAGTTAACATGAAAGAAAATTAAAAAGGTATGACAAAATTATGTAAAAACAATAAAACTATAAAAAATTTATTGCCTGCAGCCTTAAACATAGAATGATATACAGACATTGAGTCTGGCTAACTGTGCAACAGTGAGAATTTAAGGCATTCTGTGAATGTATTTACATAAGTATTTCATGTCCAATCGGCGCAATGTTAAGCAAATTGGTTTACAGCACACAGCAGTCTTCGACAGCAAAAGCTGTATTCTATTTGGGAGAAAATTAATTCAAAAGATGTACCACAGGTGCCTAATTCACTCTAGATTCTAATGTAGTCCATCTGAAATAAAGCCACTGCAACATTTTTTAAGTGGATATATGCAGTAACAAATTTTTTCACATTACAGGTCTGCTCCTATTGTCCTGAACTAATGGCTAAGGTATCATAGAATCATAGAATCATAGAATGCTTTGGGTTGGAAGAGACCTTGAAGATCATCGAGTTCCAACCACCCTGCCACAGGAAGGAACATCTCCCACTAAACCAGGTTGCTCAAAGCCCCATCCAGCTTGGCCTTAAACACCTCCAGGGATGGAGCTTCCGCAGCTTCCCTGGGCAACCTGTAACAATGCCTCACCACCCTCAGAGTGAAAAATTTCTTCCTAATAAGATCTAAATCTCCCCTCTTCCAGTTTAAAGCCATTATGCCTCATCCTATCACTACATGCCCTTGTAAAAAGTCCTTCCCCAGCTCTCCTGTAGGCCCCCTTTAGGTACTGGAAGGCCGCAATAAGGTCTCCCTGGAGCCTTTTCTTCTCCAGGCTGAACAACTGCAGCTCGCTCAGCCTGTCCTCCTAGGAGAGGTGCTCCAGCCCTCTGATCATCTTTGTGGCCCTTCTCTGGACCCAGTCCAACAGTTCCATGTCTTTCCTATGTTGAGGGCTCCAGAGCTGGATGCAGTACTCCAGGTGGGGTCTCACAAGAGCAGAGTAGAGGGTCAGAATCGCCTCCCTTGACCTGCTGGCCATACTTCTTCTGATGCAGCCCAGGATATATTTGGCCTTCTGGGCTGCAGTCGCACATTGCCGGCTCATGTTGAGCTTCTCATCAACCAGCACCCCCAGGTCCTTCCCCTCAGGGCTGCTCTCGATCCATTCTCTGCAGAGCCTGTATTTGTGTTTGGGATTACCCCAACCCAGATGGTAGCCATAGCCAAAGCAGGAATCATTTATTTTGGTAACTTAAAAGGAAATTTTGGCCTTCACCAGATGAAAAGCAAATTATTTCTGAGGTTAGTTTTATGTTTTTTTTTAATTTTTCATTTGTTATCATGCCCACATGTATGTCACACTTTTTCTGGATTGATAAGTTTCAGTTTTTCATTAGAGAGATGTGCGCTGGTGTAGCCTTGGCAGCTAGGCGATGGAGGAAACACCTTGGGCAGCAGCAGGTGCAGCCTGCAGATTACTGTCTGCTGGTGGGATTGGTTTTGCTCAAAGCGAATAGATTTCTGTGACCTTGGGACCTCTCTCTTCAAGGGCTGCCAGGGAGAGATGGGATGCATCAACAAATCAGTGCAGAAGCATCCTTACTACCAGGCTTGCTATCCTTATACTAGTTTCCATAAGGAATTTCTTTCCTTGCCTTTTTAAGGGGAGAAAAAGGGGATAAGTGAGCCTAACACAATGTGACAGGAGAGGTTCCTACAGTCTCCCAAGACACCTGAGCAAAAGGGAACCCCATCTCAAGTGCCTAGAAATTAATGTATGCTGCCTGGGAAAAAGACAGGGGGGGTTAAAAATGATGTGCAAACGTAGAAGTACGGGATAATTCGGATTACAAAGACATCATAGGTAGCTAACCACTGGGCCACTGCACTGAATATGTAGAGGCTTTTTAGGAAAGAAAGGCTGGGAAGATGAGAACTGGGGGATTACATTCTACACAAAGGAGCAGCTCATGTGCACACACCTGTTGAAACCTTACAGGTCAAGATCAGAGCAGTAACCAACAAGGGGACGCTGTAGCTAACATCTGCTACAGATTGCACAAATAACAAGGGGAGAAGGTGAACAAACCTTTAACAACTAGAAGGATGCTTCCAGCTGAAAGCTCTGGTTGTCATGGGAGACTTTAATCACTCCGCTATCTGCTAGGAAGGCAACAAAGCAAAGCATAAAAAATCATTTTGTGGTATAATTCTGAGACAGGCTGACTGGATGTTTTTCAAGTAGGAAGTCTTAAAGGCACAGAAGCAGGCTGTCCCTGTGTACCGAAAGACAAGCTGTTGCGAAAAAAGACCAGCCTGGCTGAAGAGAGAGACAGGGATGCAACTTAGGGAGAAAAAGAGGATTTATGGCCTTTGGAAGAAAGGGCAGGCCACTAACGAGGAATACAAAGAGGTAGTGAGGCTATGTAGGGAAAAAAATTGGAAGGGCCAAAGCCCAGCTGGAACTAAACCTGGCTTCTGTCGTCAAGGACAACAAAAAAAGTTTCTATAAATATATTAGCAATAAAAAGAGGACTAAGGACAATCTCTGTCCTCTAGTAGATGAGGCCAGTAACACAGTGACCAGGGATGAGGATAAGGCGGAGCTGCTTAATGCTGCCTTTGCCTCAGTCTTCAGCAGAAGGACCAGTTGTTCCCTGAGTACCCACACCCCTGAGCCAGAAGACAGGGATGGGGAGCAGAATGAAGCCCCTGTAATCCAAGGGGAAATGGTGAGGGA
>VZSZ01005866.1:0-14759 GCA_013398815.1 Ibidorhyncha struthersii | reverse complement strand
TGGGCCCCTCACTACAAGAAAGACATTGAGGTGCTGGAGCATGTCCAGAGAAAGGCAATGAAGCTGGTGACGGGTCTGGGTGATAAGTCTTATGAGGAACGACTGAGGGAACTGGGGCTGTTTAGCCTGGAGGAAAGGAGGCTGAGGGGAGACCTTATCACTCTCTACAAGTACCTGAAAAGAGGTGTAGAGAGATGGGGACTGACCTCTTCTCCCTAGTGACAAATGATAGGACAAGAGGAAATGAGTTCAAGTTAAGCCAGGGGAGGTTTAGGTTGGATATTAGGAAAATTTTTTTCACTGAAAGGGTTATCCAGCATTGGAATAGGCTGCCCAGGGAGGTGGTGGATTCATCATCCCTGGAGGTGTTTAAAAAAAGGGTAGACGTGGTACTTGGGGATATGATTTGGAAGTGGTTTTGTCAGGTTAGGTTAATGGTTGGACTTGATGATCATAGAGGTCCCTTCCAACCTCAATAAGTCTATGATTCTATGACTTGGAAGGATGTTCTGCTGAACTTGCAGGCTGGTCAAGCTTACCTCTATTCCTGGAAAGACTGTGGAGCATGTTTGCTTATCCTCAGACACCTAAATAAAGACAAAGAAGGTAAACTGACACATTCACTGAGGGCAAACCATGACTGAGCAGCCTGATTAACTTCTGTGATGTCTGGCTCACTGCAAGACAGGAGGGAGAGGATATTTTATACCTCAAAAATGGCAGGGTTTTAATCACAAACATTCCTACCGACAGCCAAAGTGAAACAAAATCGCCCAAATAGATAGTCTATAAGGTGTGTGGAAGACATAGCTGGACTGTTGATATCCAAGAGCCATGGTCAATAGCAGTCAGTTACAAGCGGCTGTCTTCAGATGTCAGTAGCTTCAGGACCAATACTGTTCAATATCTCCATCAGCTGCCCTGCACACTCACCAAGTTTATAGGTGAGACAAAATTGAGGTGGATGAGAAAATGTTTGGTATTGATATATGTGAAGGGGAAAGCTGCCATTCATAGGGTCCTTGACAGGAGCATCCTGAAGTCCAGCAAAGACAGACAAAGCAAAGTCTAGTAAAGTCCTGCACTGTTAACAAACAGCCTCAGATGCCTAGGGACAGTGCTCCAAGTCCTGATAGGCCACAATTTGAACATGTATCAGTGTGCCCCTTTGGTAGAAATGACTACCCTCACATCTGTGTAGCAAAAGCATAACAGATCTTGAGGGACTTGTCTATTTCGCTCTGCTCAGCACGGTAGGGTCCCCACCTGAAACACTGTGTCCAGGTTTGGGCTGCCCTGGGCAGACAACAAGATGAGGTCAACAAGCTGGAGGGAGTCCAGTAGAAGGCCAGGAGGATGGCCAAGGCTTGGAGAGCACCAAGTGCAAGGAGAGGCTGAGGGAACAGAGCTTTTTCAGCCAGGCGAAGAGAAGTCTTCTTCTTGCTCTACTTCAGTATCTAAAGTGGAGTGTAGAGAAGATGGACCTCTTTTCAGATATGTGCAGAGAACTGAGAAAAGAAAATGGCTGTGTTGCAGCAAGGGATACTCCAGTGGGCATACGCCGTGCTGTGAGAGAACCAGGAGAAATGGCCCAGAGGTTTTGGAACCCCCATTCTTGGAAACTTTCAAAATTTGACTTGATGAGGCCCTGTGCGACCTGAACCAACTTTGAAGTTGTCTGTGCTTTGAGTGGTATATTGGAGTGGATGACCTCCAGAGGACACTTCCAACATACTCTCTAATGATTCTGTGCTCTTGCTGAATCAGTCTGGTCCTGTTTTCTATCTGATTACCCTAATACTTTGGAAGTGGGGTTTTTTTTTGACTGTGGAGGGTCAGAAAGTTATTCTCACTTTTAAATTTATTTTTTTAAGATATTGGATTTTTGTGATATGAAGTAGCGACATTTTTGTATATGTAGAACTTAATGTGGACCAGAAAATTGCTCCATCTCAACATCTTCAGAATTTCTGTAATATATTATGCATTTACAGCAATCCATATGACCATTTTGAAAAAAAGTCATCCTTAAAGAACCTGAACCATTCTGTCAATATTTGGGGCTTCTAAGCCTCATTTTTTTTTGTCAAGTCAGAGTTTTTATACTTCATGAAAAACTTAGAAATTATTTTCCTTGGTAGATAGGAAAATCACTACTACAGCCACTCTCTGCTATCCGAAATACGCACTCTTCTTTGTATAAGGAAACGGTTTAGTAAATTGGTACTGTACTGAAGCTGGAGACATTCTTGTTTATCAAGAGATTTTCTGAGAACCGGCTACTCTCTACCCAAAAAGCTGTACCACATGAGTTTTAGCTTCTGACTTTTGCCTTGAGATATGCTTGTCTTGGCTTTAGAGAATTGTGTAATCTCGTATTGAATTTGTACTGCAGCTTACATTTCTGGGGTTGAGGGATTTTTTTTGTAAACCTTTTAAATATTCTGCTTCAGAGGTTTGGGAAACATTTTTGCTTTCTAAGTTCAGGCAGCCTGTTGTGTACTTGAGAAATTATTCTTTGTTAGAACCAAAAGAAAGAAGAGTTGCAGCTTCCTTCACATTACTAATGCATCGAAAGCTTGTACAGTATTAAACGCATCACTGGTCACTTTTTCTACAGTCCCAGCTACGGGTCTTGTGAAACAGTCATGTGATTTTTTTTCTGCCTGTGTTTCATTTTATTGCTGTTTGGCAAAGGATATTGTGTTTGTGTAGTGGATGGAGGAAGCTCACTATCTGAACCCTGCACCAGGAGCCAATGTTGTGATTGCCCATATTTCAGCAGCAGCAATGGAGAGAAAGTATGTTGGCAGCATTGCTGGAAGGGTTCACCTGCAGAAAGGCCTTACAGTGCACATTGCACAAGGAAAACTGGGAGAAAGCTTACAGTCTTACATGGAAACACATACTTATTTTCCCAACAGATAGATACCACTTCTTATCTAGAGAGAGGACATCTCTTTGTGGCACTGAAAATTTACACAGTGATTTACTCCTTATGCCTGTGAGTAAGATGCCTTTCATGTTTAAAGACAGTTCTCGTTTCAATTAAATTTAAATTTTGTTGTCAGAAAACTTACCCTTAATAGTCATTAAATAATGAACTGAGCGGAGTAAAACAACTTGCATACTTCCCAGCTGAGATTTTATCCATTTTGTATCTCAAGCAAATAGGAAGAACCAACATAGTTTGCTAAATCATTCTTCTTGGTTGATCAATAGCCTATGTATAAAACTTTCCAACAGATAGAAAATTCTTTGATTATAATTCTTTAACACTGTTAATCTCCCAAATTAAACTCTACCTATGCGCAAATATCTCATGCCCTCGAGCACTATTTATCACAATAAAAATTAAATATAAGCTTGGCTTACAACAGGCCCATAAATTGAACTGCCTATTAGATACTTTATGTCCCACTGGTTATGAAGCTGTTCACAATCCTACCTATAATTACTAAAATACATCACTTGAAATTTTTGCTGAATTTGTGTATTTAAAATATTAAGTGTTTGAGGCACGTGTAACTCTGAGAATAAGATTAACTGCATCTTAACTTGAGAGAATCCATAATAAATAGTTTCTATTTATTTCAAACAAAATCAGAATGTCTTCTGCCTCCCTAACATCTGATACAAATACCCATGGATCAGTAATATGAAAAACTGGAACTTCCACCAAGTCATTTCTGTCAGTCTTATATATTTTGAGTACTACCTTATGTCTTTATTAGATATTTTCTCTGAAAATAACATGAAGGTAATAGGCTTTTAAAAACCTTGGGCTGAAATGAAGCTTTCTGGTTGATATATTTGTACTGTCTTTTTAGCTTGGGTTTGAGCTCACCCTTGAAACTCATTCCAATTTTACCCCTGCAGCCACTCAGCTGGTGTGCCATGTGGGGAAAGGCAAATGCACGATGGGTGCTGGCTCCGACCTCAGCCCTGTCCCCACAGGCACTGTGGATGCAAGCAGCTCAGGCCATGATGAACTGGAACCCACACTCACACGTCTAAAGAAAGCCATATAAAATGAACCCATTGAGACCTGTTGTTCATAGTGTGCCTTATGGGGTGACAGCGATCCCATGCCCCTCCTTGTAATGATCTTTTCCTCAGTGCTTGCTAAGTTACCTGTTGTTATGTGAAATATGTATCCGAATGGCAAACATCAGCCCACAGACATCCAGGAACACTGTATTAACAAAAACATTAATATGTGGTGTTACTACTTTACAAATAAAAATACAACAGAACTTAAATTTGTGGGGAAGGGTCGCTAGGTGTCATTTTCCATTATGGAAGCTAACCCATACATTTTAATTTTCTGTAATGAACCATGTGGAGCATGGCTTTCCAGCTTTCCGAAGCAGCTGTAGAGAATACAATCTAACCTATAAAGCTAGTTAGACCCCCCCGATATACACAGTCCTAAGCTCCCTTTTTTGTGTGTGGATCCCAGTTTTTCTATCCAGACATTTAAATACCTTTATGCCAAAACACCATTATGAATCTGTCTGTGAGTCACTGAAATTCGATGACATCTGGAAATTTGATTGCGGTGTGATCTAGTGGATGAAGCTCAGAGCCAGGAGCTTACAACTCCTCACTGCTCATCCAATTTTGCTGCAGACATATTGCCTATCATTAGACAAGCTATTTAAATGCCATGCCCTGGTTTGCCATGCTGCACTAATGGGAGCAATAAATACCACGGAACCCCGCTAATTAGAGTGCTGTGCAGTCCCACTGCTGGTCAGGCTGGTGAAAGTTTGCTGTACTACAGCTAGTAGCAAATATGTATTCTTCAGCTATGTTACAGATTTGTCCAACAAAATCAGTTTTTCGATGTAAGATGAAACAAAATAAGTCATCATTTTCAAGTGCTTGTAATAAATATATTTCTTAGGATAATCACTGCAGATAACACAGAAGCTAATGTTGAAAGAACTCAATTATTTACATTAGTTAATATCCAGAATGGTAAGGTTTCTCTGTGTCTGTACTGCTGGGTATTTTGAAGTTTAGCAAGTTAATACATTCCGCAAAGCACAATTGCATATAATTTTCTATCCAGCAGCTTGCCTATTTTTATGCAAATACCACAATTAGGAGTAGGCCCAGTGAACATGAACGCTTCTAATTACTTCCATATTGTCATGTGATTTAAAACTGAATCTTCTGTTTAATATTAAAGCATTTTTCAAATTATAGCCCAGCCTGTTTAGTTGTTTTAGCAGCTTAAGTATGGTTTACGAAGGAAACAGAAACTATAAAGGTGTCTTATGCTGGATATTTGCAACCTAGTTAAAAATGTCAGGTAAGGTTCTAGTTAGGAGATATATCCCCCACTCTCCTCGTCAGCATCAATTTTCAAGCTTTTTCTCTAGCAAGGTCAGTGTCCTGCAGATCCAAGACTGCTGCTGCTGTTCACAATCACCTTTACCCTTTGGTGTTCCATCCATCACCTCAGGCGTTCTGTCTTCTTGCACTTAGCTTATTAGATTTATAGGGCAGGGGCCTTCTCTTGCATTTTGCATTCTCTAAAACCTGCAAAGGCTGATATATTGTATATTCATAAGTCACATTCACTGCTTAAACGCCATTTATATATTGCTTCTAACTGTTCATATATTATAAACTTCCATCTTGGTTAAGTAATGACATTTATCAGAGCACAATAATCTAGATTAAATCACAGTTAAGGAGAGGGTTGTTACATCATCATGTTACAATTTCCTATTTGAATACAAAACTTCTCATGATTTTTGTGTGCAAGAAGGGGCAAAACCATTTCTGATTTACAACCAGAAGGGTTTCTTAGTATTGAGCCTGGAGCATTAAAGAGCCCCGGCGCACGTAAGCACTGTGGGGCGGCAAGGGACAAAAGCAGACTGCTCTGTCCCCTTACTCCTGCTGGGGGGATGCAGAGGGCGGTACCCGGGTGGGATGCAGAGCCCAGGCACGGCTGTCAGTAGCTGCACTGTCCCTCTGCGCGATGCTGGCAACGCTTCTGCTCCTCAGCTTTCTGAAGGGTGCTGTGAGGGGACCCCTTGGTGATTTTTCTTTTCCCCACAGATCTATTTCGGAGTGGGGGCAGGAGGAGGGGACGGGAATGCTAGGCCTTAAGTCTTATATGTCACTTACAACTAAAAGATTTAAACAAGAAGACAAAAATTACTTTTCTCTCCAAAAGCAAGGATAACAATTTCTAGAGTGTCAGAGTGCTATTACCGTGTAAAATCTGTTTGCCAGCCTTCCCAAAATGTTGGTACTCTCACTGTGGTTCCCAGTGTTTAACAGCTGCGTGATGAAACATTACAGAATTTGACAACAGGCTATCAGCACATTAAGAGAAGGCCAGGGGCTTTCAGCCATCTCAGAAGGCTGGCTGGCCACTTAAGCCTGTTTGTGGCTCCTTAGATGGCACTGTGCGATCCTCAGCTGCACTAACATCCATGCATGGACACAGAATCAGTGTCTCCTGCTCCATCATTCTGGTACTTCTCACAACCACCATCATGGGGAGATAAGCATCCTCCTCGCCGTCTCTGTTATAGCTAGATAGAGGATTGCAACATGAGGCTGATGTCAAGACGTCTTAGTTCCATGTCTTCTGCTGGATGCTCCATTCCCACCACAGCCTGATCTCCAACATCACCTCTTACTCCCCACCGCATCGCAACAAACAGATGTGCCACAAAGATAAGCACTCTGAAATCAGCATTCATGTGAAATTCAAAGCAAACACAAACAGAGTCTCCGGGGCCAAATTTGTAACTTAAAACATGTACAGTCCTGCTGGACTAATAACATCTGAGTCACTACATGCAAAACAATCTAATCTTAAAGAAATCCAATTAATTATTCAAGATAGTGTGCTATTATTATATTAATACTTCAGTTTACATGTTTTTATAAGTTTGTGTTGTCATCATTTCTCATATTCATGGCTTAGGATGAAATTTTTTGATGAATTGTGTGTAATAACTTCACTGTGTGGATAAGGAAATTAAACTAATGAAAAGTAGACAAAATGCCTGTGTAGGGGTATGTGGGCAATATTTTGAGATGGCTTAATTTTCATACACTAACATATTATCTATGTAAAACATAAACATTCCTTAATTTGCATTAAGGTTTTAAATCAGAAATGTGAATAGAGAGGACTAAAATGATCTGACATGAGAAGACATATACATACATTAAAATTAATTTATAGAGATTTTGTGCCGTACTAACTTTCAGGTGGTGAAATTTTAAAAAAACTCTCAATTCTGGACTAGTTAAGTTGTGATTGCAATAAAAGCTGAGTTAAATTCACAAAAATACTACACAAAAATTGCATTCAGTAGCTCCTAAATATTGTCTGCTGTGATACTGGGATATATTTTGTTCTTTAACAGTTTGTAAGGAGATTTATATGATCTTCAGGCTCTAGTACACATCAGTAACAAACCAATATATTCAGAGGTTTGGCCTCTGTTTACTCATTGTTTTCACTGATACAGTAAAACAGATGGGTATGAACTAAAAAAGTGCTGGGCAACATTTCCAGGGAAGGATGTCCGTTGCCTACTTGGTGCAGGCATGGGATGGACCCTGGCACAGATTTGGCCCTAGGCAGCCAGTGATTCCCAACAGCCTCAAGCACAGCTCGTGAAATAAAACCAGGCACTCCCAACGGGGAATTTGGCTATTGCCACCCTTTTTCAGATGGTTCTACAGTATGCGCACAGGCCTTTCCTTGGCAGTTGGCCTCCAAGCCAGGCAATGGCATGATTACATACTAACATAGATGGAGCCATACTGTTCATGGCAAAACGCAGGGGAAAAATGATCTCTTAAACACAAATTTCAGAACAAGTTCCTGCGCTGTCAACTCTGATTTTATTGTAAGCACCTAGATGTTTGATATTTTACTTAAAACCTTAATTTCTGGAAATCAGCAATTTAAACACTAGCTTCCTTTTGAAAAGCATCTCAACAGTTTGTTTTTTTTTTTCCTTCATTTTTATTATACTGGCAGGTGGGGTGTTGCAGAGAGCAGCTTCATACTGCAACCTGAACTAATTCTAGCACTGCTTTTTTGAAGACAGCCAGTACCATGCTGGAGCTGAATAAGATCACTTAACACCGGCCATCCATTGCAACTTTAACCCAGGAAAGAGGTTTCCTGTCACAGGGATAATTTTGTTCTTTAACTTCACTTTTTACCAAGTCTCTCTGACCTAAAGCCACTGGAACCCTCCAGAAAAGCTTTTGTTAGACCACCGACACAGAGAAAGGGACTGAAAAGAAAACCAAAGACCTGTCCAGCCTTTGAAAAAACTTCCATAGACTTTAAAAGCCAGATCCCAATTTGTGATTTCTTCTGGGTTCTTAAAAAGGAATCTCACTTGAATTCAGTTCTCGACCTTAAGGGAATTGTGATTTTACAGAAAAAAATGCTAATGAGTTTTTATGTTCTGGCTGACAAACATGAGCATACACTAATGGCCAGTGGGTGTCTACTGACTACCTGAAAACTATTCCCAGAATTCTCCCATGAAGTGTTCTATAGTAAAAGCTCGAAGGTGAAAAACGAGCTTGCAGTAAGAGTATGATGTTTGCTATGGAGACACACGAATAAGCTTTAAATTGATATATTTTGAATGTTGATGCTTTATGATATGAGAAGTGCGTGAAAATAAGATCACTGTTTTAATCCTATCTTTTATTGGCTTTTCCCAAAATTATGCTAGCTATAAAGATGAATGTTGCAAAGAATCAATTTTAGCCCTATGTTTTATGCTGACCCTTCCTGACATCTGAGCATCTGCAACATTGGAAGCTGACATTATTAGTTGTTCAGCTCTATCAAACTGGAAATTTCACCTTATTAAAATGCAGTTGCTATGGAAACACCATAGTTCTGTGATTTTTGCTTGCAGGCGGTATAGAAAAAATCTTAGTACCAATATACAAGTCAATGCACATCATTTTAATATACCTTCTTGGTGTTCTGATGCTTTTAAAATGAAAAAATACCAATAGGAATTGTAAGCTGTAACACTTTATCTTAATGTACTGGAAGAGTGAAAGACGCTTTTCAACAATAATCTTGGGTATATGCCACAGAGAAATAATACCTAGACAGAGACTGCTTCTGAAACTGTTTTTTTTTTTTTATTAAATCTAACACTTCTAAAGGCCCAGTTCCTCTCTCTTATTCATGCTTACTTATTTCATTTGAATATTTTTATTTTAATAGCTTTGTCCTTGGGGTTTGAAAGCCTCTCTTCTTTCTTGTGAACTCTGAAAAACCTTTCAAATGCGTATCATGTGTGTCACCCCTTATGACAAGGGAAAGAGGCTTTCACAGTCAATAATGAAACACAAAAACTAATAAGCCATGTCCCTAGGATGTACAAGAAGTCCTGAATAGAGCAGGAAGCAAACTCTGCATGCAACACTGCAGACTAACCTTCATTCACTTCACCATGTTAGCATTATTTGTTTTATCGGCTTTTTTGACATAGTTTTAATTTCTTATTCTACCTTCTGTCATTTAGGTCAGGAATATTTATTCAGCTTATCATATCCTTTAGTAACACATGCAAAATGGAAGAAGGCAGTCCACAGAATTGGGCAAAGTCATCACCACTGATGCATGAGAACTGGCCTAAAGGCTGGACAGCTACAGTTTTATTCATAGCTCTAGAACAGATTTTCTGGATATGTAGTGACATTAGGGGATATGTACTGCAAAGGTTTGGTGTGGACAAGTGTCTCATCCTCATTCTGGTCAATAGTAGATACCTAAGAACAAAAAAAGGGCAACTTTACTTTTCTGATATTCTCTGGTAGCCTCCAATGATCTGAAGTTGAGGATCCTCCAAGGATGGAATTTTCCTTCCATGGTTTTGTCTAATGTGTGGTTTGGTCAGGTAAGTTTTACATCAACCAAAGAACCCTGCTGTGATGTCCCAAAGTGTGCCTGGGGACTGTATGAAGAACCTCACTAGTTTTGAATTTGCCATCTGATTACCTCACTTGACTTCCTCTAGTTCCTGAATTGTAAGAGTCGTCAAGTAATGATGAACGGAGTATGTAATCCACCTTCTCCACATGGCCATGACTTCACAAACCTTTAACGCATCATTCCTGGACTATTGGTTACAGGCAAGTCACTGCAATTCTCCGTTCTTCTATATTTCAATGTGAAACAGAAATAACAAGAGCTCTGTCTTTTCAGAGAATACTTATCAATGAATACTAAGGAAACCACAGTATTAAAGTTAAAATAATAACTAAGATTATGGCAATGGATTGGTACTAAATATGACTGAGTGCCCCTTATTTTGACAGCTGCTTTGGCCAGATATAGCCAGGAGAGCTGGGAAGGGAAGAGAGCGGGTCAAACCCATTTGGTTGTGGTGAAAGCCTTTTAATGCACGAACAGGATAGGCCAACACTACAGCTTATACCTGAGACCTCAGGTATACTCTAAATCATAGAGTCATTGAATTTTTTAGGTTGGAAAAGACCTTTAAGATCATCGAGTCCAATCGTTAACCTTACACTGCCAGGTCCACCACTAAACCATGTCGCTCAGCTTCTAAATACCTCCAGGGATGGTGACTCAGCCACTTCCCTGGGCAGCCTGTTCCAATGCTTGACCACCTTTTCTGTGAAGAAATTTTTCCTAATATCCAATCTAAACCTCGCCTGGTGCAACTTGAGGCTATTTCCTTTTGTCCAATCGCCTGTTCCTTGGAAGAAGAGACTGACCTCCACCTCACCACAACCTCCTTTTAGGTACTTGTAGAGAGTGATAAGGTCTCCCCTCAGCTTCCTTTCCTCCAGGCTAAACAGCCCCAGTTCCCTCAGTCGTTCCTCATAAGACTTATCACCCAGACCCTTCACCAGCTTCATTGCCTTTCTCTGGACATGCTCCAGCACCTCAGTGGCTTTCTTGTAGTGAGGGGCCCAGAACTGAACACAGTACTCGAGGTGGGGTCTCACCAGTGCCAAGTACAGGGGGATGATCACTTCCCAAGTCCTGCTCACCACACTGTTCCTGATACAGGCCAGGATGGTGCTGGCCTTCTTGGCCACCTGGGCACACTGCCGGCTCCTATTCAGCTGTCTGCCCACCAACACCCCCAGGTCCTTTTCCGCCAGGCAGCTTTGCAGCCACTCCGCCCCAAGCCTGTAGTGCTGCATGGGGTTGTTGTGACCCAAGTGCAGGACCCAAAAAGCTTCATGTGTGTTGCTTTGGATGCTGAAATGGGAAACCTTTTCCTGAAGTGTTCCCCTTCCTAACCCTGTTTTGTGTGTGACCACCTGACACAGCTTGTGCAGAGAGCCTGCTCCTCACTCCCAGGAGCAGGCTGCTGGTGGGATGTAGCTGAACTGGGGAGGCTGGAGGAGCAGGGATTTGCGAAGGAGAAGGGGCAAGGAGAGAGCCCTCTTCTGCTTACCACCCAGACCAGTGGTCCCATCACTGTCCTTCATGCAGCCATGCTCTCCTGGCTCAGCAAGTCTGCCTGTAGGACACAGGGCAGCGAGTGAGCTTGGATCGTATGGAATTTAAAACAGCGGGCCCACATCAGCATTTCAGCAATATCTGCTCTTCTTTTAGATATGTGCACCAGGATGTCATTTTTTACATTATAATTGTCAGCAGCCCGAGGCAACAAACAAATTAGAAACAGCTACAATGGGGTCCAGTGGAAGGGAAGGAAAGCAGCAGAGAGAATACTAGATGTTTGAAGGTTTTGTGCAGCAAAACCAGCCTATGGGGGCATTAAACAATAGGAGGAATTCAGAAGCAGGTACATTCAGGCTGGAGAAAGTAATTGGAAAGGACTGATTTAGTGACATAGCTAAGAAATTGAAAATTTTAACTTTTTCATGTGATTGGGGAGGAACGTGACTAAACAGATTTCCACTTTACAGATGTTTTTACTCTACCATTTTTCTGGTCAGCCAGTATTTCAGAAAGCCTGACAAGAACAATGTGTTTTATCACGTACAGTAGGAAAATTACTTCTGGGACATATGGGCTCACCCATTTTTGAGAGTGTCTGAATCTTACAGGTAGACAGAACACCAATAATATATTGCAGTCATAAACCACTTTTGGCATGAATGGGAAGTAAGTCTTGCTGCATTCACTATCTACCAGTTTTATTTGCTGATTGTTACAGACTATAGGATCTTGATTTATTTGCTTCTTCAAAATATAAAAGAAGATTAATATGAATATTTGATTATTCAATATTTGTGTCAAAGTTATTTTTATTTCAAGTACTATTCTGAAAAGTAAGATAGTCCAACTAATTATTTGTCCGAGAAGACCATGCAAAGCAACCATGATCCTTTCTTTCTATGTAAGTGGTTTTAGGTCCAAAAACCTAAAACAATTTTCTGTGATTGAATAGAACAAAATACAACAAAATGTAACACGACAATGGAAGAAAAATGGGAAAAATTACTTATAAGAGGAACATGTAATGGGGGTAGACGTCAGACCCTGAGTCCTCAGGGTTGTGTGGCATGATGAGCAAAGGCAAGTGAAGGCTCCACTTTCTACAAGACCTTCTCCCCAATGGGTTCACAATCACCCTCTACCTAAATTGCCATGCTAAAATGTGGAGGGCCCACTTTAGGTTAACAAATGAGATCGTGCATGTAATGGCATTTAATAATAAGTCTTGATTTTTGTTAGTGAATTGAAAGGCTTTTCTCACCAGAAAGTCTAACCTTTCTACAGAAGCAATCCATTTTAACAGTTCAGCTAGTTTTGCAGTTAACATATAGAAGCAAGCTGTTTAAATACATATTTTTAGCTATTTATAGTCATACTCGATCACAGACTGTACTTTATTGTCATACTTGTTCCAGCTTACCTCCAGCATTTACGAAGTTTCAGCAGGCTAGATTAGGACATCAGTGGCAACTGTGCATTCATTGCTCACAACAGTTATGCTAAAGATGCTCACGACAAAGTGGGATCTACCTAGTCTGCCTGGCTGCTAAGTAATTCCAGACCCAAAGGAGAGAAAAATAGTAAAAAGTTTTCAGTAAGCAGGTGAAGAGTTACAAGTCAGTACTGAGATGCAAATCTGTTAATAAAGACCACTTTTCGGTTATTTTCAGGCTGGTACTACAACTCAAACTGCTGTAGCAATCATATTTGGCATTTTAATAGGGACAAGTTAGTTCTAGGTTTTAGGAGAATCTATAGGACAGGTCTAACACCATTAAACTCAGGCCGTAGTTACTTAACTGTGTCATTCTCAAGGTGTCATTGCTTGGAGGTCTATATGGCCTTTAATGTGTTTACACTACCTCCATTAACAAAATTACTTGTTATTAGCAGGAGTTTTGTAGATGCAGTGAAGCAAATACAGACCCATTAAAATGTGTGAGTTACATATTACCTACTACTACCTACTATTACCTACTACTACTACTACCCCTTAATGATTTTTTGGATAGGCAATGATGAAATTTCAGGGAAAAGCCTGAGGGCAATGAAGAAAGACTTCAGGGCCCTGGGACGGCTGGTTAGGGGATCAGGAGCACAAGTAGTGTTTGCTTCTATCCCAAGAGTTTCTAGGATTGACGAGGAGATAAACCGGAAATGCCAGCTGATCAATGCCTGGCTCAGAGACTGGTGTCATAGGCAGGACTTTGGTTTCTTTGATCATGGGCTGCTTTTCAAGACACCAGGCCTGCTGGCAACAGATGGTAAAAGCCTGTCTCGCAGCGGGAAAAGGGTTTTAGGGCAGGAGTTGGCGGGGCTCATTGACAGGGCTTTAAACTAGATTCGAAGGCAAGTAGGAACAGACCTGGGCTTGCTAGCAAAAAGCCTGAAAGCGGTATGCTGGCACTAGATTTGAAAAGTGAAGGGGGTGTAACCGGGCTCCTTAGGAGTAAGTCTTTGGGTGGTGCAGTTATGGCTTCCTCCTGTAAAAAGGAGAAGGGGCCAATAGCCCAACTGAGGTGCTTATACAATAATGCACGTAGCATGGGCAACGAACAGGAGGAACTGGAAGCCATTGTGCAGTGGGATAACTGTGATGTAGTCGCCATCACAGAAACATGGTGGGATGACTCACATGGCTGGAGTGCTGCCATGGATGGCTATAGGCTCTTCAGGAAGGACAGGCAAGCAAGGAGAGGCGGTGGGGTGGCTCTGTATGTCAGGGAGTGTTATGAATGTCTTGAACTGAATAATGGTGACAATAGGGTTGAGTGTTTCTGGGTAAGAATCAGGGGGAGGGCCAACAAGGCAGATATCATAGTAGGAGTCTGTTATAGTCTGCCCAACCAGGATGAGGAGGCAGATGAAATATTCTACAAGTCTCGAGATCACGAGCTCTTGTCCTTGGGGGGGACTTCAACTTGCCAGATATCAGCTGGGAATACAATACAGCAGGGAGAGAGCAGTCTAGAAGGTCCCTGGAGTGTGTTGAGGATAACTTCCTGACACAGCTGGTGAGGGAACCGACTAGGGAAGGTGTCCTGCTGGACCTGCTGTTTGTAAACAGGGAAGGGCTTGTGGGGGGATGTGATGGTTGGAGGCTGTCTTGGGAACAGTGATCACGAAAAGATAGAGTTTTCGATTCTGGGAGAAGCGAGGAGGAGGGTCAGCAGAACTGCTACCTTGGACTTCTGGAGGGCAGACTTTGGGCTTTTTGGTAGCCTGGTTGACAAAGTCCCTTGGGAGGCAGTCCTTCAGGGCAAAGGAGTCCAGGAAGCCTGGA
>VZSZ01005865.1:411370-422888 GCA_013398815.1 Ibidorhyncha struthersii | reverse complement strand
AATGAGAGGCTTCAGAAGTCTTCCATGATACAAATAGGTGACTGTGGGAGTTCTGGATGAACAGTCACAGCATCAACCATTTTATCCAGTCTACACTGGCCATTATCCAGTTCAATCTGAGACAGTCCAAAGTAAACCAGTAGTTAGCTCTCACAAAAACAAGCCTAGTTTAAATAGCATTCCATCTGCAGCCAAAGCATTTTGCTATCTGCACCTAGACACAATCTGTCCACAGAAGTTCAGACTATTTCCAGAATTGTGAGCCATATAAAAAAAAGCTCAAAAAAAAAAAAACAGGCAAGAAGCTTTTTTTTTTGTAAGTAAACGGTTCACTAGAAATGTTTTGCCTAGTTACAGTAAGTAAACCAGACATTTCCTCCCCCCCCCCAAGATTAATATTCCAAATGCTTCACAATGAATATAATGAAAAACACTTGAAAAAGAAAGGAAGTTCACTATATTTGTCTTTTCCAAACTTAATGCTACATTGATCAACATTTAAATTGCAAACTAGGATTCCTGGAAATGAAAAAGCTCATTAGAATTAAAACATCATGCTAGAATCAGCAAACTATTTTTTTTCTCCTATTTGGAATCAGTTCCACCAGCTCTAAATCAATATGTACTTGGGATTATGGACCTCAAGAACTTGGGAAGCCTTAAATCCTGTGATTTTTTCATGGCAAGAAAGATTATGACATCTGCACGTCAACACACGTGGTCCTCTGTACTCACTTATCCATGCCAGAACACAGCCTGCCCCTCTAGAGAGTAAATTATGTTGGAGACGAATTTGATCTATACCCAAATCTGATAACAAATGTGCATATTTTACCATATCTGGAGAAAATAGTGACAAATCAGGATAATAGATTTGAAAACAAAGAAATTCAATGTAAGTCGCAAACATTTGGGAAACATTTGGTTCACCTGAGTGTTTAGTAAAGAACAAAATCTCCCAAATTAATCTTAAAAAGTTTCAGTTATTGTATGATCAGTAGGACAACACCAACAAACGTGATATATTTACTTACACATACTTTTTCCACTTACAAATGCAAAACTGATCAAGTCAATAAGAAAAAAATTTAAAAAACTGAACATGTTCCTCCAAACTCTGTTACTTTTACTGTCAATTAAGCGTACAAAGACAGTATTTGTTGTAACAATTTTCCCTTATAAAGCTTGTTCATAATTTGGTTAAGATGATTTAGACAACGGCTTTCTAGCTCTATTTTCTACTTATCATGAGAGGTAACATTAAAAAAGAAAACTGAGTAGCATCTTTGAATTCCCTACCAGTTTAATAGGCTACTTCAACTTTCCTAAACCCTTAACTTATGCAAAACAACAAAGGAACGTTCCAGTAAATGCCAGTGTCAGACCCCTTTCTCGTGATGATGTCTGCTGTACAAATCCTGCCAAACTTTTAACTTGCAAAAGGGTCACCAAAATTCTTCAGCTGTCCAATTTTAAAAGTTAATTAAATTTTTTAAAGCAGGTTAAAAGCTGAAAGAAAATTCTGGAGCAGAGATTCCAACATTAACTGGTAACAGCAGCATGAGCCCATGCACAAACCTCTCCAAGCTTGCACTCAGCTACCTCCCCAAGACTGCCTGTCTGCAATCGAGGCTTCATGTCCCCATTTTGAGACTTGGTCCCGTGCCTTCCTTGCAGGGATTCTTTTAGCGCTGTGACCCCACTCTGGTTAATGCTAGTATGGAAGAGCTCGGCAGCTGCTGTCAGCTGGATTCTTAGCAGCTCTGATCATGCTCTTGTCACAGGAGCAAAAGAAGAGGAGAAGGGGGAAAAAAGAGCAGAAGGAAGCAATGGAAAAAGTAGGATTTGCACACGTTTGAGCTCCCTGTTCTCTGTGATAGGGAGAAACCTATCTAGCCTCCAGTGAGAATGTTCAAGCATAGTTGTGCTATGAGCTATAGTCTGGCATCTGCAGCACCACTGTCTCTCCATCCTTCCACCGCACGTATGGCGTAGGCATCAAGGGCACATCTGGCACCGAGCCTCTTGTTTCATTTCTCTAACATGTAAAAGAAGTTATCCTGTTAAGTGCTTTCCTCAGGGGCCCATTTTCCAGCTTCCTCCATACCGCTCTTACTTCATAGAACAAGACCGTGCTCTGGTCCCTACTGGCCGTTTTATTTCTGAAGCTGCTTTTGCTCCCCCCCCATTCCACACTCCCAGCTCACAGCCACGTCCTGCCCTCACTGCAGCTGAACAAGGAGAGGACAAACGCTTGCCTAAAAGCCTGTCAGCTCCCAATAACATTTTTTTACCCCCTTGAGGCAGCAGAACTATGAACAACTCTTACATCTGTAAATCTGTTAAAAAAGTAACGATTGGTCCCACAGCAATCTACTATTTTTATGAATGGAGAAAAATGGAAGCAAACCCTCTCAAATAAACAGAGGGGGGAAAAGCAGCACGCAACTTTCAGCATGTCACAGCAGCTACTTTTGCATGCCTACCCAGACTAAAATGTAACGGCAGCAAGCCAGATTTGCTCACCATTCAACAAACATTATAACCAAGTCCTCTTGATCAGCATAGCTTTCTAAGCCTTCTTTCAGCAGTCGAACTTTCTGCCCTCCACCAATAGAACTAGGCAGCTCACCACCTTTCCACTCTTCACCTTTTCCAAGTACCTGGAACAAGAAAAAAAGAACACTTTTTGCTAGTACCCAAAACCAAGAGGCTTTTTAAAGCAGAACCTTATTGAAAACAGATGTTAAAGCAGAAGCAACACATTAAAGCATAGCAAGCCAGCGTTTCCAGCATCTAAGTTTTCCATGTCTGAAGCAGCATTCAGCACAATGACATCACTGCAGAAACATGAGAGAGACATTTCTTAACCAAATAAGAATCGAGCAATTGCCTGTTACCACCATTTATTCAAATTTGTCTCCTTCAGAAAAAAAGAAAAAGAAAAAGGCTACTAATTGTTTCAAAATTTGTATTAGGAAAAACATTCTGAATGAGACCTTTAAAAGTCAATACAATCACTTTAGGAACAGGAAGTGTGAGAGAACTTGGTGGATCAGGATATCACTAAAACAAATTGCAAGCTGCAGTCTTTCTGAAATCCTTCCAGAACACTTTTGTACAAGGAAAGGATAGGTGGCTGCTAAAATCAGCTAAACAAAATTCCTCCCTAGCCAAGCGCTATAGAGAATTGTACCTCAAAACCAGAAAACACCCTTACACTTGTTGTGGGTTTTGAACATAATATTTTTGGAACTTCTAAAACTTGGAAGAACTACAATGCATGATGTTTTGGACAAATCTGCAAAGCTAATAGATGTATCCAGAGCTCAGGCTTCTTGGGTGCTTTAGTACAGCATTGTCATATTAGGAAAGGTTCTCTGGCCCTTCTAAGTTCAGTGGCAGAAGTCAAACTTCAGAGATCCAAATAATTTCCTAGTTATAGTGTAGTCACTGTGGTAAGTAAGCAGCAAAATTTCATAACACCATCTGAATTCCTGGATTTTCTCTTGCAGAACCAATTTGTGGGGAAAGTTTAGAAGGTTAGTGCCCTCCCTTTTTCCCAAGGTCATGCAGAGGCCAACCTCAGTACGTGACATACAGAGACATGGAACAAGGCAGAAAAGGCTGGCAAGAATGGCAGAAATGTTTTGTCCTCTCAAAGAATTACAGGTTCTTGGGAAACACAGTGAAATTTTCAGTTGCGACCTTCCCTCCTTCCCCGCAGTAGGGATCCAGCCTTGTCTAAGAAGGAAGGAGACATCCAAAGCCCTCAGAGTGCAGCACAGCTTCCAGAAGTATTCATGCAAACAACATTAGCCACACTGAAAAGCAAGACTATATGATAAATCATGACAGAACCTGTAAGTGACCGAGAACCCTGATCACAGTAGCTGCTAATCTGTAGAACAGTACCTAAAGCAGTGGAAGCAGCATCCTCCCGTGGCTGTTCAGAAGGCGACCAACGGGTGGTAAGCAACAGGGACAGCAGCAGGACCATGTGCAAGTGCCCTACCCACCCCCCAGCTCTGTAATTGTTTTACTTTGCCCCAGCATGCAAAGAAGCTAATGCAACTTCTGTTACTATTGCATTGTTTCTATCCTAAAGGCTGTATAGTATGAATATTTGGTATGAAAACACAAAATACCTTGACTGTGTAGTTGAAGTGCTTTGCTGTTCGCATGAAACGGTGAAAGCCATCAGTTTCTTTAGTTGCTACAGTAAAAACTAGTAGTTTATCTGAGGGAGAAAACGGAGGAACATGTATTAATAAGAAAAAAATGCACTGAACAGCACTGGATCGGGGGGGTTATGACTTGCACACATCTCATTCAAACAGAGGAGGCAAATACACTGTCATATTATAGGCATGAGACATTATCAAACAGGAACTGCTATGGAGAAGGGTGCTGTATTTAAAATTATCCTCAGGAAGAGGAAGCAAAGAAATCTATCTGCTCTGTAAACAACTAGCTCAAGACATGAAAACAAAGCTAGTATGACTACTGGACAGGAAGGAATCTTCAAAACAAAAATAACTTATTTACTTTTCAGTCTGAGCTAATCCTATGACCTCTTATCACAGGACTGAATGGTACCAGAGAACTTCACGCAACTTCAGTAACTCCCCTGAAAGCAAGCAGTTCATATTCTTCATGAAAACAGGGTGAAAAAAAAAAACTAACCATGGAAAATGGTCCCCCGACAGTGCTTTTAAGTCCTTGGGCAGAGACAAAAGAGTAAGGTTGGGATTTTTATTCAGAGCCTCCGTAAATTATAGCAGTGCTAATTTTGCCCTCTTACTGCATGCAGGCAAATGACCGTGCAACCAATTTCCTTTTCATATCCCAGGGTTTTTGACATAGTTCAAATGAGGCCATGAATTCCCACTAAACAGCTTCCCAGTTAAACTACTGAACAACATTCAGCACCCTTTGCAATGTGCTGCATAATCAAGGTACATAATTCAAAGCTATGAGAAAGACAGTACCCTTATCCAACTTCAAATATTTAATCAGACCAGCCTGGATCTCAGAGCACATTGCAGTTCCCCAATTTGGTCTGAGTTCAAGCAACAGCTGCTCTCTAAACAGAGCCCATGAGATCAATCATTACAAGAAAGTAAAATTAATAGCCTCTAATGAGTGTTCCAGACACAGTGCCTGTTGTTGCTTCACTTTCCCAAAAAACATCCTCTGGGTTTATCTTCACCAGCACAGTGACATGTGCTAGAAGTGACTGCTGTGAAAATTATTCGTATTAACCCTTCAGCCTTGTCCACCACCACAGACTTAGCAGCCCTCAGATACCCAAGATGTCATCGTGAGTATATTCCAATAAATCACTGCTTGCCATTTTGTTTTATCTGACACCAGCGAAATTAACACACAAGATGATGATCTGCTTCCCACTTTGTACAAGAAATGCACCTTGCAAGTTACTCATGTGATGCTTTGCAGCGAAGACCCAGGGTACTTCAAGTGTACCTCTGCTCAGTCAAGCAAAAATACCTGCAGGAGCACAGACAGAGTTTGCAGAGCAACATAAAAACCACATGTTCTAATGAAATTCAAGTCTAAAATAGCCACAGGAGGCAAACTATGGAGACTAGTCTCAGGAGCCAGGTATTTTTTCCACTGAAATAAGGCTTAGATTCAGCACTAGGCAACTGGTCGCTTCCAAGAACACTCCTACCAAGTCAGACAGCGGTCTGGCTAGTCCATCCTCAACAGCAGCTATAGCAGCCTACATGACAAAGAGCAAGGATAAGATAAGCATATACAATGCTTTCTGTGCTTTTTCTACCAGTGTGTTTATGGGTTTTCCTGACCCGGATAGGGTTTCCACATATTCCGAAACACTGTCCACTTCGTGATGTTGCTCTTACCCAGTTACTCCTTGAACTGATGTAACCTTCAAGCAGCGACAGCACCANAAAAAAAAAAAAAAAAGAAAGATTCCTCTGTGCCTTGAGCAAGGCTTCTCCAGATTTTATCTGACACAGGCAAAGTTCTTCAAGTACGGACAACATCTCTACCCCTCACCACACACAATTGCAGATCTGTCTCACGTTCTGCCACAGCGGTTTGGGGGGATTTGGGAGGTTTTTTGGCTCCTTTTGGCCAACAGTCCTAGTGAAGGTTTTAACTACTGGCTCTACTGAACCAGACTGACACTCCTGCAATACAATACACAGCAAAGAAGGAACTGGAAATACTTGCAGTTCTTCAATCGACTCAACTTGAACACCCAAAAATTTGGGGAAGACAGTTTTAGAAAATCAATTGCTCCATCTTTTTCCTCACTTAAGTGCTAGCAGTCTGCTGTAGGCAAGCACCAGATGAAAATCTCATAAGTACATCTCAGAGGGGCAGGATGAGCTCCACAGAGGATTCCAGTGCAACGCGTTCACAGACGCACTGACTCACAGATAGACATAAACACAGCAATAACGGTTCAGCACCTTCAAAATCATTTATCCTAAAGGTCATGCAATCTAGAGTAATTCTACAGAAGTCACCACAGAAGGAATAAAGAACATGATATCTTAGACTATGACTAAAACAGAACTGAAGACAGAGGATATGATTTTTCTCTATGGAACACATTAAGTTATGATTAATTTTTTGTTCAAGCACTGCTTTTTCAAATCAGAGGGAACTGGAAAAATCTGATCATACCACACCACACCATCGAGCCAAGTGAATTCATTATTGAAAGTTTCCTAGGTGACCAGTCAAGCACTGACTATAACCCTGGAATTTGGTTTGGGGTAGACATATTTCACACCTACCCCTTCCTGAGAAATGCTAACAGCAAGGATTGCAAAAGTCTGTACTTGACAACACAATGTAAATGACAAAATGTGGAATGCATCAGATTCCTCCCATAGTCACTAAGTCAAAGAAAGTATTAAATCAACGTACAAGTACAGTTTGGCAAGTAAAAAATAATCTACCGTTCTTTATGGGATAATGTTACTCTGTTTTAATGGAACCCACAGTAATTCCACCTACACATTCCTCATGTATTTCAAGATTCACTATGGAGCCTGGTATGTTACTTGACTTTTGTAGAACAGGAGGAAAGAGAATGATGTGCCAAATCATAAGGGATTTCAACCTGAGCTATATAGAACAGAGAAAGATGAGCAGACAAATACTGCGGTTTATATTGATATGAAACTGCAAGAGAACCTCTATTACACTCACAGCCAACAAAGCAATCTAAGTAGGCTGCCTGAGACAGGTTTGGAAGTAGCCACAGAACAAACAGGAAGCTATTTTTATAAAGGTATTATTCACATTGGAAAAGTTTTCTTTTTAGCATACTTGCCAGTTGTCGATTTTTTAAAATTACAGATTAACAGGTTTAAAAGGATTTATTTCCATGCCTCTGCTGCACCACAGAATTTTAGGTGCATGTGGTACTTAAATAATTTTTAAGTGCAGCCAAAATGTAATTATAGCGTTTAGAGTCCATTTAGAACTAGAGTTTCTTTATAGACTTTTTAGTCTTTGTTGTTTNGGGGGGGGTGCTTGGGTTTGTTTAAGAAGTAATCTGTCTGACCAAAGAGCAGAGCAGCATGCTCCTATTCTGTCTATAGTATGTATAGAACAACAATGCAAAGCACATTAAATGACAGTTACCTTGTCACATTATAGAGGGTATTATTAACCAAATGAGGAAAGCAGCACTCTTCTCTTCTAGCTAGTAAGACGTTACAAAAATATTAATGTAATTCCTGTAGGCTCCTGTGACTTTATTTAGATGCGAGTGACAACTCACACCAGTTTTACTGGCGGAGATCCACTAAGCATAGCATGGGAGATACTTGTTTCTTCCAGTGAAAGTGAGTAAAGAGAATGCTTCTGACCACCAAATACTTCTGCTAATTTTTTTTAACCTTTTAACTTCATTTTCTTTGAAAAATCTATTCTTTGTTTGCTACATTTAGATATAACAACCCCTTAGTTCCATTTGTGTCTAGTAACACGAATCCAAAGTGACTTTCATGAACTCACAAGAGTGTAAACGTGCAAGTAAACACAGATCTCAGGGGAACAAGTTTATACAAGTGTGATTTCCATCTCAGGATGTGCTTGGCTACATCTATTTTAGCAGCAGCTACCCACAGTGTCCCTGCTGTGTGGAGCAGGTTTGGTCCCACAAAGAACGCTGCCAGCAGAGAGGTTCAGTGCAGCAGCAGAGCCCTTACCGCAGGCTGTCACACGCAACTGTCGCACTGAGAGGTTGAGTGACTGGCCCAGAGTCCCCAACAGCATCGCTGTGCCAGCTCCAGGGCTCCAGCTGTGCAATGAAGACCTAGGCGTAGCAGCGGAAAGCTGTCTGCAATTACTCAGACCCCAAGTTACCACTGTGGCCCAGTACTCCCCAGCAAGCAAGCCACAAAATTCTCGGTCTTCGCCAGAACCCCATGATGAATTCTAGCTGCAGCAACACTGTTCCTGCTTCACCATCCACTGTGGCACAAACCCCTACCCTGCCCTCCACCCAGGCACCTACCCTAAGAAGCTCTGCTGTATGGTCTTACATATAGACTTGAGTTATCTAGTTTCTTAAGTCTGACTATCTCACTCACACGAAGGGATGAATATACACTCTCGGTGATACTTTCCAACAAACAGTAACAGCATCCTCAAAATGCAAGCATATATGAAACCAAAAACACAGCAGGCGGTCACAGCCCTCCACGCTTGCAGGGTATTGGGACGCCACAGAGGGTATGGGCTGCCTGGCAGGGCTGGGCTCCCCCAGCAGGCAGCCTGCCAGAGGCAGCTTGGCACCCACTGGAGGGGATTACCAAGCCTGGCATTTATTTCCACAAGTAAAGTCATTTTGTGTAAAAAGGAAATGCAAATCCTATACTGAAGTTCAACAGGAAGGCATGAAAAAGAAAAGATCTCTGAAGAGCTTCATGCCCGGTATGAGGGTGCTGAAGTTACTAGAGTGCAATTATTCCAGTCAGCTTTCTGATAGTTACGTTCACAAAACAGCTGTTCTGTTTTGAAAACAAGCCTGAGACAGCACACATTTGGCCAAGAAAAGTATATCCAGTGACAAACAGAATTCATTTTTACATGCAAATTAGCACTCAAGTTGTGAAAGACAACACATAGAGCACACACAATGTATTAGGAAATCCAATGAAGGTTTATCAAAACATCTCACTCTTTCACTTAATCTTTTGTGCTGATACCATCAGGGCCCTGACTGCATCATATTTTTTTACAGAAATCAGAACTAGAAACCAGAGCCTTTGTCTTCAATGAATTTCCTGGCGAGGTCTCAGCCAGGAACTGCCATGGCAGGACTGCTTTAAGTAGCCCTGACCTCTCTCCTTGTACATTGGCAAAGAAGTACGCAAAGAACTGCAGTCATTCCTCACACACCCACATGGTTCTTATTTATCTTGAATGAATATTGACAGAGATTACTACGTAATTTCTACCAAAGGTTGCGGGCACTGGTACAGTAGCTTCAGAGCAGCCAAAACTGAGGATATTGCTCACAGCCACACAGAAGCTGACATTTAGTCCTTGCATTCAAGTACCATGGACTTCTCTGGAGCAGGAGTGAGCTGTAAGATCAAAGGACATCTGTGCATGGTAACACGTTATTAAAATCTACCTCTATTGTAAAGATAGAGTGTCTTATAAACCAGTGTCTTATAATGGTAAACAAATTATGTTTGGTTCCTGGAATACGTTTTTATCCATGTTCTAGTGTCTACATAAAACGGTTTACTTTCTCATTTGCAGACTACGTATCACCAAACTGCTCAGAGTAACAACTGTGCATCATTTCCTCCATTAAATGAGCAAAGAGACGTACAATTTCAAAATAATTCATCAAAGGTTTCCAGCAAGCAAATAAACAAGTTGCTAGAGATCATGGAAAAAAACTAGGGAGCTGGAAACGTACTAGGAATGNAAAAAAGAAAAAAGAAAATACATACACACTGTCAAAGAAAGGTCAGGTAGTAACCTTGACAGTGATCTGCGTGACATTAATCTAAGGCATAGGCTGGGCAGGTACCTGGAAGAGAAGATGCATGAGATAGATACCTGGAATAGGCACACGGATGCATCTGAGCCCATTAATTAAGCTATGTAATTGTGCCTACTATTATGTCTCCTGCATCTCTGGAGACGTGGAAGACCAACAAGGTACAGTTTCCCGTAATAAAAAAAAAAAAAAAAAAAAAACACACACGCACACAAAAATCCAACCAACCCACAGACTGGATTCAGCTTGCCTTTACAACACACACAGGAGCACACTTCATCATTGGAGAGACACACTAAAGCACAACACAACTGGAAAAAGTCCTTTCAGCCTGGATTCCTCCCGTCACACTTCAAGAGCACAGTAACAAGGAATGTTCAAAAGCAAGTTGAACTGAGAAGTAGTCGTCAGAGTGACAGTAAACAGCCCCAACTAACTGCAGACTTCTGATTGCATTTCTGCTATTCTTTATTGTTTCCACAGATTAACTGTTAAGAGAAAAAAAAGAAAATAAAAGGGGGGAAAAAGCTTGTTTCTTTTTAAAATAAAGTTTTTAGTATGTCTATTTATTTCCAAGGCAGGCAACCTACTCCATGTATAATCATCTCAAACTTATGAGTTCAGACTTGACCATGCCTCTTTCCCTTCCAACTTCCGTACTCAGCCAGTAACGAGAAGGTGAACTAGAAGAATTGTCCTCAACAAGTTCATAGAATCATAGAATGGTTTAGGTTGGAAGGGATCTTAAAGATCATCTAGTTCCAGCCCTCCTACCATGGGCAGGGACACCTCCCACTAGACCAGGTTGCTCAAAGCCCCATCCAGCCTGGCCTTGAACACCTCAAGGGATGGGGCATCCACAACTTCCCTGGGCAACCTGTTCCAGTGTCTCACCACCCTCACAGTGAAAAATTTCTTCCTGATATCTAATCAAAATCTACCCTTTTCTAGTTTAGAGCCATTACCCCTTGTCCTATCACTACATGACTTGGCAAAAAGTCCCTCTCCAGCTTTCTTGTAGGCCCCCTTCAGATACTTCGATACTGTCCCCCATACAATTCTTGTGGAAAAACTGGCTTCGCACGGCCTGAATGAGCATACAATCCGCTGGATCGAGCACTGGCTGACTGGAAGGTCCCAAAGAGTGGTGCTCAATGGATTTAAATCCAGCTGGCGGCCGGTCACAAGTGGTGTGCCTCAGGGCTCAGTGTTGGGACCATTTCTGTTCAACGTCTTTATTGATGATCTTGATAAGGACATAGGGTGTATGATCAGCAAGTTTGCAGATGACACCAAGTTAAGCAGAAGTGTTGATTCCCAGGAGGACGGGGAAGCTCTACAAAGAGACTTGGATAGATTGGATCACTGGGCCAACATCAATGGTATGAGTTTCAACAAGGGCAAGTGCCAGGTTCTGCACTTGGGCCACAATAACCCCATGCAGCGCTACAGGCTTAGGGAGGTGTGGCTGGAAAGCTGCCTGGCAGA
>VZSZ01005865.1:269827-399707 GCA_013398815.1 Ibidorhyncha struthersii | reverse complement strand
TGGCCTCACCGACCGCTCCTGGAAACGTCCTGGCCGCATGACGAAGTGTACTCGCCACCCCCCTCCAAACGTTTTGTCAGTGGTTTCCTTGTCCCCATTCCTGAAAAGTTAACGCCGTTCGGGATTACGAGCAGCCGAAGCCAAGGCGGGCCTCCGCGGGCCAACGAAACCAAGCTGACCCGTTCGCCTACGGGGGTAGCACTGTCGGCTTCAGGACGGCCCTGCGCATCTGATCTGCTTGGGAACGACATACCTGTCAAACGCGCCATCACCTTAGCGGTCAGGCTTCCTTAGAAAGAGAGTTTGTTTGCCTAATCTTAACAGACAAAGCTATTATACTTTTACACCCAACTAATCACCAAAGTACTGAAGGCAAGCATGATGATAATGAAAGAGATGTACTGGCCCACCTCCACTCTTTTAGTTATTGCGATATGAGGTACATTTAAAAAAAATACTGTAAACAATAGCTTAAATGTTAAAAAGTCGTGTAAAATTATAAAAGCAGATGGCAGTCTATTGGAATCAGCGTGGATTTACACCTTGGAAATATTATTTAAGGACCAAAGGCATAATCCAAAACAAAAATTAGTGCTGAAAGCCGGATTCATGCATTTGAGATCCACCTATATAATCGTCAAATAGACACCTCATTTTTTATCCTAAGTGTCTCTATGGGCCTAACAGATGTGCTTTTTTGGAGCCACATTGGAAAGAGAAGGGGAAAAGAAGGGAAAACTTGACCTTGGCTACTGCAACCGTAAGAACTGCATGCTTTTGTTTGGAACCCAGAGCAGAAATCAGAGCCTGCATGATGTGCCCAGATGCTTTTATGGTTAATTGGGAGAGCTCATTCCTTCTGGACCAGGCAACACACACAGCAAGGAGGGAGGTAGAGCACACCAAAGAAAAAGACTGGGTCCTCAATCCCAAGGAGCTCCTAGAAGAGAGGTGGCCCAGGAAAGCAGCAATTGGGAAATATTGAAAATGCATTCAAGCAATGGTGAAGCTGCAGTTGCCAACTGTAGGAGAAACAGAAAAGACCCTCCAGTTCTTGGGCAATTACTCACGACCTGCTTTCTTCTGCCACCTCTGTCAGGCACACAGAGATTCACCAGAGAACAAATATCTTTTGAACACAGGCAGTATGACCACATTTACGCACACATCCATGAACGGCCTCTGCTCACTCTTCCAAGAACCAACGCTACTGTTGCTGATCAACTTACGTGGGTACATAGACTGCATTAGCTGAGAGCGAGCAATGCCATGACTGGGATGATACTGCAAGTACTTCTACCTTCATTTGTTTTTTAAAACAAGTTCAAGAAATTCGGCCTATGAAAAATGAACATGAAAAAAAAAAAGTTACTTTATCACAGCTATAGTTTTAAGCTAGAAAACAGGTAAATGATTGTTTCAAAAGAGGTCCTCAACAGATTGAACCTCACCTCAGATCCAGAACAGCTTAACAGTAACACACGTACTTGCAGATATAAAGAAAGGGTAATTATAAAGCTGAAAATGTAAGAATTCATCAAGAAGAAATTAAATCATAAGAGACATGTAGAACATACATAATATCATCAACCATGAAAGAAATGACAGATTTCTTCAATAAAATCTGAGGGGAAAAAGACAGGACCGTTGGGCATCATTTCAGAATACCATGGAGATGATGTCATGGCTCCCACGGACGGGAAGCAGACGAAGCTTCAGCCTTGAGAATCAAGAGTAAAAGCAGCAGCTGAAAGTCACGTACATACACAGTGCTCTGAGAAATCCCAGCCCAGCACCTCACCTCTGTCAGAAGCCACCAGTTTCACCAGAGACTAATACACAGTTCCGGAAACAGCACTGTCAGGTGGAAACCAACCAGCATAAAGAAGAGGGAGCATCCAAGAGAAATCCTAAGGGCCGGTTTGTTATCAAAAAGTATATGTAAACAGTAGCAGAGAAGAATGAAAAGAATTAGTGAAAGAAGGCTGTAAATATGCAATAATGAAAAAAAAAAAAGGAAATAACTGGCAAAGAGATTCCTAATGTATGAGAGAAATGGGTTGAAAGAACTGTGATGTAAACACAGCTCATACCTGTAAGTGCAAGCCCAGACTTTGACTAGAAACTTTCTTGTCATTTTCCTTGGTCTCTTAAAAGCTAATTTCATTTTTAACTGTTCTTAGAAAATGCAGGCTTTGCCCCCCCGAGAGAAAACAGAGCTGAAAGCTGCTCAAAACACTGCTTTTAAAGTGACAGATGTGGTCAAGACGTCTCCTATCCCCAGAGGCTTCACTCGGGCATTGGCGATGGAAGGGAAAATGGTTGTGAAACTTCAGAACTGAGCTCTGCCAGCTGTGCAGTGCCCAAGGGCTCTGTCTCGCCCTGCCTCCACAGGACATTTGGGTTAGAAATGCTACTTTTGTCCAGAAATACCAACTTCAAGGCCTGAACTGGCAGCTGGTGGTTAGCAGGGTCTTCAGCTCTCCTGGTGCTGTTGGCAAGTTGCTTCAGTACTGTATTGCTGTTATAGCATACTCAACACGTAAATCTCTGAACTGCCAGGTAGGAACTTATGCTCAAATCAAAATCATTTTAAATAATAATATAGTCAGTGTGTAATATATTGTGCATTTATGCACATTATACTACAGAGGTTAACTCCAGAAACAATTCCTACAAATGTCCCAAGAAACCGTCTCACATTCTTGCTGTTGTGACTCTTCGCTCCTTTGACTTTTGATTTTATCAAGCCTTTTTCATGCAGAATAAAACCTTCCTTCTCCTCTGCAACAAGGTCATTTCTTCATGAGAAATTACTCAATTTTTCCATTACTGTTAGTCTTGGGGCTCTGAACATGGGAGCCCAAGGAGTTTTCTTGTCCTACAACTTCAGCAATAGTGAGCAAAACCAGAAAGGGAGCAACTGCAAGCAGTCCTGGCTTCAGCAAGTCACTATGAAAAGTGATCTTCCGTAACCTCACGATCAGTTGCCAAACTTAATTTATATTTTTTTCAGACCCAGTGCATTTTCAACAGATCAGCAGTAATATCTAGAATTCAGCTGGCAGGTATTTGGACTAAATTCTACAGGGCCTCTGCTGGAGACAACGGCTTCCTGAATTGTTAGCAGTCTCCATTCCTTCAGTGCCTTTTCCTCAGATGTCTAGATAGTTCTGTTGCGGTCTCAGTAACTCCCTGTCTGTATCTGCCTATCCCTATCTCCTTTTCCCAGTCTCGTTCCTAATTGTCTGTAAGAAATCATCCTGGGGTTGGCAACTTCCATCTTCCCCAAACCACCAACAATTTTATATTTCAGAAAGCATATAGCTGGTGCCACATGGAATGGAAACAGGCGTAGTTCATTGTGTCGTCGGGCCGTCACCGCAGCCAGACGGAGTGAGATCCTGTCATAGGAATCTGCCTTCTAAATTACAGAAGCTTCTTATAAGAGACCTTTTTGACATCCTCTAACTACTCTTCATTTCACCGTCTTTAAGAAGAACATCATCTGTGGTCTTGCTGTGCTTTGTCTGTCCTTGAACTCACCTCACCTTGCACCTAGGCCTCAAAATCTCTTCTTTTATTCTGGAGCCCCACTAGAATACCTTTTCCACAAATGCTATAATGGGGCAGCACTGGTCACAGGAACTTCCTTCCTTAATCTTGCAACACTGAAACTGTTTGTTATACAGTAATAAAATCAAAAGAAAAGAAAAATAAAAAGATTGGTCTGTGGAAATCCATGGGACAGAAGGAGTTGTCAACATTTCACCAGCAGCAGTATTCCAAGAATTACAAAATCATCATACAAGGATCCTAAGTCCCTCACCTCAATAAAGATCATAAAGAGTTTTCTAACAGATAATGAATTTGACATATAAGAATCAAAATTCTATTTTGTCTGGGTAAAAGTCAGTCATTCCCCATATACTTTCAATAGCAGCAGTCACTAGTCATTTGTTATGAAGAACAAATTAATCCCTCTCCCATTGTATCCTAGCTTGTCCCCTCAAATATCTTTCCAGTTTCATAAAATCTGTCCTCTCTTTGCGTTAGAGAGGCAATTCCATACCCCTGTGATTTCACTGCCTGGTTCAAGTGCATACACACTATAGAATTAAACAGAAGGTTTTGGCTTCATGTGGTTGTATCACTGATCTAATTTATTACATTAAATTAGTAACCCTGAGTTTAGCTTTGATATTAGATTAGTAAAACACAGTAAGTCATACTTATTTTGTCCAGTTAAATGATTTACTTTGTGTAATTCCTACCTAAAAAGAAAATACTAGTTTTGAACTATAAATTCAATGCATATCAGTATTTTACATGAGTCAGGGGTAGCTGAAAATAGAAGCTTGTTACTATAGAATAACACTAATAGAAATTAACGTTCCAAAGTAGTAGAAAGCTTAAAAAATCCTTTTCAGTCATAGGAAAAATGCTCTTCAGATATATTTTGTTTAGATGCTTGCGGCTGTTTTAATTTGACCTCAACTCAGTGAAACACTAGAACTAAACTAGAATTTAAAAAAAGAAGTATGTATATTTTTCTGCAAAAATACATCAATATGAATGTAAAGGCCCATCTGGCAATAATATGGCATTAAAACGTGCATCACATTGCCTGACGGTATGCATATGCGAGCCTTTAATAAGGACCTCTTAAGTACTTCAACCCTAATAAGAAATCTTCCATGGACAGTTTATTTCCAAGGAATAAGCCTAAATGTTACTGGAATTCTACTCTCGCCATCTGAAAATACTTTCTCTTTGGTTGCCTCCCTTTAATTTATCCTCAACTTCAGTAAGAACATTTCTTTGAGTTGCCGCCCCAGTCTTGTTATTATGGGTGTGATCCAACCCGTTGCCGCGACGCACTGAGCACTCCTCAGGGGTGCTGAGACCCCGCTGATTTCAGTGGATGCTCAGCACCTTTCGCTATCGAGCGCTGAGTGTGTCCTTTGGGCTATAGTCATAGTTTCTTTCCCAAGCCACCCAATCAGAAATTACTTTGCTTCATTCACTCATTTATAATTATAGCTATAAACAGCCCATACGAGCAAAAGATTAATAGTGTTAGTAAGCATTTCCAGGGTATAATCAGCTGTCATCCCATAATTACTCAAAAGATTGAGTGAGTGGCTTTGAAATTACAAGGAGAGTTACATTCCTTTACTGAGACTGAGCAGCAAGACATGAGTGCCTATGAAAGCTGTGCTAAGTTTTTGTCTGTGGTCCATCCTTTGCCATTTATGACATGATTGCTCCAGCCTCAAGGTCCTATCCTGCCCTACAGAAGTCAGTGAGCATCATAAGAGAATAAATCCTGCCGACCTGGCCTTAACTGCTGGTTACCTGTGTCATTGCTTCTGGTGGACACAAAGGTCTGATCCCCATTTTTTTCTTTCATTGCATTCATTTTTATGTGATTGATATAGGCGTAAGAGACTGAGAATTAAATCCTGCAGAGTGTATCTTGTAAACCCAGCAGATCAGGGTTGATCTCATAAAAATTTCAGTCCCATCACCCAATAAACTATAAAATGCTTCCCAGAGCCTCAAATGAGAGGTGTTGAAATGGACAATTAATCACAATGACTAATTCAAAGTCTTGCTTTTGTTATAGTTTAGGGAAGCAGAAAAGAATATAATGGAAAAGAAACTAACATTCAAAAAAAATGGCTAAAAGAAAAATGATTTTAAACATTTACTGTGGGATTAATAGGAACTACTGGAAAAATATGTTTCTGAAATTGTCTGAAGTTGGGAGACTCTGTGAGTGTTTGTGTCTATGTCAACAAACCATCGTAATGTAAAAAATGTTCCTCTGAAGTAAGCCTGTGGTATAAAACAGACTGAAGTGTGTCATGTGTATGACCAATAGAAGAGGGGAGGTCAGTATGTGTTTTACAATAGTTACCCTAAAGCCTACATTTTTCGTGATTTCAGAAGCCTAGTGGAGACTCCTAGAGTGGCAATTTGGGAAAACCACTGGAGCAGAGAAGCATGTCCCACAAGTATTCCCCTACGGGAAGACATCAGATTTCATATTCTCTGTTACTGGAATGGTTTTGGTCGAAGCTTCTTTTCCTGCCCCTGCTCTGGGAGTTTTATGACTGTTCTGCCTGTCCACAATGATCTCATTCTCTCCAGCTGACTTGTATAAGGTAAATAGAAACTGCTGTCTGACACAACCTAATTTTGACAGGTAGGTCTTTTTAGCAATTTAGTTTGATTTATAACAAAATTGTTATTAGATTAATCTTATTTCCTACTTCCTGTATGATCTAAATGCGGAATCCCAGATGGCCCCAGAACAACTTCTGGCAGCATTTGTGGAGCGCTGGATTCAAGAGAGAAAGAAAGGAGATGGGCTGGCCATTATTTTGCTGCTGCTCAAGTCCCCTTGCACACAGCCTCCCAGCTTCCACTTTTCAGCAGGCGTTGCGTGAAAGAGCGACCACAGAAAAGGTGACAAAAAGCTCAAAGCCACAGACCTTACTTAATTTAGTGCCTCTCTGGTTGGTCAAAATATCATATGTCTTTGCAATACCGAACTATTTTGCCTCTTGACAAGAAAACCTTTTACACGGAAAAAGAGGTGGCAGCCAATAAAAACAAGGTGGGGAAAGTAAAAATACTATCTTTAAATGAACAGTTAAATACAGTTACCAGGAAAGCTGAGGTTGTGAGCAGTGTCCCTGACATGAGCAAGAAAGCAAGAAAATCTCATGACTGAATCAGTAGGAGAATATGCTTTCAAGCTTAGAAACATTTAGGAGCTAAACACTCCTTTGAGTTTTTTTGTTTTTTTTCTCGTCCTCTCCTCCATCTTGTATTGTACATGCCCATAGTTTTATCTGGAAAAAGGGGATAAGAAGGGAGGTTACGTTCAGATCACTACCAGAAAATTTTCTCTGCAGAGCAGGGGTGACAACTGTTAACCCACACTCGTGTACTTAACCACTTCACTCAGTGACTGGTAGGGTAAGCGTGAGTGGAACACATTCAGACCTTTAACGCTAAAATGGCCAGGAGTTACTGAAACAATGAAAAAGTTTTAGGTTTCAGGCTGTGTACTGTGAAAGTGAAATGCATTCAGTCTGGCTGCTTCTTCTCAATGGTACTTCTTAGGCCAGTGAGCAAAAGCACACATGCCTTTTTTTAAGGCTGGGAGCTTGGCTGTTCTCAGCTTACGCGGGAAGGGGCACAGACAGAGGAGGCAAGCTTTCAACAGCAGCATAGTTTTGATAAAGTGATCCACTCTGCATTCAAGACAACTCGCCTATCTGCTGTTCAGGGAATGACTAGAATAAATTGAGAACTTCCAAGAGATCCTCAAGAGAGCTCTTTTCAAAAGATTTGGAAATTTAATTATTTTTTAGCGCATCACTCAATAGAAGACGGAGGATGGCTGCTTTGAATCTTTGAAATAATTTCTCAGGGAAGGCAGTTTGTGCTGCTTTAGTGTGGATGCTCAGGAAGATGAAGTCTCTAGCTAAGATAATTCTGATGACTTGTCAAGGTTGGCAAAAGCTGACATTGGCAGTACATCTTGCTCCTGTAGTCTGGGCTTTAGGAGGGTAGTTTCAGAGGTGATCTGGCTGCTTCATTTCCAGATAATCCGAAGCCTGTACTGTTCAAGTCAACATACAGATTGATTCTACATTAGGGAATGTGATGGAATGAAATTCCTTCCTATTTAAAGAAAACTAAAGCAACTTACTTTATATATTAGAAGAAGGCAGCAACCTCCTTCAGAATGGGGAGGAACACCGTGATGAATAAATAGCAGGAGTCACAGGTAGCCCGGCAGTGTTCCAGCACTGTGAATTCCTGTTCACAAAATCCCAAGCAGAATTAAAAAAGGGGCCAAAATTGCACGTAGCTTAATTGCACATGCTGATGAGCCTGGGTCAGTGTCTTCTGCTCTTCCCTCTTCCTCAGTCTTTCTTCACTCCATCACAAGGATATGTGTAGAATAGAAGGCTGTAGCCAAAATCACTTTCGTAGGGCTTAGAAAAGTAGAAATCAGAATAGTGTCCTCAGATAAACTGTGCAGGCAGCCTCTATTCCAGGGTACCTAAAGGAGGAGGGAAACTTGGTAGGCACAGAGCAGACATCCCCAGAATGCTCCTAGTAAATGGCCAGGTAACAGCCGTGCTGTTGTCATAGCAAAGAAAAGGGGCAGACACAAGTCCCCTTTCCTTGTACCCCTGTACCAATGTAGGGATATTCTTGCCTTTGAGATACTTACACATTAACAATGTTCTTTGATATAGCCAGAAAGAAATAAGGAAAAACTTGCAGCCCCTATATCTAACTCTAGCAGGCAGTTACCTAGCAAATTATCACCTCTGCAAAACCCTTACTTACAGAAAAGTCTTATTAATGTGGCTGTCTCATTGTGCTTACATTCTGCCTGCTAGAACTCAGAATTCTGCTGAAATAAGGCCTGCAGAACTCACTGTGGCTCGGCTATAATGCTCCCCACATGTAGTGGAGATTATCGATATTACTTATCCTTGCATTCTGGTTCTCAGAGTGGGATTTGTACAGCTGATATAGGAAAAAAAACAACAGTAATACTACTCTTGCTACTCTGCTTAGAAAGGCTATGTAAACATTTGTGTTAAGCTACTAAGTGGTTTCTAACCAGATAGATTTGATACAAATTCTAAACAAAAAAAATCTCCTTTACACCAGTCATTTTCATATTATTTCTCTTTCATGTATCCTTGTTTTCAAGATTACCCTTCTTCACTTTTCCTACCAAAATATGCTCATGCAATGTATCCGGAGCCATATTAGTACTGTACCAGCCTAGTCTCAGTATAAAAGCTCTGCAGGTCCCTACATATTTCATCCTCTGTGTTTCATGACAGGGACACGTGACTATCTTTAGCTCAGTCCCCTTCTTTTGTGTATAATCTTTTGTTCTGCCAGTTCTGTGTGGAGATGACTCAACCGTCTCTAAGTCTGCCAGTCTGCTCCGACCTGGAACAGTGCTCAGAAACATCAGCACACCTTCCCAGCCCTTGGGTAAATACCTTCAGCCATTTCCAGCATTTCCAGTTGTGTGGCCTTCATCTTTTTTTCAAGATCCTTCTGAAGCTGTTGGTTCATGAGATGCAGGAGTCAGATCCCAAGACTGTGGATCACTTAATCCTCTCACTTTGCATCTATATTTATGTAGCCAGTTGGAGTGTTTGTCCCTAAACTGAATGCAAATTGAGGGAGTTGTTGGATCAGGACCCTGGCAGTTAATGCCATCTGAAAGATTTCAAGCTACCAGATACCATAGTTAGCCATGGGTTCCAGTTCTCAAAATAGGGTCAATGAAAGTCATTTGGAAATTGTATTGTGTACAAGAAACTAGGAACTACTACAAACATTACTAGTTTCTCATCCCAAAGCAAAGCAACTTTTTTTTCAACCTTGCCTTCCTAAACAGCACATCCATATTATAAACACCTTTGGAAGTTTTTTCAAGATAAAAAGGGTTTAGTGAACACCTTTTATCAGGCAGGAATGTGAAGTAATCCCAGTAGATTATTATTAATTCAGTTTTATTACTGCTATCAGTTTGGCAAATTTGGTATTGTTTGACTCCAGAGGAGCGTCAGACACGTTGTGCACAGCGTTGTAGTGACAGTCTGAAAAAGTCTACCAAGCACCGCCTGGGCTAGCAAGGGACTAGCAATCTGAATGATGATGTTGAGACTATTATTAAATATTTACTAAGCCATCAGGACTCCTCAAATCACTACATAAAGCTGTTGTGAGGTATTAGTATTGCCACAGGCTATTCATGTTACTCAGTTTTAAGGTTCACCCCTCTGGAGATAATAGTGATGACCTGTCCAGCTTTCCAATCCAAAGAATAGAATACTTGGCTCAGAGAACAAAATATAGTCTTTAAATTGGACCATGGTTGAAGTAGCCACCAAAGCCAGAGAGTGCACTATGATGCAATTTCCAAAGGAAAATAAAGAAAAGTTAGAGGCAGAAAAAAATCCCCTTTAAATCACAGAAATGCAAGAAAACTCATACACTCCTAAAGCCAGACTTCTGCAAAATCTCAGTTGCAGCCTCTTTCTCTTCTTGGTGACTCGTGTGTCTTTTTCCAGTTCAGTGTCAGAGAGGATGAAGAGTCTTGTTGTAAGAGCAGGCCATTTAATCCTGCTCTTCATACCTTCCTGCTGCTGTTCGTGAGCAGCCCAGCTTGCTGTATATCAATCTGCATTTGTTCTGTTGAATTACAAATACAAATAATTCTCTGTTTCTCAAACATAATTCCAGGGGTTTATTCCCTGCATGCTCTAGGACTATAATTGAGATTGCTGATGGTGCAGCTGAATATAAGCTTCCTATAAACAAACACTGTGCATTCGAACTCAACTGCACGTAGGCCATCCACACATTTTTTCCACTCTGGCTGTTTCTCCCTGCAGCCAATTGGGAAGATGTTTTGGTCGTAACTCCGCCATAGATATTCCACATCAGACCAACAACTGACTGGAGTGAGGAGAAAGCTACTGGTTAAACGTCCATGGTTTTCAGCCGGCGTGCCAAGAGCCTCAGAAGAGATGAGCTCCCCGTCTCTTTGGAAAAGATCAGCGCTCCCAGGCTGACCAAAGCTGAGCTCAGTTTGTGGGAGTGTGTACTCTTCATCTCTCAAAGACAGGGAAATTACTGCAGCACTTGAAATTTTACTGGCTGTGTTAGCTTTTCAAATAGTGCAGAGAGGGGATATTAGGCAGGGATTTGCTTTACAATCACCGTTTATATCATTTACTCTTTTTCTTTTCATCCCAGAGAAAGCCTAACCTTTTTCCCATGGAATTGCTCTTAAGTGAGTCACAGAAGTCAACTGTTGCCCAGGCACTTACAGGAAAGATGGATTTACATTTTATGTGCGTTTTTAGGAACACTCTTCTGTCACACCATACATCTCAATGACTAAATTAGGTCATTTCTTTGCTTTTTCCCTCTTTGCATTGTAGAGGAAAACAGACGTGATTTATCAGTCGGTCATTATGGAGGAGGCTTAATTCTGAGTTTGTCCATCCCCTTTAAACTCCACACAGACCTCAGTCTGTGATTCCCATCATTTCGGGGCTCCATAACTGAGAGCATGACTGGGCAGAGAAAGGCTTTGATACTTTGGTGATTAAACATTTTAAAAACACCTAATTTAGATGATGGATGGATGACAGCAAGAAAGCAGTGTTTCTCTGTGGTGTGGTCTCCCTATAGCCCTCTGAAAAATACTTGGCAGTAAGCAAAGATTCAGAAAACAGGTACTAGCAAATATGCTTTGTTTCTCCATTTATGCTGTGCCTGAGATGGCTGTTCATGACAAGTCACTGTGGGACAGCACATGACACTGGCAACAGGACCTACAGCCTCTCCACATCACCTTGGTCCTCCCCAGCTGCCCCGAGATTGCACCCTACAGCAGTGCTATAGGGAACTCTGTGCCTTTTCAGCGGTGATAAAGGAAGCAAATACTGCTTTTAAGGAGTTGATCCCTGTGAATGCTTTCCAGCCTTCTACAGATTTTAAAATTATGGACTAAATTCTTAGTCTTGAACTAAAACTCATTCAGGAGTTGCATATGTAAACTTTTAAACCAAAGTAACCTTTTGCACTAGTCATCTGCTCCATTATTAGCAAGGAACTGATGCAACTTAGAAGAAACTTAGTTACCGCTCCACAGGCACAGAAATCTCCAGTAAACAGGGCTCTGTCTAACTAAATCTAATCCAATCATTAATTCAAGTATGGTTATTTAGAGAATTCCATCATATATAAAAATATAAAAGCCTTAAGCACAAAATTCCTAGATTAACAGGAGCGTCTTCATAATTCTATGTGGCTGCTTTCTTTTCTTTCTTTTGGGAGAAAAAAAAATTATAGTTCTTATATTTTAACATGAGAAGAGACACTCGATCAGCTGTTGTGACCAGAATGTCACACTCATTGCATTCCTCTTTCATACCCTCATATTACAGCCAAGAACATGAGTTAGATTAAAACATTTTTGTCCTCAGCAGAGTAAACTGTTGACGGCGTGCTGACAGCCTGTTAACAGCAACCAGCTATTAGTGGAATTGCTGTGGGAGTCTGTAGGAAGGCATTTGCAAATGCTTTATCAATACAGGTTTACCTCAGCAGTAAAAAGGACAGACAGCATCAGTTGTTGTGGCCTGGGTGGGTATGCCATATTCTTCCTCATAGCCGAAGAAAAAGCACTTGAATCAATATGAATTGCAGGTAGATAGCTCAGGTGGAGCAGAAGGTGACGGTCTCAGTGAAGGGATGAAGTTTCAGGAATTGCAACAGTTTTCCATGTACCTGTAATCAGACAGCACCAAAGCACGTCTTCAAGGAAAGCGCTCATCATGCTCTCTTATCCAGTCACTTCAGGCTGCCGCTTGATTATGCTGAGATTTCAAGCCCTGATATTTTTGGCACCTTTCTCTTGCTTTTTTTTCCATCGTCAGCAGGTATATTTGTACTTTTAAATGGTCAAATTCTAATCTTAAATGTGCATTAACCAAAAATCCCCTACTCTGTACCTGGATAGAAATACTGGTGTGGCTGGGTCTGAGCCGAGACGCAGAGATTGATCAGTGGTGCTTGGTACCCTCTGGAGCAAGCAGATAATTGCCTTTGATTTCACCAAGCTTTGGCTCAATAGGATTTTGAAGTCAAACATATTTCATAGATGTTTACACTTCATTACATCTTTTTGAAACGACAAAAACTTGACTAATGCATATTTCTGTTTGTAGATTTGGCTTGAATTTATCTGATAGCGAAAGCTTTTGCTAAATTTCACCACATAATTACCGAAGTGCAAATCCCCAGGGAAAACAATTTGCTGTAAAGATTTCATATTTGCAGCTTAAGAGGTGTTGATTAGTTGATGTTTTACTTTGGCACCCATTGTAGTAGCTCCCTTAAAGCATACATAACCACTGACATTTTTGTAATTTATTTTTCATTACTTTTCTTTAATATGCACTTTTGCACAAATTCCTTCAACTAAACTTACTGCTTAGAAAGTTGAACACTGTAAATGGAGCACAACGTACATAAATTCAGTTGATTTATTCAACAGAGATTTTACCTTCCTCTCTTGCTCTCTTCTCTACCACTAAAACATCAACTATTTGCTCTTTTCCTTTTTTTCTTTTTTTCTTTTTTTTTTTCCCCCATGGAAAAATGTGTGCTGCAATGCACAGGTAAGTTCTTGTTCATTTCCATGGCTGGCTTTAATTTTTGGTGCATTTCAATATTAGTTTACTACCTCTCGTGGCCTTTCCAAAGTTTGTTCAGTGGAAAAAGAGGACAGGGCACAGTGAGCCCTTGTCTCTGTTGAACAACTTCACTTGTATTTCTTTTCTGTCCTAATCTGGCAACAAGCAGAATACGGACATAAACAGAGTACCGGCAAGCTCAGCCTCGGTCCACTGAAAGACCTATATTTTCCAGGAGCCACAAATTCTGCTCCCTGAAAAATGAGAAATTTGCAACACAATAAAGCAGTGTGCCTTGGTTCCGTTGGACAGCCATACTCAGTGGGATAAAAAAAATAGTTTTATACCCGTTAAAAATTTTTATACCAGTTAAAAAGCAGGACTGGCTGCAGGAGTAAAAGAAGACAGGATTTAGCTGCTAACACGTAGGGTTTTGGCAAACATACACACCCCTTGCAGTATTAGGATTCATTTTGCTCAAATTCCCCAGGCCAAGTCTTGCTCTGTGTCATACTGTGTGGCTGGAGAGAGCCACAGTAAAAGCAGGAGACAGAACCTGAGCTGAAACATCAGCTGGGGGGATTGGGAGGGATCATAAAGAACTGAAGAGCAACTTACAGAATGTAACGACTGTTGGAGTGAGCTCATCAGTGATGTACGCGACAGCTCAGTTGTATAGCAGGGTATAACTAAACAGAAAGCGGACCAGCACAAAGCAGTCCTTGTGCAAGTCCAGATACTTTGGGAGGTTGTGCTGTTCAAATTGTGCCAAAAAAAAATCCCAACATTCAGGAGGAACTGCACACTTACACAAAAGGGACTATACTTCAGAGCAGGAACACACAGCCAGGACCTCAGTTACAGAACTCTATTGCACTGACATGCTGGTTATAAATACTACCAGCAAAACGTTGCTGTAAGCCACGAAATCAAGTCTGTAGTGTCTTCGGGGTCAAAACCTATGACTGGGTCATTTAAATTAGCAAGGTACCTTTTGTTTATGCTTTTCTTCTTATGAATATCTTTAATTATAGCCTTCACCACAAACCCCAGCTTCCCCAGTTTGCCTGGGAGTTTCCACACAGCATTTGCCACCCACCGCTGGCTCCTGGGGCTCGGTGCCAGCTCACTGCATCACCACAGTGCCACCACCTCGGGGCCAGCGCCATCTCCCAGCTCCGTGTGCAGTGCTATGGCAGTGTTGCAGCATTTGACCACTTACCTTTGAAATATGCCTTTGTCCGTGCTCCTTGCAGTCGTGATGTAGAGTTGCAGAGGCATTTTCCCATCGCTGAACATCTCTGTGTCACTCCCTGTCTGTAGCGCACACAATGAGGAGGCTCCTGGCCAGAAGGCGGCCAGGCCAGCGGTCCCTGCATTGCACTAGCCCACTTGCATTTGTGATCAGGGACTGCAGCTGGTTGCGCAGCAGGGCCAGGGACACCGGGAGTTGCTGAGGTGTTGGTGTGTACAGCACCAGCTCAGGCTCCCTCTGCGCATCCTGCCCAGCCTCGGACCAGTTTCTGTTTGCTCCTCAGTAAATGGAAATCAACAAAGGAGAAGTATTGACTTCCTCAGCTGCTACCAGCTGCCCTGGTTCAATAACTAGGTCAGCTGAAGGTTAAACTAGCTGAGGCACGAGCAGCAAGTTAAAATTAACAGAAAAAAAAAAAAAAACCAAACCAAAAAAAAACATAACCAAAGCCTGGGTGGAAGCCTAGAGCAGATTCCCAGGCCTGCCTGGCGGTAGCTCACCCATCCCTCGCTCTCTCCTCTGGCCCTCACCCTCTCCTCCATCCCTCACCCTCCACCACCCCGCAGTGCTCATGGTCCACACCACAGCCAAGCACGCTGAAGCCATCTCATGTCTAGGGGGCTAAATGCACCTCAGATGTAAATCAGTAACATCAAACCAGCAGTGAAATTAGACTGTTTGCTTCGACATACCCTGCTGTGATATATTAACTTTTCTCATTACGCAGTAAATTATGTCAGAAACTGCAAGTCCAATTCGAAATCCTACCAAGCCTAATGCAACTTTAAGGACATTACACAGTATTTGTCTGTTTGGTTTTTTTTAAATCAAGCATGGTTTAACATACTTTCACATGCGTTTTTTAATTTTCTTAGTGGCACGTAATTGCATTTGAAGCTTAAGATTTTGCAGCTTTGGTGGGAAAGACACATCTAGCTTTCCACACTCATGTAGAGAATACATACTTTGGAGATACTGTAATCTGAAATTCTTCCACTGAGAAAATCAGAATGACAACTAGTGAAACTGCCCGCGAAGCTCAGAGTGAGGTTTTAAGCAGTGAAAACATAATTCCTGTGCTAGCACTGCCACCTATTGCCACCTACTGAAAAATAGGAGACATTCATCATCAGTTCCTGTTCTCATCAGTTCTCTCTCTGTTTTTTGTTGTAATCTTTTCATGTATATTTTCTCCTCACTGCTGTCTTTAATAGCATAGTGTTATCACGGAAAAAAAGCAAATAAACCGAAACCAACTGATACATTAAATATGTCTGTAGAACAGAAGATAAAGTCTCTCCAGAACAAAATCAGCAATGTCTCCCTATGAGTGGTGACAGGGAGCTACTAGAGTCCTACAGCAATCTGATCCAGTACATAGGCATAGCATGTATAGTATCTATACCTTGTGTGACGGATGCACTTGACCCTGTAACCAGCGGTAGTTTGGTACAGGCTCCAAAGGAGGTGAAGGCCTGAGCCATAGCCGGACCAAGAACTCCTCTAGTTTCAATCTGTTCTCTTAAAACCCACAAAGGAGCAGAATGACACAGTGAGCACTGATGCACGTGAGCTTGGAATGCCGATGGTGCCATTAACACATCAACAGCGAGTGGCTTTTCCAAGACTCATTTATCAAGGTACAAAGTTGTACACAAGGAGTGTCATGCATACCTTTCCCATCCCATGTAATTTGACCTCAGGCCAACCACTTCATCCCATAAATATGACAGCCTAAGTGAGCCTTCTTTGAGCTGTCCCTGCCAGGCAGCGTGAGTGCATGGCGGTGATGTCCCTTGAGCGGGGACACCTCTCAGAGTTGCTCCTCGAGGCAGAGAGACCTTTCACTAATGGCAGATCTTTGGTAAGCGACTGATACTGCACATAACCTTGTAGTATGGTAACTTTGATTTGTGCCTTGGTAACTCTGATTTTGTCTGTGTAGTTTTGAATCATTGTTCAAATGATTGTGTCGTACAGTAGCAGAGTGAACCTTGCCATCAGACTCTGTTAAGTTGCGCTTTTACAAAATCATGTTAAAACCACTTTTGCTAATACCTTTGACAGTGATTCTTTAAGTGCTCTAAATCACCCATTTGCAACATCATGAAAGCATATAAAGAGCCCCAGACCTACACAACAGAATTCTCCACTGCTGAGCTCTTCCCTCCACCCTGGGAGAGCTGCAGCTTTTTCTTTGTTATTGTCTCCCTCTGACCTCTTGTTATTTTCTGTGGGGCTTTTATACCTTTTTTACCTCCTGCCTCACTAATTTCCAGATCAAATCTTTGCTTTTTGCTTGAAGTAGCTTCTTCAGCTTGTGGTGTAGTGGTGGTTTCCTTTCCATGCAATCCGTATTGGTTTCCTCGCCCTCGTCTGGTCAGATTCCCTTATTTGCAAGTTCCTCTGATTCCACAACTTCTTCCCTGCATCGTCCTTTTACCTTCATCATTTATCAATTTCATAAATATTTCTCTCACAAACTATTCACATTCCTAATCATACAATGCCCATTAGTAGTCAAACACTAAAGCCATGCAATTTTACAACACATTCCCTTGAACAAAGATTTGATTTTCTCTGTTACCCCTAGCATTTCCAATGAGTTACCCTTGCATCTGCAGTAAATGTGCAAAAACCCAATCTTGCTTAAGACTAGAAGAGGAGTAAATTACTTTTTAAAAAAAATATATATTTTTTTTTACACTTATAATTTTGTTTTCTGGAAAGCAGAATTAACTATGCTTTTCTATTGAGAAACATCATATAAATTGTGCCTTTCTGTGCCATATAGAGACCCTAGGGTGTCATTAAGTGACTGCATCTCCTGTACAGCTGGAGGTGAAAAATTTACAGGGATGATACAGACAGAAAGGTCATTAACAGAACTAGAGAAATCCATCTGCAACTCTCACTCTGTAAAGGTTTTATGTAAGAGCTGTAGCTAACTGAGATGGTATTGAATAACAGGCGGCATGCTGAAAGTCTTCTAATGCTTTCCAAAGCCTGGATTTATGGATAGGGAGATAAATCATTGTATTGCTTATAGTCTGATGGATAAAGAGTGGAGAGTTCCAGAGTCTGGTGATTTATTAAATATGGATGCCGTTATGGGTTCTTTCAAAGTAAAGAAAGACAGCTCAAAGAATGATTTTTTTCTGCATTCAGCACAATCAGTTTCAGAAATGAGCAAGTGAATACAGCTGTCTCCAGAAGTTCTGGAAAATTTAAGGAATAAGCATTTTTCAATTCAATATCATTAGGAAAAAGTGAAAGAGATTACAAAGGTGGTAAGATATTGTTTGGTTAACTAAAGAGTTACCGCTTGATAGCTTTAGTTAGGACTTCTCATGTAATATTTTTATGTTCATGAGAGACTGTGAACCATTTCACAACAGAAAAGTTGCGTAACCGGTATCAGAGCTATCCAGTTACCCAACTGATGGAAAGTTCCCCTAGTCCAGTGGTCTCTCTGTCCTTTTATGACCTGAGGTTGTAAACTTATTTCCTCTTCTTACCGCAATTCTGGCAAATCTAAGAGGCTTAGCTTGAACTTCTTACACCTTACTTACCATGTAGCTGGATTCACATACTGATTTCCCTTGGGCTATCTAATTCTTTACCTTATTTATATCTTTGCTAAATACACGGTAAAGGAATAAACTGTAGCAATTTGATCACTAGGCTCAAGCACCACAAAATCAAAAAATCTAAATGACCACAGCACAACTTACACAACTTCATTGTTGGGTTTCACTGTATTTGAGAAACCTGTTTGTAAGCAAAGATATCTTTGCTTTGATTACACTTTACAGAATCGTTACCACTTGCAACTGCAATTCTGCTTAAGATACAAGAGTTGCAACATTTTTTTCCTACACATCTTGATGTGAAGCTGATCATTCTTGACTGTTTGTAATCTCACATTCTTCCCTTACTGCTCTACAGAGATGTACGTGAATTTTTCTACGTAATTATGTATGCAAGGTTGTTGGGACAATGGTGCTTCCAGAACTTACGATGAGTACCTAAGCACAACATTTGAACATAAAAATTTGAATTACTTGGAGGAATGAAAATAAAGTCTCCTGGCTACGTCCCATTAGCCCAGGTCTTAATACCTTACTTAAATTTGCATACACTCCGCAGTTTATTGTCAAGGGATGAATTTATGATGCAAAATGCTTTTCAGCACAGGCAGAGGTATCACTGTTCTGCCTACTTGCAAAACATTATTTCACCCATTCTTCAAACAGCAACAAAAAGACCTCACTCTAATGCAAAAAAGTAAATTTAGATTCTGTGCAGGACCTGCGAAGGAATTAAACGGGTATTCTCAAATCTCTCCAAAAACATGTTTATGGAATATTTGAGTAACTCTGCTGTCTGTCGAAAGTGCAGCTGTTGAACGTGCTTGAGCGTGGGACTTCAGAGCTACAGGCAGAACTGAAGCTGTGTGTCAGGCCTTGCAGGAAAAATAATAGTGATGGGCTTAGCCAGATGAACCCTACAGGACAGGGCTGGTCCTCGGTGTGGTACTTTGTTTGCTATACATGTAGCATTTATTCCTAACCGAAGCTATCAAATCTTTAGCAGATTTTAACAAGACTGAATTTGCAGTATCTCATTAATAGCTGGTCAATAAAGCACAAAATATTTTCAAAATAACAATAATTTAAGACCCTAAGAACAGTGCTGATGAATCAAAAATGCACCTCCAGCAATCCGTGTTATTAAAGACACCATATTCAATGACTTTTGTCTTTAGCTGCAGAAGCTAACTTTAACAAGGCATAACATACAATTTTAAAGTTATGATTGTTGTCAGTATAGACAGTATAAATTGTTGTCATGGGTTTGTACAACTCTTACAGCATCAAAGAGAGTCCAGTACATAGCAGCAATGACACTCTCTGCTTTTTCACTGGCCAGGAGCAATCAAGAAATTTAAAATACTGAACAACAGGAATCTTTAGCAGAATTAGAATACAACTAAAAATATTGGTAAGGACCTCTCCCCATAACTGGATCCAAAGAACCGCTATATGCACATGCTTGTGTGAAGCTGGAGTAAGAAATTGCAACTTCATCCATTATTTACCCATTTAAATAAAGCTATAAATGCTTTATACAGACCTGCCATTTCATGCATCTGCTTTTGAAGTGAAATTATTCTGTTTATTATTCCTGCGCCCTCACATCTACAGACTTACAATCTGTGAAATACATGGACTAAATGAAGAGGAAAGAGAACTGGAGAAACTGAAAAGTGAGTAACTACTTTTTCCTTGCCTCAGGAAAAGTCACACTTATGCACAAAGCAATTACCAAAGGCTTCTTAAACAGAAGCAGGCATTTATATTTCCTGTCTCCTCTAAAATTCTGTTGGTGAAAATCAAAGCCTTAAGTTTCAAAACAACCCAAATTATGAAATTAAATTACACTAAGAGTCGTATTTGGCAGCAGATTTATCACTAGATTAATACAATTTTACAGTGATTTCTGATAGTTCTGTTCACTTAGATCACTTTGTTTTGAACCTATATATTTGATGAGAAGTTGGAAACAACAGAATGTGAGCACCAAGGCAAAACTACCAAAGAAGGATACACAGAAAATTATCAGGATCTCTTTATTAGGCTCATATCCTGTATTAATATTGAATATAAAAGTACTCCTTTTTTTAGGCATTAAAGTAACTATAAGGAGTTATTTTACAATTTCAAATTTCTTGGGAAAAAAGGTTGCTATATATTCCTATAAATTATAGCATTGATCTGTACAGACTAAGCATTCTTATTTGAATACTACAATTTTTTTATCAGAATACATCCCCTCCCCCCCCCAAAAAAAAAAGATCATAAAGGGTTTAGTTTACAGAAATATAACTACAAGCACAAGATGTACATTTCTAATATTCTTACTGGAGCTCTGCAATCCACTGGAAAGTTGGGAGATTTATGTCCTTCATCCTTTTATACAAAACTTCTAGATTTCATTGCCAAACTCCTGTTCGCTGTTGTTTATCACCAGCATGATCAAAAAACATGAAGTCCTAAGAAGGAAACAAAAAGCAAGCAAAACAAATATTCAAAGCAAGCAAAATAAGTATTTAAAGTGCCTTCCTCTCGGAAACCTCAGATGATGAGAAGTTAGGGGCACCTCTCTCCACTCCTCATCACCTGGGTCTCTCAGAATAGGACACCAACAGAGAGAGAAAGACATGGTGAAAGACCTACGTGGAAAACTTTAAATTATCACTAGCCAAAGCTATGCTTCCTTTACTCAGGATTCCTGCCCTGGCTTTGTTTGACCTGACTCAGTCCCTTTAATTTTACCTCAAACTGGAGTCCGTCATCATGATGACTACCATCCAGTGCCATGTTTACATTCAGTGCCCCATTTTCTGTGCCTGGAGTCCTGGGTTGCTGGCACTCGCTAATGCTGTACTTCATGCACATGGCAGCCCATGAACACACCCAGCTAAGGAAAACCTGGTTCTTGCACAGGGCCGTTAGAGGCTGGCGAGAACTTTCCAAACTCAAGGTGCTTCACATGCCCCTTCCCTCCCCTTCTGCAGCCCTGCCAACACAGCAGCAGTGAACTTTTTGAAATGGTACCTGATGCCCAATTGCAATGGTAAGTGGAAACACCGGTGTGTCACAGCTGTTTTCAAAGAGCAAAGTGAGCTGCACTGCAGTATTCGTCGTGGTAGAGTCAGAGTGCAGCTGAAAAGCGCTGTACCAAGTTAGATGTGCTTTGCCTCCACAGACATCCCTCCCATTGGAGATGACTCCTTTAAGAGCATTTAATCCTGCTCAGCTCAGTGCTTCACATACTTCCAAGGAGAGCCGGGAGGACCTGGCTGCAGCATTCAGCTGTCCAGTTCACCCACTCAGCAGGCTGCTCTGGCTTTGGATGGGTCTCTTGGCTATTGCTGATCTGCACTTTTCTGGTTTCACCATCCACATAAACACGCTTGACTCTGCTAATGTGTCTGTATGGAGTCTTCCCTTTACAGGGTTTCTCAGTCCCGTCACAAGTAAAGTTCTCCTTAAATACACTTAGCACTTCCCATAGTCTAGAATAAGCTTAATAGCTGAAATAATTCTGTTGCCCTCTGTGGTGAGTTTTACACACAGAAAGTTCACAACAAGCTGTCGCTCACTTCAAAGAGCTGAGTTAAATCCTTTGCCAGCACAATTTGAACATGGAGATGAAAAAGTTCATATTCAAGTATTAGTGTAGAACAAACTTACGATAAGGAAGCAAGCGCCTATCATGACAGCTTTCATTTTTACATCAAGGTCCATTGGGAATGTGATTCCAAAGTTATCTGCATCTGTAACAGCTTCTTTCAAAAGCCCAGTCCACTGCTTAGAAATCCTCCCAACAGTACAAGTCTCATCCACAGATTTCACCTAGTTTAATGTAAAATTAAAAAAACAACAGCAAATCTGTCATTCATAATATTCCCAAATCCTTTTCATAATAGAACCATTTGAAAGCTTCAGATTGTGTTATTTGAATTAATGCAGTCATTGCATGCAACTGTTTGTACCAAAAGGCAACCCTGACTATCAGAAAGTCAGTCTTAAGTAGCACAGACGTGAACTTAATTCTAAATCTGACTGCGGAGTTCAATGCTTTAATAGTGTTGGAAGACAGCTACCACACGCACGCACACACACTCTGCTGGAAGTGTTGTCTTTTAGCCAAGAGAGTGAATTAGTTTCTCCTGCCATGTATCAGGAACTGCTCAAGTGAAAATTAAACAAATTACATTCTTGTGTTCCAAAACAAAGACTAGCCCTTTGTCGACATGATATTTCCTAAAGTTAGTTCCAGTCTTCAGGGCCGTGTGAAAGACTAGTCCCCAAAATAAAATTATACTAAATTTGCTTAGTAGCCATTTGCAACATAATTTTAAATATTAAACAGTAGACTAATGTACCTACTACTTCATGTGTAGGAAAATAATAATGAATTAATCACGATTATTTTTAAGTGCAAGTTGTAATGCTTCAGTTATTCAAATCTATATTTTAGGTCTAGATTAACGTGATTTACTTGGTCATTGAGTGATTATTAAATGATAAAATGGGTGGTTGTAGGAAGTTGTTTTATTAAATATCTGATACAGCTAAGAATAATATTTTTTTTAGGATCTAACAATATTTTTGTTAGGACAGACAGAGAGTTGGGGTTGTTCAGCCTGGAGAACAGAAGGCTCTGGGGAGACCTTATAGCGGCTTTCTGGTATCTGAAGAGGGCCTACAAGAAAGCTGGAGAGGGACTTTTTACAGGGGTGTGTAGTGACAGGATAAGGGGTAATGACTTCAAACTGGAAGAGGGTAAATTTAGAACAAATATTAGGAAAAAAAATTTCACAATGAGGGTGGTGAGACACTAGAACAGGTTGCCCAGGGAATCTGTGGAGGCCCCATCCCTGGAAGTGTTCAAGGCCAGGCTGGATGGAGCTTTGAGCAACCTGATCTAGTGGGAGGTGTCCCTGCCCATGGCAGGGGGGTTGGAACTAGATGATCTTTAAGGTCCCTTCCAACCTAAACCGTTCTATGATTCTATGAAAATAGATTCAAAAAGATTTTTCTGCCAAATATTTCAATTAAGAGATTTGTGTGCAGCTACAGGGAATCTGTCTCACTGATCACCAATGAGTGGCTTTAAGATGTCATTTCTGGAAGTTTGTCTGTCTTATCTAGAGCAATCTAGATATCTAGGGAAGTGAATTGATAATGCTAGCATTAAAAGATTATGTACTAATTACTTAATATATACAGCAGTTCAGTTGACAGGTAAGAAGTCAAGCAACAAACTACTATCTGAAAGAAGATACAAACAATTTTTAGCATTGCATACCTCAAAATTAACATCCTCACAACAGCTGCAGACAATACATGGGCCAGCAATTTTCAGTATATCCATTCTTTTCTCATCTTGAATGGTAAACTTTGGCAGGCAAGGATGCCAGTTCTGGACAACATAACCAACCGGTGTTCCTGGAGGTGCCTGAACTTCTAGCTTCACAGGAAAAAGAAAACCTCCACGTGAGTGTTCATGCTTTGATATGCTTGTTAGAGAAAACCCACAGTAGCACACAAACCAAACGCAACAATTTTTCCACAACAATCTGGCTTTCCAATGCATGAAGCTGCACGGGGTTTTCTGTGAACATTTTCAGAAAACTGCACACAAATTGCAGACCTCATATGCAACTTTTGCCTTCACAGAAAAAAATAAGATGGTCCTAAGGCTATAAGTACACAAGCTATATATCTACAGTAGAAAGATCAAAGTCTAGTGAAAGAAAGGCTGTGAGCATCCTGAAAGCATTCAGTGAAGACATCACAGGATGCAGCTACTATAAATCCCTCAGTAAGAGCTCTGAGTAGGCTCAGATTTGAGGCTTCAGAAGTTGCACCACCTCATAATTATTTTAATACTAAAAAAGCTCATCATTTCATGGGTTGAATTTCACTACAGCTTTTGTAAGCTGTTACCCAACTCTTACACTGCAATTCCATCTCCAGCACAGATTTCGGCACTCGCTACAAGTTCCCTGATATGCTGCTGATTCCAGTTTTTCATTACCGTAATCAGAAGCAGCCAGAGCGAGCCTGTGTTGCAGCACACTAACTTCTTCCCAGACCACAGAGACCCCATGCACAAATCTCACAGATCTCTCTCCCCACAGCTTACAGACAAAACCCGACTTGTTTCATCTCGCCTCCCGATTCAAGACAACCCCATCTTAAAACTGCACAGGTGGACCACGTCCCGCATGAGGGAAGGTGGTGAGAAGGAACAACTCACCTCCTGTAAGCAGCATGGAAAGCAGCATGAAGAGCACCGAAGGGGTCTCTGCAGTGTTATCACCTCGTGGCCCAGGTTATCTATAATGCGGAGGGTGAAGGGTCGTGATGGCCCGCAGCAATTCCTGGTACAACAGTCAGTGTCCTCTGCTGCAAAGTATACCCTTTGCCCCAGCGTATTCTTGATTTCATATTTGTTGTTTGTTTCAAAGCCAGTCAAAACTGAAAAACAGGAACAGAACTATTAAATTTCTGAGGTCAGAGAAGTCACCATGCTAACTCTAAAGCTACCCTTTGGGAAGGCAGCCCTCACTCGACATCTTGTCAGACGCAGCTACCGGCAAAGGGAAGCAGTGGGGAAGGACCCTTGAGCAGAGCAGCCTGACAGAGAATTTCAGAGAAGCCGCCATGAACATGGCAACATGGAAAGAGCACAGAGATGTCCATCAGTCCCCTCCCACCAGATACGGACACCTACTGCCAGAGCAAGCACCACAGCATGGAAGATTCCCAAGGAAGAGCTGAAGGGATGAGAATTAAAGAAACTAGTGAATTTGGGGGTGAAGCAAGAAAAGGGCTCTAGAGGGCACAAATACATTCAGAATGAGAAGGCCACAAAAAAAAAAAGGCTCACTGTCAAGAATCACAGCAGCACAAACAGAAAACAACAAGAGCCAGGACAGAAATTTTGATTAAATTCTCTAACAAATGAAAGTACTCTTGAAGCATTATGGAAAGAAAATGCAGCAGCACTAGGTGTCAGCCGAGATGGATGGTCCGTTTTATTTCTTCTGTTTCAAAGACACTTGGTAACATGACTTTGATATTCTTAAAGTGGACAGAATGAGGGGAGCAGAGGGAAAGCAGTTCAATTTGCTAAAACAGCAGGATTGCCTGGAAATGGCATCGAAGCTGCATGCCAGTCTATGGAATTAGATGGAGTAAGAGAGGACAGAAAAGAAGATCTTTAAAGTAGGCAAGAGAGGCAAGTAGAAATCATGTGAAAGAATAACATGGGAAATGTGTGACTTCAGCTATAACTAGCTACCAAGATTATTCAGTCACATTGCTACATATCTTTTAAGATATAGAACCTGCTTAAAATCCTCCGCCCTCCTATTTTCTCCATCCTCTCCTCCACAACTTGTGCAGGAATTGAGACAGATAACAGAGGCAGGAAAGAGAAAGGTAGCAATCCACCTTGAATACATAGTGTCAAAGAAAGTCTAAATTTTCCCATTCTTGAGTTTATTAGATTTAAACATTTCTCTGTTATAAATGCTTTTCACTTACTCTCAAGAAGTTCAATTTGCTGATGAATTAATATCTGGTCAATCTGTTTGTGGTTGAAAAATTAAACAGAATAAATAGTTAACAAGTTGTAACTAAGAGAAATCTAGTTTTAAGCAGCATATCTGTTTCATTTCAAAACGCAGATTTATGGATCAACACATTGTCGAGAGGCAGAACATCTACCGGTAAAGCTGTGGAAGTAGCTCACGTCCCCCCCTTGTCCTGGCCTCTGTCAGTTTAGCAGAACAGTGTTTCAGAGCCCCGGAGCAGATGGCAGAAGCTGTACCCAAGCTGGTCTGATTACAAGCACACAGGGCGAGTATGCCCTTGCTCCTTTCAGGACTTAGGGTGGCTCCGCTACCGAGCCTGACAGAGCCTCCGACATCACATCTCCCAGATACCTACATCAGGAGTCCACACAGACAAAAGCAGGAAACGGAAATTTTAGAGCAGAAGCTCAGCTGCTGCTCAGCTCTGAGTAAAACTCAGGAAAAATCAGCCTCTCCTCACTGCTGCTCTTTTTTTTTTTTTTTTTTGAGCAAAACTGGCAATAATACATCAGTGTTAAGCCTTGATATTTGCTCCCAGTGATGAGATGAACTGTACTTTTACAGTACAGGGACATATTCTGTAATGTGGAAACAATTCTTATTTTGCTATTAGCATTCTCTACGCTGTGCAGTCTGACTAGCGCCTCTCTTAACAACATTAGGAAGAGACGTGAAGAAAGCATCATGTAGAAAATTAAGCACCTCTAATGTACTACAGTTGCCCATATTATATATATTTATTATATACACCTTACCAAATCACATTACATCTCACAAACAGTGGCTTCAGAAATGGGAAGAATGCATGACAGCCCCGCAACCTTTAGCATCTCACCATCTCACTTGGCAGGAGTGCACTCCGTGAAGTGCTGCAGCCACAGCAGGCACCTCCACACTCAAACATGCATCAATCATATCACAAAAGGCTTCACTTAGCAGCCCAAACCAGCAACCTACGCAGCTGCAACAAAGCCAGATGCTTTTTTTTTAAGCTATTTCACAGATGCAGGCTGCTTCTCAGGTGGATGAATACCTGTTCTCTAGGGAAGAAGGAAGGATGCAGGTACCTGTGTGAGATATTCCAGCCCAGGAGGGCAGTTGGGAAGAGGAGGAGGGACGGGCATCCAGATTGTCCCCTCCTTCACAATGGGCTGGTTCTGGATGGGTGGAACAGCAAATCCAGCTGGAAATGGACTATGGAAGCCATAGCTCCCCGCACCTGCAACACCTGGTGTTGTGGAAGAGATGCAGTTATGAAACTTAGATATTGGAAAAGAATGGCCTCATGGATCTTCAAAAGATTAATTTGTTCACTATTTTGACCTACGAAGATCCTTATACCTACAATACATTTCAGTTATGAATACTACAACTTTCATAAGAGAAGTTACACCGGATTGGGATGTTCTAATCCCTCTAGACAAAATCAAACAAAATAAATAAAAACACCATTCTTGAATATAGCAGAAGTTTTATTCACATAAAGACATGCAATTCAGAAAATTAGAAATAAATAAAAGAAGGTTATCTCTAAGTAGACAAGACAGAATACCTTTAAATACATGAAAAGTGTTGGCATTTACAAGTTGCCACTTGAGCAAATGAGGAATTTTAAGATAAAGTTTTCCTGGAATTATACCTTCTACTTATGTAATAGGAAACGTCCTTTTAGCAAAGTTCATCTGCAGGTTTCAAACCAGATAACTGTGATCTAAAAACTGCACTTTCTCATTTGTTTAATGGATTGTCTTTCAAAACTCAGGAAATCCACAACTCCTTCACGGAGAAGGCATGTAGGAAAGAGGGAAATAGTTCCACATTTTGTGAATGTCAAATAAGTCTTCTCCAGTTAGCACTCAATGTGAAACACAAGCTCTCCTGAAGCACTTCAGGGTGTAAATGCTCAGCATCCCACCAGATGGCACAGGCAGCACTGCCTTAGTGCCCATCACCCGTCCCACGTCCCCGGGCTGTGCGCGGACCCCTGCCCTGCCTGAGTATGGTCCTGCAGCAACACGGCCTTTGCTCCAAAGATGCTTTATGACCTTGTAGCTGAAGCTGCTGAAGGTGTTATTGAAAGTTACAGAATAAGCACTGTATTTTTCCCCCTCATTTAATACTTTCCTGATAGGCAGATAAGGCCTTTAATCTGAAGCAGAGGAATTTTCTGTTTTACTCAGAAGCAAGCACAATGCAGAAGCCACAAAGGGTATTTTTGTAGAGCTGTACGAAGACGAAGAGTTCAAGAGCTGCTGACCTATAGACTTATCTTTGGCCCAAATCAGTTCAGCACCGATGTTTCACACTACATTACAAAACATGGACTGCACCAGGTGAACGCTTACGCTGTGGCCATAAGCGGGACAGTACCTCAGCTGATGTAAATTGCTGTGGCTTAAAACTCACAGGTGGCAGAATCACTCACCCCAGAGAAGGACCCACCCTTATGGAATAAAAAATCCTTTTATGTCTGAGCACAGGCTTTGCACACAAACTGACTTTCTACTGCTATCGTGTGTAAGTGTCAGCACATACGTTATTGAAAATGAAAAATGCTCCCTGACCTTCATCGCACAGGTGGCACCTGCCCGTTCCCTGCTGAAGGCTAAGTGTGCTGACAGACCTCCGAGTGCCTTGCCACCAGATGCCCAACCTTTGACTGATGAACAGCTCAGTAACCTGGGCCAAACTTTATGCATTTTATCTATGACCTACGCTTTGAACCTGATTGTTAGATATTGCTTATTGTGATTTGGTTCTTCGGAAAGCAATTAGTTACCAGCACATGAGAAACTATTTGTGAGTGCTGCGTTTTGAATGGGGAACAGAAAATGAGACAGAAAAGGAGAAAAGAAAATGAGTGAAAGTGTAAGTTACAACCACATGCAAAGTACAGGAACAGAGTAGGGAACAGGAACGGAATACATGGAGCAGCAGAACTGCAAGAAGAAAGCAGTTGTTCAGTTCTTGATTTGTAGAGAAAAATAGAGTGAGATACTGAAATAACGTTAATTACAAAATCTGATCAACAGCAAGAAGCTGTCACACATTAATTGCTTTGCATCGGTAACACCTCCCTAACACACTCCCCACAGTGACCACTGAGGAATATTCAACATTTTTAACTTCTACCACGATTGGTACTGCTCAGCACATACTAACATACAGCACCAAGAAGGAAAGAAGGTGACTTTCCAGCGAAACAGAAAGTAACAGAAACTCTACAGAATTAACAGCAGAAAAGTAAATAGGAGATGGTTGCCTTCGTGAAACCTCCTGCTTCCCGTGCTTACTTCCTAATGGTATAGCCGGCCTGCAGCCAAGCAACCTACCTTGGTAAGTCCCAGGTGCGGGCTGAGGGTAGTCACAGGGGACTTGATTTCCTGGTGCATAGTTTGTGTTTGAAAATCCAGGTGCCGGTGCAGGCTGATGTGCTGGAAGAACGGAACATATGCTTTGAGTATTGCTCATTTCCTCCTGCCCTAGGGTGAAACATCCCAACGTTGCCTCCTTTTTCAGAGAAGACACATAACAAAATTAAGCAGCTGTTTTCTGGATAGCAAAAACTGTATAACAAGCTCGTATTTATGCACAATATGTATATTAAACATCACTCTAACTTAAAGAGTTCTGATCCTTAAAGTGTAGAAAAAAGGCAGGTATTACACATGATGTCATGAAGATATCACAGAATCATTTAGCCTGGAAGGGACCTCTTAAATCACCTAGTCCAGCCCCAGCTCAGGCAGGGTCAGTTCACTCTCAGTCTGGACAAGAGATGCCTTTGTTCATTTATATTTAGAAGGAGGCTTTAATTCAAAGGAATGCCAGGGAACTGACAGGCTGCTTTCCTGCCTAGAAAGACTGGTAACGAGCCATTCTCCACTATATAAAATATTTTCTCCCAATTTCTTCAAGTTAGGACTATATTAATGCCTTACCAGCAGACTCAGAGGGTTATGGATTTAAAAACGTTTACCAAGTTCAGTTTGTAAGCAGGAATAACTTGAATTTCAAGATTATTTATTTATTTATTTTAACTTCAGAAATCAAGATTTGAAAATGTAAACTATACCTTTTGTAAATGATTCAATTTTAAAATTTAAATAATTTCAATTTGAAACATTCATATATATTTCATAAAATCAGAAGGTAAACTAATAGCTAAGCTAATATTGTTTGAGTACCTGTGAAGGACCCATGTTATCTTTGATATTAGAAAAAGATGACGTTTTGTTTATATTTTACTCACCTTGCATTGCTGTGGATCTGCTTATAATTGTTCTGCAAAACAACATTTTTATTTAATTTTTTAATATATAATTTCATACAGGAGTTATTCAGAGTTCTCTATTTATTATTGATAAAAGAGACTTCCCTGTCTAAACCGTATGGGAAAGCTGAATTACAAATACAAGCTAAAATAACTTTAAATATTTCAGCTTCCTTCTAGGCTATGTCTCCACCACAACACATTGGTGCATTGTCTATGTCTGCGTTCGCGCTTTGAGTATCCTGAAATCATCCTTAACTCGGAGGGAAGCATCAGGGTGTGCAGTTACTTCATTGCAGTGCAGGACACCATCGTGCAGCCATTCAGAAACATCATGCGATTCACATGAACAAATTACTGGAGTAATTTCAGAGCAACTGGTCTAGTGCATTGACGTTAGGCTACAAAACCTGCTTGGGTAAGTCCTGGAGCAGCCGTGAGGCCATGCTACCACCTACTCACTTCTTTATGCTATTCCACTTCTTAAGTGGTACTACGAAATATCACGGATGTAATTTTAGTCTCCACACAATAACAAAGGGTGGGCTTGCACAGGTGAGTGGGCTTCCACAGCAGAATATCATGAGTGAAAGCGCCAACTGCTTGTCTTTTTCTTTCTACTCTTCCAGGGTTGCCAAAAGGAGATTAAAAAAAAAGCAGAAAGAACATTTACTGATGCCAGAATCAACCTTGAGAGATACTCCTTTCAGTCTCTGGAGTAACAAGAGAAGCAAGACAATGGCAGCAACTTCTGTTAAAGAGGTCCAAAATAGCCAGGAGGTCTGTAAGTGGAAGTGTAAAAAAGAACAACATAGGAGTTTCTTTTTACAGGATCAAAAGCTTTAAAGTAAACAATAAACCTAGTTATTCTTTAAAAAGAATGCAGTTCAAGTTAAACTAGTAATACATTTGTCTGTTACGGTTCTTCCATCTAGTTCAGTTCAAGATGGTTATTCATAGCTGTAAATGAAAGTGAAAGCAGTTCCTTCCCGCTTTTCACTCACAGAGTAAAAACAGATGTCACAGGAGGACATTTAACAGTTCTGGGATGACATGGCATCTAGCTCACTTCCCAGTTCATACACAACATCCTCTTTGCTTTATAAATTGGTCTTAAAGTGTTCCTTTTTTAATATATTTTTTCTTACACTTTACTAACTTTACTAACAAAACCACCATCCTGTTTCACATACTTTAATTGGATTCTGGTCCCCATATGAATGCAGGTTAAAAAAAAAAACATAATAGGAAATAATTTAAAATTATGCATCTAATTTAAAAATCTGAAAGAACACATTCAACCTACATAACTTAAACCTTGTTCTTGCAGTTGCTAATATAAAGTGCCAAGTTTAATATATAACCATATTGAAGTATGTTGACAAAACTACCAGCTTGTAGGAATAGCACAAATTAAAGATGAATAAAAAAGTGTTATTTAAACTAGCAAAAGATAGTTTATACTGTGAGATGTTCCAGCTACCTGAACTTCAGTGAAATACTCAGAATGACAACTGAACCCTTTGGTAAAGGGAGAGTAGAGACAGAATCATATGATTTATTTAAAAGAAAGTCTTTATAGTAGCTGTCGTGGTTTAGGCCAAATCAGCTACTGGGGACGTGGGGGACCCCAGACGGGACCGACAGATGCTCCTTCTTCAAAAAGAGGCAGAGGAGGGAAAAATAGACTTGTGACTTTAGAAGGAACTAAACTACTTTAATGAAATATTAATAATAAATTAAAAGGAAATAATGAAATAGATACAAAACCGTATCAAGCTCCCAGGATGACAATCACGACACCACCTGGCACTGGGGCAGTCCCAGGCTGGACTCAGTGACGGACAGGAGCTGGATTTCGGATCTGCATTCAGGATCGGGATCAAAGGCAGATGAACAGACAGAGTCCTCCTCGGACGCCGGCCATTGAAGAAAGAGGCTGACCCTTTGATCCCTCAGCTTTTATACTGAGCATGATGCAGGTGGGATGGAATACCCCGTTGGTCAGTTTTGGGTCACCTGTCCTGTCCGCTCCTCCCCGCAGGTGCGACCCCTCTATGCTTTTCCCCTTCTGACCCCCCAACGCGGCAGATAACCAAGTCAGCTGCCCTTGGGTGTTATAGCAGTGAGCGTAAGCAGGAGCTTTTGTGCATACCATGCCTGGGCATCAGCTATAAACATTGGTCTTATCACTCTGAGAGGGAACAGTGTCTGCACAATATGCTGTTAATTTCAGTAGTTAAAGAGGCCCAGCTAAGAAGCAAAGTTACTGAACAAAATTGGTCCTGTTTTACCCCAAACCAGGACACTAGCCCAGAATCTTTTTTCTCCCTACAATCGCACATATACGCCACTCTTCAGTCTAGGATTTAGAAAATGTTGTTATGCTCTATATCCAGAAAATCAACAAAGATTTTACAAAGTTCAACTCCCATTTTATCAGACATGATGCTAAAGAGAATAGTTAAGATTATTTCTTTTATTAAAATCGTCTCCTTTCTTCTGTTGGTTTTTATCTCGACTCCTTCTATCACCTCCAATTCAGTCACCAAGACTAACATATTGTCAGTCATGCCCTGCTTTTCATCTGAATAATTTATAAAGATTGTGAAATAACATACAATTCTAAGATAACAAAAGAATGAGGAACAAAAACTCAGTTTTGTCAGCCTTTATATTGCACAATGTAGTGTTCAGCCATGCTGCTACGTGTGGGGATATTCCCACCTGGTGAAACCTCAGTCGAAAAACAGTAGTAATGGGAAGACCAGTCACTTAGAAATGTGTCGGTTCCAGCTGCCTGGGTTACACAAAGCAATGATTCGAAGCCTACATTTTCATTTCAGTTTAATAAAATGAGGCTCTACGTGCTCCTAGGTGTTACTAGTTCTAGCAACTAGTAACAATTTATTTTAAAATAAATACAGGGAACAATCATTGAAACATTACTTACTTAGCGGGGAGAAGTAAAGGTATTTGCATTTAGCTCCCACTAATAGAAGAGAGGAAGAATGCTATTTCTTTGTAATGGAGTTAAAATTTCACAGAATTAAAGAAAAAAAATAAAGTGCTTCATCAAGTAGAAGCCCATTACTGAATTAATTTTGGCTCAACAAAAACAGTAGCTGCATGAATCCGTTGTGCTACACTGGCCACATGCTGCAACCTGAATTCACGACGTAAATTTGAGAGTAAGTTGTCTTGAAATGAATAAGCTGGCCACGGTGTTCTGGAGCACCAAAAGAAGCAGCTGTATATCTTTGCGTACATCTTAATAAAAGCTTTTACAAGGCCCAGAGCAACCCGATCTAAATTTGAATTTAGGCTGGCTTTAAGCAGAGGGATGGACTGAATGACCTCCAAAGGTTATCCTTTCCAACCTAAATTATAGTAGGATTATAAGGATCCTTCACGTTTGATTAGATTACCTGAGGTATTTGCTGATCAAACATTCCCCAAAAGCCCCCAGCTGGAGCGCTGAAGGCCGAGAGGTGGCTGGGGACCAGGTTCTGGCTCCCACCACCTCAGCCCTCACTGGGGGTAGTTTGGGTGAGGGCTGTGCCGGGAAAAGCCACCGAGTTTTGCCCTTTCCGGACAGTAACTCATAGCTCCGGGTCCACTCTTCCAAAGGGAGTACAGATGACATGTAAAAATCCTCTCTTCTCTGGAGGAGGGGCCATGCTTGGGTTTAGCTTTACACAAGGGAAAGCAGAAGCAATTTTGCTCGCAGGAAGGAAGCACAGGGGAAGTGGGACACACTTCCTGCAAAGTGGCTGTCCGGTAATGAACGACCCTTATGAAATAGTCTCTGGACAGTCTGAGGTCCCCCCGCTGTGCCTGCCGGCAGTGGGAACGGCAGGGGCTGCCCGCCCGCCCTGCACACAGCCAGCTGCCTCCCCCAAAAGTACAATGTGAACCCCACAGTGGGGCTTCCAGCGTCAACTACTGCAGCGCGGAGAGGAAATGAAAGGCAAAAGACCCGACACACACACGCAAAATGGTCCTTCAAGTGCCAAGACCGGCCGTTCAGCTGCAGGTTGTCAAGCTGACAGCTGACCTCCACATCTCAGTTGCTGTACTGCTCACGAAAGGGACTCTTATCAAGAAGTCTCATTCTTCATACCCTGTCCCTAAATGCTGTACTACCTAGAACTCATACTGCCAGCCTTCCTCCTCATCCATAGGAGTTCCCAGACTTTTTCCCTTTGCCGTCAGAAGTACCAGTCAACTACTGCAACAGCCTAAACCCTCTCACCTAGTACCAGCACACCCAGCCCCATTCCTCACTTTCTCCTTACTTTCCTGAATCATTACTCAAATGGGAAACATGGAAGCAACCCTCAGAGGCATCCAGGTGCCCCGGCGCAGTGGTTTTCCCCCTCCAGGAGTTTTGAGTCCAAGCACTTAAGGACAGCCAAACGCTTTTGGACAGGAAATCGAGGAAATACGGGTTCCAAAGGAAGTCAGAACAAAGCTGTTCTAGTTCAGAAAACAGTAAGGAAATAACATCCCTGGATTGTTCCTTTTTAAAGAATGGCAGAATGCCCATGTTGCTTTCCAGTCACTTTCCCATTTTCAGAACTGCATTACACAACTACCTCTCCCCTATCCTGATGCATGTCACTAGATACACTGTAACTGATTTAGAAAGATCTTAATTCAGTTAACTACAGAGCTTCCAGTTTACATCAAAAAAAAAAACAGTATACTGGCATGCAATCAGTTTCGTTTCTTATCCAGCTCACTAAAATACTCCCAAGAGCATATTAACGTAAGCCACCAAGCACAAATATCTCACGTGGTGCCATTTAAATACCAAGCCAGGCCCTTTCCAAGGGGGTTTATGATTCAAAAAACAGACTTAGAAAGCCAAATAGCTGTGAGGCATGCATTAGTTCACCCTAGCTAGCTTTGTGGCACTTCTTTTCATCATCACATTATATTAGACTATTCAGCCACTAGATTTTAACCTTGACTGCTGGAGAAACAGTATATTTAAAAATAATCTAGTTGATCTAATTAAAGAGGTTATTTTCTGCTAAAGTTAACAAAATAGCCTTCAGAGAAGGAACGAAATGAGTTACAGGCTGACACAAAATTATTTTGTTCTGATGCCGTAAGGCACGCTCTCCCCTTACGTAGACACCTCTCCTGAAACCTGGGGAGTCCCAACACCTGAGAGACAAAAATAGGGATGCCACCCTGGGTCCCCAGCCTCTCTGCGACGAGGGCACGGCTCTAACGCTGCCCGCCTCGCTGCTGGGTGCCAGCACCACCATCGCCCGACCGTGCTCTCCCAGGAGAGCCTTGGCAGCAAGGTCCTTCCTTAAATCAGTCTTCGCAAGCAAGACGCTTTGCCAAGGAGAGACACTTTCTAACTCAACGCGCAATCCCCGACTGGAAAACACGGCCCTTCTTATCGCTGTAATGAAAAAAATAACAGATACCTGAAAGCGCCACCCAGACAACGCTTATAGTCACAGCAAAAAAACACCCGTTCCCAAAGCCGATCCCGCACCGAACCCCGCTTCCAGCCGCCCCGCTCCGCTCCGCGGTGCCTGTCCCGGCCCGGCCCGGTCCCGCCGCCGCCGGAACGCCCAGCGCCGCGGGCGGGAGCTGCCGGCGCCGCCGCCTCCCGGGGCAGGGACGGGGCGGGACGGGACGGGGAGGCAGCGCACCCTCCTCTGCTCAGGAACAAACGGGCGTTTATCAATCGTACCGGGAAACGCGGCCCAACGTGGCGGCAGCCGCGGACTCATTCAACCGCTTTCTTTTGCCGTGGCAGCGGAAGAGAAGGGCAGATATTTTCTTAATTCTGAGTGATGCAGTATCTCTGGAAGGTTTCTTTGCAAAGCCAGAAATTTAAGGTAGTAATGTCTCTCTCGGTGTAACTTTTACAACTAAAATAACACAGGTGTTCTTTCATTCAGGAGGTACGGCGGTTCAAACTTGCCCATATAACTATATATATCAAATGATTATTCACAGGAAAGTATAATCCTAAAAAACAATGTCTTAGGGTTCCTATAATCTTTACACTAACACCTTCTCCTGTCTGAAAAAGTTTGCACTGTAACCTACATGTTCCACAAAGACAGCTGATTTCTGTGAAAAACCTGTCAATGGAAGAAAAACAACCCCAAACCTACTCCTTTGATTGATGCTTGCCCTGATGCACTGATTCTGAAAGATTTCCTGAAAACACACGTGATTTGAGGAAATTATTACCTTATCTTGGGTTCATTCTAATGTCTGATACTACATTAATACTTACCAGTATGATGCTATTTGGAGAAATACAGACAGTGCAGTGCATCCATACTGCTTGAGGAAACACTTTTTAAGTCTGAAAAGGTCCAAAGTTTCTAGAAGTTCACTATAACTTTTAAAGTGTTCTTGATTTCAGAAACTTTTGCCTCTAGAGAGCTACCCCAAATGTGTCTTACAAAAAGGGGCAGTTTCATCACGCAGAATCCAGACATACATGATTATGAGAACTGGGGTAAGGTTCAGGGGCACCTATGACTTTGTTTACTCTTTTGGTAACAAATTTGACTGTACAAGGTGAAGCCCCAGACAGACAGACAATACTTTAATTTCAAAACTGACTGTATAGAAATATATTTTGTGGGTGGTCCCAAGTTTACTGTACTTCCCTGGTTCCATGTAAGCTCCATGGAGCCACTCACCATCCTTTATCCATTAGCAGCCCTTTAGTGATGAAGAAGGGGGAGGCCCAAAACAAGGGTACCAGGAGAGCTGCTGAAGGTCTCTCGTGTAAAAGCAGCTGTAATGTTAGACCCAGATGATCACTTTAAAACAAAGGCTCATCAAGGCTTCTGTTAAATAAGGTTTAAAATAAATTTATTTTAAAAAAGGCAAAAACAAGCAAAAGAAAATAAACACACAAAACTAAAAAACACAGTGCTGTATCTCCAAGTGCCCCATTTGTTGGTGGATTTGTTGTTGGATCATGTAAAATTCAGACAGGGAAGTGTTAAATGCCTCACTTTCAGCTCAGCTTTTTCAAAAAGAAGATACCTTATCATAAATCATGTTGTATATACCAAATATTTTCAGGTTAAAGACGATCAAAATATGCAGTTAACATCAACGTGACATAGATAAGCCATGGATATATTAAACTGAAATGCCTGATTTTATAATGGTCATTGTAGATTTATGCAATGCTTGTTAATGATCATCATAAAACATTCCAGGGTTACAAAGAAACTGGTATAACATATTGCAGAGGATTGGCTTACGGAGACATTTCTGTAAATGTGACTGTTAAGATTCACGTGGAAGTCCTATTGTCTGCAAACATGTAGTCTATATTTTTACTGTAGTGGATCTTCATTTACATATCAATGAATTTTTAATCTTTAGACTCTATAAAATCAATTACATTCTAGATTTTTTTCTAACACATTACAGTGAATAACAAAATATTTTCCTAAATTTTAAATTTAATCCTTAATCTTCCTGCTAGCTTCTCAATGTTTTTGGTTCCTGGACCATTCAATAAACACGATAAACTGAGATTTAAAATAAATAAATAATAAATTAGGGTCTTTTGAACTAATGTTCATATTGTTCAAAGTTGTATCTTTCATTCTTCAGAAGCCGTTGGATATTATTACGTGTACAATGTGTACAGGTGCAGATAAAACCTAATGAGATGCAATATGCAAGCCTTATTTTTAGGATAGCAGAATTATAAAACAAAGCAAAGAACAGTTCTGTTCCATCAAAGGATCTAAATAATGGATCTATGGTAGCAAAATGCACTTTTGATATTTCCATCTCTACGCTGCCACTATCCTTTTCTTTCATTATACATTCCTATTCCTCAAGTCTTGGGACTACTTCCAGACAAGTACTAGTTACTTATGCAGAAGATAATCCTGTTTGATAGATGAGTAGAAACAAAAATGTGTGATGTTTTCCCAAGAAGGGAGATAGTCTGCTCCTGCTGCGTTAGGGACTAGCTAGCTAATCCTTAAAATAAGTTCATCAGTTGTCAAGGGGGCTACAGTAAGTAGCATCATTCTGAAATACTAGATATTTCAGATAGCATCAAATACAGCCCATTGCTCAGACAGCACAACAAATAGAGCTGCCTCTTTGCCAGATCCCACAGCTTTGAATACCTTTGCAGCACGGTATTAACTGCAGTCCACCATGGATCGCGTTATGTACCTTGAAGTAACAGGTGAAGAACTTGCTGCTCAGAGGTTACAGAGTGCAAATTAGAGACTTACAGTAAGACAGCCAGCACCAGTCCTGACAGCTTCTCCAGGAATACCAGGGGCAAAGGAACCCCTGGATGGATAACTCTGAAAGAAAAAATTACCTCGTCATCAGGAAAGAACGGTTCTGAAAATTGAATATGAATCTCACCCCATTCCAAGACAGGATGCTAGAAAAGAGTATGAAATCCTGTCCCAACTATCACCTCTTACAACCTACCAAATTAATAGCCCAGTTTTCATGGCCTTTACTCTGATCAGGGTTGCACTCAGCCACACTGAGGGCTGAAAGATGGACAAATTGCTTCCCGAGTGTGGGGGTTTTGGACTTCCATGGACATAGCTGAGAGCAGCTTCAGCAGGAAATAAAGTCAAATTGCGGAGGGGCTTGATGAGCTGCACAGCAGAGGTCTGCTGCGATCCCAAATTGGTGTTGTGTCACACGAAATCATCCAAACTGCATCGCTGACGGAGCCGCTTGGCGTGCTGCGCCAGTTGCAGAGCCGCCCTGCTGCCATCAGGGATTTGGCCCACGGTGCCCATACTAGCTGTTCGAAAACTTGAGTGCACCTGGAAAAGTTGTAACAGCTTTTCTGGATTGCCCTAAATTCATCCTTATAATAAAATCTGGCAGAAAGGAGTAGTACGGACGCAGACTGCGGCCTGCCCTTGTGGCCAGCCGGCCTGCCCTCCCAGCTCTGCGCCCCGCGGCCAGGTGGGTGCCAGGGGACGAGCGGGGCTGGGCTGGGCTCCAGCTCCTTCCCATAGCGAAACCAAGCCCTCACCGTGATGTTGTTGATCCTGAAGTCTGTGCTGTTTACAGATTCACATGTTTAATATCCAATAAAAAAAAAAAACAAACAAACTCAAACCAAAATAAAAAAAAAACACCCTATCAAAACGTAGCACTCTGTTCCAATGGAAAAAGCCCAACCCAAAGCTAACACACACTTTCTCTTTCACGGCCTTTTTTTCCCCCCATGCACAGAGTGGAAAGGCAGAAATGACATTACATATCCATTGTAAAATGCAAAAATCTCTAAAGATTTCTTAGGTTTTCTCCTTATGGTATTTACTTTTCTCATCTTGTCAAAGAGAACAGAGATAGCAGCGTATTTCTTCCTCTTCCTTTCAGGCATTTACCAGCAGGTAAAAGCCTATTTACCTGCGGTGGCAGAAAAAAAGATGCCACAGTTCACACAATACAAAGTAAATTATCAGTCTTTGCCATATCAAATAATGCTCTGCTTTTTTTCTTATCCAACTAGGACCGCGGGTTATGCCTGGCAGTCAGTGCTTTTCTTTTAGATCAATGGGCTGAAACGCTCACCACCTTTTTATTTTCCTCAATTATTTGATCAGTGCCACAGGGGAACCGCTTAAACCTTTGGGAAGTGAGAAGGAGACCATGGTCCTAGTAATTTATTCTTTAGGTTTAGCATGTTTAACTGAAAAGAAACATTATTTGTAGATTCTTGACCCCTTTTTATAGGTATGTTGCTTATGGCCTGCGTATTCAGAATATTACTTACTACTGCTTCAGCTTCTGAGCCCCCCGACTCCGGCACCTCGTCTGATCCTGTGGTACCCAACACCAGCAATGGGATCAGTTCCTCCAGCAGCTTCTGACGCAGAGGTCTCGGTAACCTGCTTTGCTGGCTGGAATCGTGGTGACCAAAGGAGCTGTCGTCTTCTTCCTGACATCACCTGAGCAGCTCCATTTCCCTTAGTGCTCAGGCAGAACGGTGTCGGTGATGCAACACGGGAGGAAATTCACTCGCGGCTGTACATGAGAAGCATATTTGCTTTTTGTGCAGCTCAGATGGTGTATAACTGCATTTAACCTCAAGAAAGGCATCGTTTGCATGCCACAGGAAATAACAGTGATTACCGGCAGGTTTGCCTTTTGCGTCTGCGCACATAATCCCACAGAGGACGCAAACTCAATTCTCTGGCGTTTGTGACCTGGAAAGCAAACCCAGAACAGCAAACAGCCCTGGCAGACGCAGAGAAAGATTAGCTGTGAGTAGGTGGTGTTGTCTTAAACACAGAAAAGACAGAGGACGTGAGGTTTGAGGCACAAAATTGAGGGTGGTGCCAGGGAAAGGAAGGGAGGAGGGGAGAAGGATGGAAAGAAAAAAAGAAAAAATGCCTCCCTCCCCACGGCAGGCCAGGAAAGGCTCCTGAGCTGCACTGGCAGCAGCCCCAGCCAAGGAGTACATTTTTTCTCTCCTGTCTCCCACCCCTCACTTGTACACAGCTCAAAGGCTGGTGTCACTCAAACTGCGTACGCAGAGGAATAGAAAAGGTACTGACCGAGGCCAGGACCTTCAGTTTCTGACCCAAGATTTAGGGCCTGCCAAGCAGCGCTTGGGCATCCGCTGCGTAAAATCCTTCCATCCCTCTGTGTGGAAACTGCTGCGGGGATAAGGCAGGGTGGAGTAAAACAGAGTCAGTGTTATCATTTGGGGATGATGGGGCAAAAGTGAAACTGAATAGCAAATACCAGAAATGTTTCAGTGAAGAGAGGAGGAATGGTAAATCCTGACCATCCTGCGATTGCAATATTGGCTGCTCTGCACTGTACAGGTTTTACTGGCAAAGGCCACCCAGTTTACAGTCGCACAAAATGCACTTTTAAATGACAGGATTTTAGCAACACTTAGAATCTGCTGGGAGAATTTAGGTTTTAAGAGGTTAACCCTAGCCTCCTAACCCTCAGTTATTCACATTTTAGGAATCTTATCCATAATCAATAAATTATCTTCCTTTTTGCATTTCTACTACCTGTTGTATCCAAACTAGTAGTGGGTTTGAAAGCAGATAGGCAAATAATGAAACGTTCCAATAGGCAAAATCTACATTTTGATAAAACACGACAAGTCTAATATCAAACCACCACCAGCGTGTCAGACATGACATACATGTAGTAAAAGACAGTTTAAATCCAAGCATTTTAAAAAGTAGATAAATTGCTATTATTATTTCTTTGATGTGGAACTGGGGCATATAGATTCCATCACCGTCACAGCTGAGAGGCATCCCACATCTCCCGAGTCCCAGTATAGCTCTCTTTTTGGTTCAGTAATTAGCCCTTCACTAAGATAATAAAAAATGTACTCATGAAACCAGAAGAGGCAGCTAACACATTATCTCTGTATTAAACATTTGTAACTGTGGTAACAGGACTGCTGGCTTATTTGATTTCATTTAACAATGTCAAGTCAGTCATCAAGCCTGCAGTCTAACAAATGAGTTTTATGTTCTCCTTTGAGAGGGAAACTGGGTGAAAAGGGTTTTAATATCGTAATATCTTTGTTAATTCAGTATCCAGATAGCAGGATTGTACAGTTAAAATTTCCAAACCCCATAAAGCTGCAGTCCTTATATTTTTACATAGACTGACCAGCAACATGTCCCCTCAGGCTGTCACTAACAGTTGTCATAATAATTTAAACAGGAAAAGCAATTGCCACAGTGAACCCTCACCCACCATCATCAGTCTTTCCTCAAGGTGTTTGAACACAAGGCTAAAACAACAACTAAACAATAGAAACAATGCAAGGTATTTGGGTTTGCTACTAAATGTTTTTGTGCCAAACCAATTTCTTTCTTAGACTGAGAAAGAGGCTGAATAAAGTTTTACTGCTGCCAGTCATACACGTTTTTGAATGTCAGCACTGCAGATGAACCAGCATAAGCTGCTTTAGAGTCAGAAGCCAGGATATATGGAGGGAAAGAACAACTTGACATAAAGAAATAGGCCATTACAGTTTACAGCATTTAGGATTAACTGTGATACCAAGAGTTTAAAACGCAGCTTGTGTAAATCCTGTTTTCTGCTAAAGGGATACTGATACTGCAAATAGATATTTACAGGCAACATTTTCCCAGGCATGACTTTTTTTCCTAAAAAGCATTAATACTGGCTTAATTAATACAATATACCAGGAAAGCCAGCTCAGGCCAATTCCGCATGCCCCATTCCTGCAGACGTGCAGCTCTGTGTCAAAGTTGGCACTCTGGATTTCCAGGCNTGTTAAGTTTTTTTGTAAAGCCAAGCACGGTCACAGGCAACATTAGATCATACAGCAGCAATGAAGCGTTAGTAAGTCCTTGAACACTCCCCTCCCTCCAGCACCTCTCCCGGACAAGCGGGGAATGTGCGTGGTTGGGATTCACTGGCCAAATTCCTCTAGCGCTGACGTTGCTGCGCTGCTACGAAACTGGAATAACACAAAATGGTTATGTTAGGACACCTGGGGCCTTGAATGGTCATCTCCCCGTTAAAAAGGTGCATAAAATTAAAAAAAGCCAGTAAGCAGCAGCCCATTGCCATGCTGCTCGGGGTATCTTTGGCTGGAGGGGAGGTGTCCTCTCCGCTCCCTTTGCCCGTCCTCCGGAGCCCCCGCTCCCCTGCCCCGCGCCAGTCCTAGCACAGCAAAGAATATCCCAGTGCACCCAGGCCCACATCTGCTTTCTTTTACAATGTTTTAGTCTTTTGTATACCAGGATTGTTTCTGAATTCACTATTACAAAAAAAAAAAAATGCTTTTTAACTTTACTATTCTTGATTAGGCAACCTAGGCTCGTCAGGGAGCTGCTGATAAAGGAAAAGCTGTAAATGGGGTGATTTCTGACTGTTCGTGATATACACTGGCACTCCCTTCTTTTATCAACCTGTGGATGAATAGTGTAATCCCTACACACATAACCAGGCTGAGAACACAATGCTATTAAAACCAGTAAAGTCCAAGTTAATGCGTTTCATAGCAGACTCGTCTGATAAAAACTTACTGGGGACATTGAGGATTTCATTAATTAAGAAGATAACTAAGAAGTTATAAAGGTAGAAGGGCAAGAGTTTATGAGGTGAATTTACAGGTCAATTAAGAACGAGAACCGAGGAAACTCAGCGCCAGGCACTGCTTCTCACACAGAGGGCTGTGGGATTTGGGAGGTTTGGAAGCCAGGAGGAGAAAACGTAGGAAAAGGAAAATGGAGAAGATTTACATCAGACATAAACCCTGTTCACTGTTAAGACCTAGCCACCAATGTCAGGTGCAATAAACTCTTACCTCATACCAATTACCTGGGATGTGGAGTAATTACACGTGAAGAAATTGCTCATGAGGTGACCTGGTGCTCAGGCCAGGCCCATTCCTTAGAAATCCTGAGAACAGCTTTCGAGAGATTCACATTTAGCCCTATTATTTCTTAAATTAAGTTTGTCAGATTTGTATCTCGCAGCCCAGGAGATATTTCTCCCTGTTTGCTGTATCATATGGTATTATATATTGTATTTGCCTTCCAGTCCCTGATTCAAGTGTTTAATGTGACTGAGCTGCTGGTTGTTACTGATCAAGGAGATGCGCTCTGCTCTCCCCTTAACCGCATCTCACTGATGGCAAGACGAAAGCAGGATACGTCCACCCTGCCTGTGCAAGGAGAGGTCCTGGTGGGACCTCCTGGCCAAAGACCAGTTTCTCTTCCAGCTGCGGCAGGCGTGCAACGTGCTGCTGGAGGACACCGCACCAGCAGAGACGCATGCCGGAAGCCAGTGCTGCCAAGGCACGTCTGCTCCTCCTGCAGTGCTGCCGGAGGAGGCTTAGTGCCCCCCAGCCCCCAGGAAACGGCCACTCTCTTCTGCTGGAGATGGGAGGTCCAATGCCCTGGACTTGCAGCTTTTGCAAGTTGGATGGAATGAGTTGGCCTACAAGTCTATGCAGGTAGGCTCTGCAGGGTTCTGGAACCAATATGCTCCTTAGGCAGGCCTTCAAAATTGACGTAAAAGCCTTTTTCACCCTGGCATAATTATAATTGTTCTATATGATTCAATGATCTTTCCCAGAATTTCAAAGCATGTGATTTCCGCCTAAGTGTGTCTATATTAGCATTAATCAGTATTTTCTACAGCTTTAGAACTAGAACAAACTTTTTACACCATTCGTCGCTTATTTTCTCTGAGTTAATAATATAAAATACTTGCTGGTAGAGCTGTATACAATTACTGTGGACTCATCTGACAAAAGGCCTTAATGACCTGATCCAAAGACTAACCTTTATTTCATCGGCCTTTGAATGAAGCTCTGTGGTTTTAATGCTTCACTGTAGTGTTAACTCTAAACCCTTTTACGTCAACCAAGGCTGCAGATAAGATTATGTTGCTTTATAAACAACAGACTGAACAAAGCTATTTACAAAATTTGATTTCCAGGATAGCATGGGACAAGAGAGGAGTCTGATCTCTTTTGTACAGGTTTGTTGTCTTGTTTGGTTTGTTTTACTTTAGCTCCTATGATAGATCTCCTTCAGGAAAGGCTTCTATTTTAATTTTTAGTTAAGCGATTTAGAGTAAAAAGTTCACCAAGAGAGCTAACACATATTTGTAGTAATATATATAGTACCAAGCACATCAATGCTGTCTGATGCATTTTGCATCTCTGCAGGATTTTCTTGAAACTTGTTCCCTTCTTAATCATCTTCTATCAGCAATATTCCTGAAGTACAAGATAACAGAGCATTAGAGCTTGAACCGATCAGCAGCGATTAGATAACCGTGACTTCACCTAGCAGATATTTATTTTGTAATGAAGATCCATCACACTGTTTCCACTGAGCACACATTTGCGAAGACCTGCTTAGAGTTCACATCTAGTTGAAAGCATTCGTTTACTTTTGGTAGAAATATTTTGTTCTCCTTGTGCCCTCCTCCGCCCCCTGCTCATTTTGTTCCCATGACACCTTTGCTCTTTCCTTCACCTCAAGTTACCCTGTGGTTTTGCAAGGATTCACCTCAGTCAGACTCTTCCTCTTCCCAAGCTCCACAATCATTTACCCTTTCCCTGACATCAGGACCAACGGCCTTACCCAGGATGGTGACAGTTCAACTGAAACACCAAGTTCCCTGAAACACATCAAACCCAGCACTGCTAAGAGAGGGCTGAGCAAAAGGCCGATAGAATTGAGACGAGTAATTTTATGAGACTGCTTATACAAACAGGTTGGTGAGAGGTCAGGTCATGCATATGCCTCCCCCCTCCTCCGGTCATATAACCACACCTCTCTATGACAACAGCCTCCCTGCTGGCATGCGTGTGAAAGCCATATGCATACACCCAACAGAGGAGATAGGCTTTTCTGCTGAACAAAACCCCAAAATCAAGACAAAATGCCTATAGTCCCACTGGTTCCAACCACCGCTAAAAGCAAGCAGTTTTAGCTTACAGAAGTGTTCATGGATCATGCACACGCTCTTTATTTAGGTATCACGCTTACTGGCATGTTTAATCTCAGCGTATCAGTCGGTGTTTCTCTGCTCTTGCTGAACAAAGCCTTTCCCGAAGACACACCCTGCCTGTTTACGCAGGCCCTCCTCTCCGCAGTCCTGCCAAGCCCTAGCTTTTGTGTCTCTCGTCCTTACCTTATTGCCCTGAAACTTGCATGTTATTTCCTCATGAACTGCTTGCAGTTATTCAGTAAAGCAAGAAGAAAATGCACCCGTTGAAGCTTTCCTCAGTGACAAGCACAGTACCACTTCACATTGCATGTGTTTTTAACAATGTGAGTACTGGTCCGGTGTCACAGCAATGAATGCCATTTGAGTGTCCGGGTGGATGAAGGACGTCAATAATGGCACATCTTGCAAATCATTGAAAGAAAAAGAATCTCTTTCATTTTCTATGAGGCTCCATTAGGAAAGGAATCAAACTGTACTGCCTTTGCCACAGCACTGTGTCAAGAAGGATGAAATACATTGTACGCCGCTAATTCTTGTTGGGGTTTCACTTTTCTGGGATTTTGTATTAGATGCCACTATTTTATATCAGGCCCTTGATAGTCTGCGGCAATAAAGGCAGAGATAAAACTGTTCCTGATAGGGAACCATTTAATTAATTTAGTAAATAAATTGTTAATTTAAGTAATAACCTGCTTGTCCTGGCTTCCACTAAACTTCTTGTTTTTATCTGAGCTGTTGCATTTACAGAGTGTTGATGTGATGCTGCTCTCATACGGTAGGCTCAGCTCAGTGACAATGTTTCAGAACTAAATACGTATCGAATCAAAACTGTTACAAACTCTAAGGAGTTTAAAAAGCACATATAATTCTTGATTTAAATGCTGACATTTAAAAAATTCCCTTGAATCACAAACAGCAAGGACTTGTCTAACCCTAGCCTTATTTCCAAGGGAAACTTGCTGCCCTGGTGCTGGGCAATGCCGAAGGACAGAGAAAGCATCGCATGTGGCTCTTACTTATTTCCCAGGTGCTCTGAGCCTTAATCTACAACTATATGAAACTGCAGATAGGAGAAAAGCTGAAATAAATAAATTAATTAAAATAATCTTTTTCACTCCTACCCTATACACTCAGCAAACTCTCCTATATAATAGCCAAAATATCTCCCCTGAATTTGCAAAGCAAATAGGATTTTTCTTGAAGTAAAACAGTATATTCACACTTTCGGTTCTTCATGAAACTTCCATTTGAATTCTAGAAAAGTGTGAAGCATACAAGATCTTTCCAGCAGTGATCCTTATTTTGATCCCAGGCTGCATTCTTTATTTCAGTGCTGGCTGGTACGTAGGGGCGTTATTATTAAAGGCAGATGCCCAAAGTGATTCCTGATGGCAAAATATAATTCTTCACGGGTCTAGAAATAACACGTGGATAGAATAATAATTAATAGTCATTAGCCTTGTTCAAAAATACCCCAAGTTTCTGCAAGCAATCCATAAATTACCAATAAATACTTACAAAACAATACTGGACCTTGACACATGCGCTGTGACATTTTCTTTCTCTAAATATGCTCATCTGAAACAAACAAACAAAAAAAAAGGTGTCCAGGGTCATTTTTAGGTAGAAACAAATATTTCTAGAGAGAGCAGTGGCAGCCAACACTAGCTTGTAAGGCTTTGTTGTTCTATGTTGTTTTTCTTTTTAATACAAAAAAAGAAGCAGTAATTTAAATAGAGCACTTATCTGATGTTATAGGCTCAGAGCAAAACAGTCCCTCAAAATAACATCTTAAAGTAGAAAAGCACATCAAGCTAACAAGTCCTGTTGAAATGACTTACAGGAAAAATTTTCCCTCAGTACTCACCCAGAATAAAAACAGTGTTAGACATACTATGATTGGCCTAGAGAAACCTAAAGATGGAAAATGTGTGGTGTGTGCTTCCCTGTTTTCCAGACACGCATACCCCAGTGCAACTTCCCCTGTAAGCGATGGAGGAGAGGATGCCCCCAGCCCTGGGATGGCTGTGAGGCAGCGCGGCTCTCATGGTGCTGCCCCGTGGCTCTCGGGTCTCTCCTGTGTGTTTCCATAATACTATTTTATTTTATTGCATACTAAGCCTAATCTAGTAACCTTTATGCGAAAGTACTCCCACTTTAGATAAACAACAAGCAGAGTCAATGAGGTCACTCAAGTAAGTGGGGACTTTCCTCCCAATTAGGATGTTATGTGAGAACTCAGGAGTTCTTGTCAACATTTTTTATGATATAGTTATTTGAGGATTAAACCTGGGAGGTGCTGTGTTCCTTAGAAATGAGAGTACACAAACTGCTCACTTATCTTTAGGCATATGAGCATTCTCCATGCTTATCTGCTTGCCAATATCCAGATTTTAAGAGCTATTCTGTGCCAGAGCCCGTGTAATAAGAAGTACACAGAACTGAACCTACAGCCTGTGAAAACACTGAATTTGGATCTATACAAGGTTGCCTAACTTATTCCTCATGAACTGAGGGTATTAAATGGAGGAGATTGATTTAATCCATGCAATACAGTAAAGTAAATTTATTTCAAAACCAAGACTGACAAAGCAGCCGTCTAAGTACCAGTGCTGCGTGGCTTCACAGCTGGTCCCAGGACTCCGTACTGGAAACATAGAACCATACAATCATAGAATGGTTTCAGTTGGAAGCGACCTCGAAGATCATCGAGTTCCAACCCCCCTGCCACAGGCAGGGACATAGTACCTCAGCATAAACTTCACCACGTGCCTTTTCAATAACCAGCGAGACCTGAGGTTCATTGGATTGAATAGTCCTATGTACATTAATACAGGAAGTTTAATATGAAATCTGTAGCTTTTAAGTAGGTCTGCTGGGTGTCAAGTCAGCTGAGATCAGGACTCTGATTGCTGCAGCAATGCTGTAATAACTATGTTTATATTCCTTTGCCGGAAGAAAATGCAAGTGGGAACAGGGGTGAGAAGTCTCTGTATTGTTTTTGCAAAGAGAGACTGGAGAATAAGACCTAATTGAGAATTGAGATGAATTTTCAATGGCATTCTAGGAGATACACAACAATGTGAAGTCACCTGCAGGTCTCCTTTTCACAGTGGCAGGAATTCACTGTCCTTCGGGATAAAGGAGCAAACGCACTTTGGGAGCAAGTCACTGGGCACAGAGTCTCAGTCCTTCTGACCTTTCTTTTGTAAAAGGTTAGTGGTCTTTTGTAAACATACTACTAACAACACAGAAAGAAAGCAGAAAGTTGTATCTGGCCCGGGCTGCCTCACTCCAAAAAGCAGATATTAGTCTCTTTAAAATTATTGGGACAACTTCATTTCAGAGGAGTGAAACAATAAAACGCTGACAGATCATGAATAAACTGTTATCTCATAGCAGGAGCTAATAGAGTACTTCAATAATGATTTGGCATCAAGGAAGCTATTCCTAAGAGGGATGGAGTTTAGAAAAACATTTAGGATTCCAGAAAAAAAGTAACAAATCTCCTTTCACAGGTTATGGAGTAATTTCCCCTAAGGACTTAAGGTCTTTTTTGCCCCCTAAGGGAAGAAAAGAAAGCACATTCAAAAACCTAAAGTTGATCTTTGAATTAAACTAGTGTGTGTCATTCTAACATAGAACATACCATTTTAATTGAAAAGAAATCAATGTGGGTTTTTTTTCCCAAACAGGTACCACTTAGCTCCATTAGAAAATGTGTATTTTGGATCATTTCTAGGTTTGTCTAATCCGAAAACAACTAACCAAATTGAAACAAAAAGATACTTTTTCAATATGCACATCGAAGTCTACAAAGTGAAGTACTTTTGCGTCCACCCAATTATTAGATGACCAAAAGATCTCAGGATTTACATAGATGCTGTGCGTAGGGAATGTCCCGGGCCTGTGGCTTCTCCTCTGTCTACCTGTGGAAGCTGGAGAGATGATCCAGGTGCAAAAAAAAATACGTTTTGGGCTGACCAGAAGAGCTCACTTTGTGGTAGACTGGATTCTGCCCATGCATCTACCAGGTCTCCTAAAATATCAGTCACCAGTAAATCAGCTGTAAGTTGCAGGCAATAAAGATAACCCAGCATCGTGTGACAAAGGTTTAATATCAGACAAAGAAAATAAAATCCTGCAGTTAAGGGTAGAAATCAATTAGAGGTTAAAGGTGTGCTGATCTTTGGTCAGTGTCCTGGGTACATCTTCTGATCTGTGGAAAGCTAAATACTGTACTAACGAACCGTTGCTGCCATCTACTGAAGACAAGAATTGCGTACTACACAGCTTTACAATTTGGCTAGTGATCAAGTGTGAAACTATTTGCTTGGCTGGATTAAGTAAAATTTCTGTTTCATTAAAACAATAACGTTTCTTTCTAGAGGTTTAGGACATGAATCTGCTTCAGAGAGTATCTGTCCCTCCCTTTGGGGAACACTGAATTCTCCTTTGGAGAGCCACTCCTAGCCCTTGGGGGAATCGTGAAGGTAAGATTTGTAAAGAGCGTTCGTAGCTCCCATAATGTGAAACACATTGCTAGTAATAAGAAAGAGTTACTGGTTAGAGCTGCAGGTTTTTAAGATCTTAGTACATATTAGCCTTTATTTAGTAATACCATGTAGAACTCCATCAGCTTTGCTGAGGATAAATACCTGCTCTCGTATGGCAGCTGTGGATTAAAAGGAGCTTTCAGTTGAAAAAGTGTTGGCATTGGCACTGAATTTCTACCAGGATGCTGAAGGGTGGGACCAAGGTCAAACAGGCTGCTGAGGACGTTCTAGCCAGCAAGAGCTATCCCAGCCCCAGTGCTTTGTTTTGTCCAGGGACCGAACCTGTTCCAGTATGTTCCAGAAGCTGCTGCTGGGTATAAACAGAGGCATTCAAACATACCCCTACACATATGCAAGCATTACAATTTAAAAAAGAAGAAAAAAAAGTTGTGCTAACACACTCAATGGCAACAAAGTCATTAAGCGCCTGAAGTACAGTACTGTCATCTGGTTGCAATATATAAAAAAAATATATGCATATATTGCTTACCTACAAGGTCTATATGTGGACACTCACGGCCAAATTCAGCCCTGCAGGTAAATAAGACCCTAGTTTGTATTCACTTCAATGGTGGTTGGACACATTTGCTTCAAAGATGTCTTTGGCTCGTCGGGGTGATGATAAGGCTGGCAACCACAGAGGGAGAGGGGCAGATGGCAGGGAGCCTGCTGATCGCACCGCGCACTGCGTTCGGACATACACAACTCCACAATAGCGCAAGAACGTGGATTTGCATGAGACCTAAGACTGTTGGCTACGATGGTCACTTCTATCTAAGATGGCAAAGGCTGCCCAGAGAGGTTGTGGAGTCTCCCACTTTGGAGACATTCAAAACCCGCCTGGATGCTGTCCTGTGCAACCTGTTGTAGGTGACCCTGCTCTGGTGGGGGGTTGGACTAGATGATCTCCAGAGGTCCCTTCCAACCCTGACTATTCTGTGATTCTGTGATTTAAAGAGAGCAATTAATATACATATCTGGCTCTCTTCCTCAATCTGCATTAAAGTAAGTCAGGAGTGAAAGGACTGCATTTAATAGAGTGACACTGATGTGAAAATAGCGAGAGTAGCAAATTAGCATGTCATCTGTGTTCTTCTGCAAAACTATAAATTTCCACACGAGGGAGCTTCTTGCCCACGAAGCTCACAGCTATCGCACAGGGTGCTTCCTCCTGGGAAAGGTGACAGCAATGGTTCCCTCGGAGTTCATAACTTCTGTGGATCGCAGCTTGATTGCGCTGCTAAGAGTCACAGCGACAGCCGGTAATGAAATGGTTAACAGATAATGATGATTGTCAGAGCTTGTTAACCACAATTATTTTCAAGACATATGTAAATCTGTATAAATACCTAAGTGTGGTATATAATCTAAAACATACTGTTTAAATCTATAAGCATTCCTGAATTAATTTCACTATGGGAACATTAGTTGCAACTTCCTGACTTCACTGTGTTTGAATTCATATCCATGAACATTAATTTAAAATTAGTCTAAATATTTGTTGAGACTTAATCACCTGATAAATTTAGCTCTTTTTCATTTTTATGAATTATTCATTATCTCCTCTCCTTTCCGTTGATGTGTCGGTTATTTGCAAGAATTGAATTACTAGTTCATGCTAAAAAAAAGAAATCCAGCATTTGCAGTGATTTGTAAAATGTTCCCCTTGGAAACCTGAGCGGTGACCACAATAGCATTTGTTTTTCATCAGTATTGTGTGGTACTGGTTTGCTTCTTGAGGACTCACTGGAGTTTTTAAGAAAGACATAAGCAAATTCATATAGCAAATATTTTGCAACAAAAAAATTTCTGTTTATGTCTTACATGTATATTGTGGATGTTCCAAGGAAAGGAAGCTTGTATTAGTATAAGCCTGTTGTCAGCGTTTGGGAACAGTATGATGAGGGGTGACTGCAGGAATGAACAGTAAAACTGCTGTCTGAAATAGAAAAAGTTCCTATTGCACAGTCCTAACATAGAAAATACCTGAGCTTGCCAAAGGAAAAGAGTAATTCTGTTCTAGGGCAAGGCTGAATGAAAAGTTATCAATCACCAGATATTATCCAGAGGAAAAAACTTTTTAAGGAAATTCCTGAGTGGATGTGAGCAAGAATCCTTGACACTAGACAGTTCAAATGTGATGTGATTTGTGTGCCTTTAGCACATAGGGGACCATCTCTCAAACCTTAGGGCCTGCATTTAAAAAAAGCAGTGGAAGACCAGATTTTCTGAACAGAAATTTTCAGGTTTATGTTCCCAAGTCTGGTACTGAAAGCCTAATTTCTGGCTGCCACTCATTAAACAAATCTTTGCCATGAAATTAATTTACTAGCAAACATCACCTCCCCTATTTCAACTCACTGAAACAGATAACATCTTGAACTTCCCATCGGGTGATGTCTTTATATTTGTTACTTTCCATCTCCATTTGTTACTATTAATTAAATAACAAATCAGAAAATTACTTCTGAAATTATGAAAAAGCAAAATCCCCAGAACACACCCTCATGTGGTTAGTAACTGGTACCAGCACTTGCAAAACATCAAAAGCTTCTCTAAACATAGACTTTCATCAGTGACGCTGCAAGCCTTCATCTAATCTTTCATGATTTCCCATGCAGGAACATCAAAAGAGAAAGAAGAGAATAGCTCCGTTCCAAAGCAACAGTGCTCTGCGTGAAAAGTATGTGTTTAGCTACAACGCACATAAAACATAAGTGGGAAATTATTATTTACATGAGACATATTTTAATAAACATCATCATTAGCTCCCTTTCTTTTCCTATAAGGAACAAGGATTTGTGCAGTTCAAAATCATGTCCAAAGCTCGAGGGATTTCTGGAAGAAAATGAAAAAGAATTAGAAAGTATCTAATGTATAAGTCTTCAAAGCAAGAAGATCAATTTATTTTCATTTTTACTTACTGAAACACATTCTGCATATTTTATTGTTTCTGTCATCTTGTTATAATCCATCCAAAGAGTTTTCAAAGAACATTAAGTCCTACAAATAAACAAACTGTGAACAGTAAGGAAGGTACAAAAATGCAACAATTACTATCAAAAGGCTTACTTGTAGGCTTTTTTTACATTAAGTAATTAGATTACTCAATGGTTTTCTATTACTCTGCCACTGAGGAACAGGAGTTTTGGAGCACACAATCCAAAAATCTTAAGTGTTATAAGAGTTACATTTCTAACCTAATAAAAGCAGAGTATCTGAATTGTTGTTGCTATTTTAAAGCAAACACTTTCCAGTGAATAATTTAAACAGTTTTGTCCCTTTGTTTTATATTCTCTGATGTATCACAGACAATTTTGAAACCATTGCATGTTAATACTAACACATTAATGTTGGCAAAAGACGTACACAGCAAATATCAATTTATAATTCTAGAAAACATGCATCTTAACTTCACCCTTACCCCCAGAGGTGAGTATTCTCCTTTTCATTTAATTGTTCTCTTGTGATCATCTTCACAAGGGAATTCTTGTAGGACGTTTTATATGACCTGACAGTCTTACATACAACACTCGACACAACTATTGAAGTGGCACTCATCATTTGAAATTAGTGTTAGAAATAACATAACTTTTGTTTTGGTTCATATACCCATTCAAACACAACAGATAAGGGGTTTGGGGGAGTCTGGTAGGTTTGGCATATTTGAGCCTGCCATGTAAGATATTGTAGGATCACAGCTGATAGCAGAGGCCCCTTTGGTCCCAATCTGCCCACCTCTATAGGTCTGCCTCTTGGCTTTGCATACTTACGATGAGGAAACAGGCACCAATCATCACTGCCTTGATTCTTACATCAAGATCTACAGGGACCTGAATCCCGAAGTTGGCTGTGTTGGTAAAGACGTTGTTTACAAATCCAGACCAGTACTTGGAAATTTTGCCAATTGTTGACATCTCATTGAGAGCTTTTACCTGCACAAATACAAAATAGGAATACACATAAATGTAAATAAGTCAAATACACACTGATTATATCTCCACAGAATTAATAACTGTGCCTTGACACACAGAATATGCTACAGTTGTCAGGTGGTTCTTTTATTCTTACCATTGAGGTGCTCTATTAGTGTCAGATTTGCCTTTAGGAGTGGCACACAAGAAAGGTCTCAAGTTTGGAAACATCAGCATCTTTAGAGCTGACAGAAAAGTGGAGGAAAGCAATTGTGAAAGTTTATACCACTTTTGCTCTTCTTTAACAATGAATTCTTTTTTTCCTGTCTTGTGTTTCTGATAGGCTCCAAGTCACAGCAGTGCTGTGGACCACTGTGCCCTACAACTGGCAGGTATGTTCCCAATTATGTAGCCATCTGCGTGTTTCTCACAGTATACTGACATTTCAGACAGTACCCACTAAAGCCTTCTGAGTTGACCAACACGGAAGCTCTTTTATGATACCTTGACTAAGGCAAAGTGCTTTGTTCACATCAGAAAACTCCGTCCAGGGTTTCTTCAAGCATCTCCCATTCTCCCTCTCATCCCTTAAATATCTCAATGGCTCTTCAGAATTATTTTTCTCCTGATTAATGATGTCAAATGGATGTAGACATATTGGACAGTAATCCTGCCTGGTGATCTCAGTCTGAGAGTAAAGAAGGCAGCAGATTCAATGCCACACGATTTAAGGAACAGTGAATGCATGTGGGATGGAACCCTGAGCCTATCAAAATCAATGGCTCAGTGCTCACGGACTGCAGAGGACCAGGACTTCACTTAGCAACAAGTTTATTTCCTTGAAGGAATTGTCACTCCGATCCAAAAACATCTGTAGGCATCTGAGTGTACAAGTTAGGAATTCCAATGCACATTATTGTACTTCTGTTCCATAATTATAGCAAAGAAAGTAATATTTTTAAGGGTAGAATAACAGGAGTTTTGAGTGAGAAATTTATTCAAAGTAGTAAAACTTTAAAATTCTTAACATTCATAAGAAACATACCTCAAAGTCAACATCTTCAAAACAGCCACAAGTTGCATATGGGCCAATTATTTTTAGTACATCTTCTTTACTTTCATTCTGTATAGTAAACTTTGGCAGAAAAGGGTCCCAGTTCTGTACAACATACCCAGCTATTGTACCTGGTGGGGACTGAACTTCTAACTAGCAAACAAAAGAAAACAAAAAAAAATCTTATAAACTAATTTTACGTTAGCATATTCGTCCATAATAGTGTTTATATAGTGGCATAATATTTATTTATTGAATAAAATTGCATATAATTTTGCGAAGGTCTGAACTGGGTATTACAAGGCTGCCTAATGGTGTCTTTAAATATAGTGGACAATATGAAGCTCAAAAGCTGCACCAGAAGCTGACATCTTACATATAAGATTTGATAAAAGCCATATGTCGTCAAAAATTTTTGTTATTCTAATCAGTGAGCATCCTATAAGCTTTTTTATAAAGTAGCTGTTCTACCAAAGGACCCTTTTTAAAAAAAAATCCCAATGCAGTACTGAGAAAGTAGGTAGACGAGTTAATCTATAAAACATTTTTGAAAAACAAGAAAGATGTCTGAATAAAGGAGTCAAAAATGAGGAGAAAAGATCTGATACTCTGTACAAGCTGCATTTTTCACTCAAAGCAGCTTATTTCCAAGCTCTGCAACTTCCCAGAGATATACGGCCTTGAAGAGGCAGAGCCATAGAACAAAGCATCGGCCTCCTCGGAGAGCTGCTCCCCAGTCGGACCCCCATGCACTAGTGGCCCCCAGGGATTCTCCATCCTTCACACTCTGGGAGTACAGCGGGTGATCTGTAGCACCGACAAGCTCTACTCTGTGTCAGGGCAAGCAGTGTTTTAGGGTCTTCCCTAACTGGGGAGACATCTGTATCATCAGATACACAGGCTTTATTTGGGATGTCAGTAGAGGAAGGTCCCATGGGAGGTAGGAGGCAAGCTGGGAATATAACTCGTAAAGGGGCCTTATTTACCAATAGTTACTTCTAAATGACGGCTTCCACCCGGTCCCCCAGGCTGAGAGGTGGGTGTGAATTCCTTCCTGCCACCCTCACAGAGGTAGCACGGGGCTTCATTAACGCAGCGCACCTACAGCGAGATGCTCAGGCAAAAGGCAATTAGGATACACTCACCTCTTGAAGGAAGCAGGGGAACCAGCAGCTGTTGCATCTCAAGGGTCTGTTCACTGTAATCACTTCTCGGCCCGCGTTATCAGCGATCCTTATGGTGAAGGACCTTATAGGCGAACACAAGTTACGATCAAAGCAACCATTTTCTTCCACTGCAAAGTAAACTCTTTGTCCCAAATGGTTTTTTATCTCGTATTTGCTGGAGGTCTCTGTGCCAAGTATGGCTAATAAAGCAAAACAAGTAGTACATTACCTTAGTATAATGTTAGAATTAGAGTCAGCCTTTACCAAGACTCACCGAATTCAGCTTTGCGTACAAGTTTATAGTTCCAGTCTTCTCTATAGTATATATTCTAAAAATCTTTGGAACAGGGAACGTTTAAAAAATTGTTTTGAAATGACACAAAGATAATATAAAATTATAAGGAAACAGTAACATCAGGTCTGTGTTTTGAAGGAACATTTAGTTCTAAGACTTTGATTTGTTGTACGCTAAAGTACATACGACAAAACAATTCAGATCCTGAGTTTTGGTTTAGGCTTTTTCTTGCTTTTATCACCTGTGAACAGTAACATGAGGCTGCCACACTCCAATGAGAAAACTTTCACTCAGCGAGGTGTCCAAGAATTAGGCCAACAACATTTTCAATGAAAGAAATACATTAAAAAATGTTCTACTTGCAGATCTTAATACTTGTTCAGTACTTTGAAATTCTGAGGAACTATGTAAATAGAAACTATTATGCTTCATTTTGTGTCTTCTGACCTTCCTTTATTTAGTTTGTTTCTCACAGCATGTTAATTATTGTTAAAGACGATACATTTTTCCATGGATTGGAAAGACGGTTAAACTTTAATAACTTTGAGGAAGAGGTGTCTGAGGGAGAGACTTTAGGAGTGGCGTAGAGATTACTTACTGTAATCTTTCTCTCCTCATTGGTTTGCTGCAGAACAGGCATAAAGAAATCAAGCTTTCACCACACTAACACCACATTATGGGCCTGATGCAAGGTCAGCAGGAGGCTTCGCAATGCCTTTTACAAGGTGAGGGCAAGACTTGGAAGCCTTTTGGAGACATCTGTGTACCAGCACTGTTTAAGAGGGAGAAGGATTGCACCATACCTTCAAGCAGCTCCACCTGCTGATGAATAATTATCCGGTCCAGCTGTTTAAAAAAAAAAAAACAAGATGGTGGATGTTGGAAAGGTCTGGGGCTGCCAGTGATCACCTGTCTATTTTTATTGTTCATCTCCTTGTTATTAGGATTTCTTCCCTTCCAGAGATGCACAAGCTGGGTGCCCTAGGAGTATCTCAAGTCACACTTCAGACATCCCTCTGAAATCATGACTGAAGAGCGTGACATTGGGTCCTGTGGTCAGGTAATTCACCCTCACATCGGAAGAAAAATAACCTTCACTGGTTATTGATGTGGAAGCCAACAGTAACAAAATGATGTATGCAAGAAGCAGGAGCCACTTCTCACTCCTATTCCTCCCTCCTGGTCCTGGCAGAGGGGAAGCCCCTTACCCCAAAGCTAAGGGTGGTGCTGGGCACCATGGCACTTGCAGGAGTGAATGAGTCTGGGCTCATGCTCAAAGCCTGCGGTAGCCACATGCCACAGGCACCTGCTGGAGCAGCCCAGCAAGGCTAGCCGGCGGTGCCAACGACGGCACACACGAGCTTTAGTACTGATTTCAGGCACTGGGAGTTCTGCACCCTAAATCTGGCAAATGGTCACACCGGGGTGCCAGAATGAGCAAAACAACAGCTCCCCAGAGAAACCCTCGGCTGGCTGAAACCGTCTTCCTCTGTGAGCTGGTTACAAATGCAGGAGGAGAACTGTTTGCCATGGTACCAGCTTTTCTTTGCTTATCGTCCCTCCGACATTACTCTTTTTTAGAGAACAGTCATTAGTATTATAAAACCAGCAAGACTTAATTTCAGTCTACCTTTCAGTTTTATGTGACTTTTTATGCCTCTTTTATGTGATAGTTTAGGCTTTGCTAATTTGTTTTCCTTAAGTTCCTGATGGGCAAACGCTTGGCACAGGATTTTGCCATTACTCACAGCTGCAGACAGAAAGCACAAAACAACCTTCTGAGACCAACATGTCACAGCTCTCCAGCATCTGTATATTTTACAACTGATAAATCTTGCCTGGTACATATTCAAACTATTGCAGCCATTTGTCAATTCTAGTCATCTCCTGCAGCTAGTTCAGGCTGCAGAGAATAGCTGGTAAAAGATAAACGTCTTTATCCCCTTCATTAATCTCTGAAATGTGCATGCCATTAATTGAAATAATAAAAAATATTTGGACTTAAAAATTTTCTCCCAAGAATCTTAGCTGTTTGTAGTTTAGATTTCATAAGATATGTGAATTCGTGGAGCTCATGGGAAGTGCTCTGCTGATGAAAAAAGAATAAACAAGTTAAAGATGGCAGGGTTTTTTTAATATTTTAACACTGATTTTAATATAGATTTCTTTGCCCTACATAAAGTGTCACAGGGAAAAGAAAATTAATGAGTCTGAGCAGTTAAAAGCCGTGAGTGATTTTGGTCTGTGTATTGGTTTATTGTGTACAACGTATAAACAATATTGAGACAACATGGCAACATCACTTGTTGGGCTTGCTTGTTTTGCCTTTTGCTGGCTTCTGCAAGGCAGCTATTCCAATGCGTCTTTTATAGGGGCACTTGTGGATTAAGGGAATTTTGCACTTGCATTTGAAAGCATCTAAGGCCCTTTGGTTTACAAGGGTCTGAGTCTTCTTGAGCTCAGATGTGTTAAAATTCCTTCTACACAGCTAATTCTCAGTATTCAGTTTTGTGGGCGTTAAATTTACATCGGATCAGTCTAATCAAGTATAAACTAAGAAGCTTCTTGCAAAATTGGTTAAGCCTGAATGGTGGCACAACATGCTATTGAGCTACTTGGAAAATTCTTCTCCGAGGTCTCGTCTGTCTCTTCCTGCTGCGGGCAAAGGCTCCCTTGATTTTTGTGATGGACCCTGGCCAATTCCTCAAACTATGGCTGTGATCTGGAAGATAATAATGAGGTTTGGGTAACTTGTTTTGCAGGAAATTGTTTGGAGTGTCACTTTTGCGCTAATGATAGCATGGTATCAGTTTGCCAGGGCAGAAGCAGCTTATTGCTGCTGGTACACTTCTGCTGCTGGTATTGCTTCTCTGGTACACTTTGAACAGCCGAGCGAATCGCTCCCCAGCCTGACGGACTCCGGGTGTGTATTTGCAGAATGAAATATTGCTGTCTGGCCTTAATGTACACAACAGATAATTTCTTTTCCTCTCATCCAACACTATATGCCGTGCCCTTGAGCTGCTGTTTAGAATAAGACTGTAAAGATCTCTCTGAGATTCACTAAATTTGGATCCTTGTTTCAAAGTCAACCACATCATGGTCTTAAGAAATATATTCAGCTTTCAAATCCATCCGGCTATCCTCCCCACTCCTGCTGGAGATAATCCCAGAACCTAATTTTTTTTTTTATCCTGTATTTTTTTCACGACCACTTTCTATACAATCTTTCTTCTTGTAATATCTTTCCATCAATTAAACATTTCTTTTTCTCACAGGTTATTTACTCTTCTGGGGGTGAGAGCTGTCACAGTTCCCTCTCTGGTAGCATTTTGTTAGTCTAAAGATGAAACACTCGCAGTCTTGCTCTAAAGCGGGTTCTCTATTCCCCATGTCCTTCCAGTAGCACCTGTCTGCACCTATTTAAATTTGGACCCACCTTTCCCCAATACACACACAACCAGAAGGATACACAGTATTCCAGTCTTCCCAATTACATCAAAAAAATCCCAGTTTTCCTAGAAACAACTTTGTTTATTTGAGAATTTCATTGTGTGAAAATCTTTTGATCCATCAGGGTAAATCCCAAGGGATCACCCTGGCAGCTGTGAATCCCACATTTATTCTGCAGGCAGCCCTCTCCCTGCTGGTCGGATCTCCTTTCTGCTGCAATCTATCCTGTACGAGTTTGTTTCATTAGTCACGCAGCCAGTATGACTTCAGCATTGCACACCAAAATGTTCTGCAACGCATGGAAACTCCTAGCTGTGGGTCTATGCCAATAATCAGCATTGCACACATGCTTTCCACTTTCAGACTGCAGAGAAAATTGAAAATAATTAGTAAGGGCTGCAGCAGACACATGGTTATTGGGCAGAGAACAAGCATGAACAAAGTCTTCAGTTCTAGTTACAGATCTGACAGTCACTTGCTCCTTTGTCTTTGTGTCAGATGTAAAGCTTCTATAAAATGGAGTAATAGAATTTGCTTGCCCACATTGTGTGGGTAAATCTGAGGTATAATTCATGTTCGTAGAGGAGACTGAATATGTAACCTGCCAAGTATTTACTATCACAATCACTTTTAGACTAAAAAATGTAGCTCCCACAGTCTGTGAGCAAATGCTTATGTAATTGACAACACATATCATTTTGTGCATGGGCACCATGAAATGAAAATCATAACTCCACATGAAAGATTGTTTCTGAAGGGTCTCCCAGTTTCATTAGCTGAATAGGTAACTTAGCTCCACATATAAAATACATTCAGTTTCTGCTTCTGTACAAAACTACCAGAAACCTATATCTCAAATACAGACCTCGAGTGAAAGAAACATTTCCCAGCACCAACCAAATACAAACACAGCAGAAATGGGTGTAGCCAAATCACAACCTGACCGCACTGGGGGCCCGATCCCGTCCCTGCCCGTACCGTGCAGGGTGTGTGAGGTGTTGCTCAGCACACACAAGAGTGGCAGAACCCAGCCACACGTGGCACGCAAACTGGAGTCATTGTCAAAGCAGCAGCAGTGGCACTCCAAGTCAAAAAAAAAACAAAATGCAGGAAGAGACGACGCTTCTGGAGCTGAGCTGCAGGTCATCACCACTCTGAGCTCAAGGAGCCGAGAGGGCTCACAGAGTGAGATGGACGGCTACAGGTTTAGCAGTAGGACTGAGAAGACTTTAGCGTTCCCTTTCCCTCGCCTGCCTGTGATCGACCCATCTGCTTCCATTTGCAGCACTTCCCTCTCTCAGGCACTAGCGTTTTCCTGCCCCGTGACCCAACACAAGGTGGGTGAGGGCTTGTAGCTACCCAGGCTTACACTCACAAAGCTGTCACCACGGGAGCTTGGCTCCCCAGGATCCTACCTCTAACCTGGAGAGCACTGTCCTTGGCAGAAGGAATTTGCTCAGAAAACCTTCATGTTTCTCAAAGGATGGGTTATAAGCAGATGACAATTCCCTCACACACTGCCTGTTTTAGTCTTTCTGAGGTCAACTGGAGTTTCAGAGCCATTTCCCTGAGAGGGAGCTCTTAAGGAGCTGAAAGGAAACTGGGGAGGACAATGAGAGGTGCAATACTATGACCAAGAAATGTCCTATAGGGAAGAAATCATGGTTTTGGTGCAAGGAGAGCTGCATGCACAACAAATGGATTTCTGTAGAAATGAATGGCAGCAATGAAGGAAGGGCTTGCCATTCCTACATTCCTTATTTCACAGTAACATCAAATAAAAAAAGCTTCTCCATCTCCACCTGCCCTCCCTGAGAAAAAACCCAAACAACCCCATCTCCCAAGGTATCAAAGAAATCTGTGAGGAAAACAAAACAATTCTAACAATTGGAAAGATTCAGGACCTGGTTCAGGTACTCCAGACCAGGTGGCAAGTTATGAGTGTGTGATGTTTGCTTCCAGAGACTTGTTGGTTCCACAGGCTTAGTCTGTTCAGGAAGGTCAGAAGAACCAGGGAGGTAATCCTTAAAGATTGAGTTGGGTTGTTCCTGGGATTCTGCAGGAAAAGAAGAAAGAAAATCAGAAATGAACAGGAACAGACAGCAACTAGCTGCTTGGACCAAAAGTGGAACAATAATGTCACATTCTGCCTGTGACTATATCAGCATTTTAGTTCAGATTAGGTGTGAGGATCTGAAATGAATCTTCTGGTGGTCCCACACTTCGAGCACTCTGATTCACTTTATGAAACAGTCTTAGAGCATGCAAAGTGGCATCACTGTAGATGAAGCTAAACCAGGTGATGTGGTCTTGGAGGACACCTAATCCACTCTGACAGCTGACGAGCGCTCAGTCAGCAGACAAGGCTGGAGCTGGTCTGGACTCACACAAAGGGTGGCCACAAGCTCCTCAGCACGGGCTGCTCAGCCCTGCGCACTAATGTACACCGAGCTGCTAAGGGCTTGCTTCTAGCAAGATGCGTTCGAGCATCTTGAGGGCATGCATATTCTCTCTTAATTAGAGATAACCTTTCCAGGGATCTCAGATTCCCCAAGCTGGATGTTACAACCCTGGTATCAAAGCCTACACAACCTATTACAGTGTATTATTCATTATTATCTTAATGAAAAGATCAGATATCATTAAGCTGTGTTTTCCGGTTGCTGTTGCAAACACGTCCTTTAGGACACAGCGATGGTTGCCTCCGCTCGTGCTGCAAAGGAGAGTATTTAGTGCTACGAGCACCTGTATGCCCACACCCCTTCGTACACACAGGCACCGTCCCCCACAGTGCGGTGATCACCTGAGCCATTTGATTCCCAACAAACTCCTCCTGGTTTTACTACGAGCACCTTTCCGCAGCCTTCAGTAACACTGGCTCTGCCGGAACAAGAGCGAGCGAGCTGAAGCTCTCCGCATATAAACGGTAAATCCTCGTATTAAGCTGAGCCCCTGTGCTTCGGCAGTAAAGCAGTCCCCAAACCGATCATTTTTGTCTCATGTGTGACAATACTTTGGCAGGATGGGGTTTGAGGTTCAGTGGAATTTTGGCTCTAGGTCTGAAGTTCTCTTTTGCTGTTGTGGGTTTAAATGAGATTCTTTAGCATTATTTGAACTCACTATGGCTGATTCATCGTTTAATCATATTTTGATCTTAATTTGTCTTTGCAGCCACTGCTTTCTTTTAAAGTCTGAGACCACAGGAAGAAAAAGTAACCCCTTTGAATTTGTAGCTGTCTTTTAAAAATGTATAACTGGGTAATAAATATTTTATATGCTCTTCTGCATCATTTTACCTCTCAGGGTTCTGTTACTGCCGTAACTCTTGTTGTTACATGAAATGCCATGAAGCGTCCAAGTGTTAGTGTTATTCTCCAATAATAAAGAGAAAAAAAAGACAACAAATTGCAGTTCTACCTGTCAAATTTTAAGCTATACAAAAATCAAACAGTAAATACATTAAATATTGATGACAATCCGAGCTACTCTGACACAGTCTATTTTTGTGGATGTTTCCCATTTCATTTATGGTATGGGAAAACTTAAAAGTTACCATATGATACAACGAGCATTCTGTGCAATCATAATTTGTAGAGTTACTTGTTCCTGAAAGAAGTATACTATCAAGTTCTTTCATTATGAAAACTGTATTACACGACATGACTACCTTGCTGCTTCTCTTAACTACTATGTATTAAAAATATACAAAACCAGATGTCTTTTATATGGCTAAAGGTAAGCAAAATGTAAAAAAAAAGTATATTCCAAGAGTGTAACAGTGCTGTGAAACTTGCTTGCTGCTGTATAACTTTTAGTGCTGTAAGTGCAGAATGTTTTGAGTGTTATTGGGGNNNNGGGGAAGAGTAAACACTTGGCAAACATAAATTGACATCGCTGAAACTGCCTGGGCCAACATCTGCCTCTGTACATCACAACAAGGTGACCTCTGTGGAGTTGCATTCATGTTAAGAAAAAAACAGATTTGTGTCCTTCTACTTAGTTTAAGTTTTTGAACGCACGGACAAAATTAATTTAGAAGGCTTGTTAGATCATCAGCATACTGCAGTGTTTGCCCATAGCCCCGAGTACCCAACCGGCTGCAGCTAAAAGACAATACGTGACAATGAATCCAGATAGGAGTAATCTGATTAAACTCAGTTATTCTTCAGATATTTATTTTCTCTTATGTGGTTGTATCAGGAGTCTGACCAGTTTTGCAAGTGAAAAGCATTTGCCGATTTGGTATTTTCGAAGTGGAATAGGAAAGAAGTGTGCAAAAATAGTGGTACCCTTGGCTCAGTACCTGCCCTTCCCACGCATTCTGTACCGACAGGTTTAAGCACAAAGATACAAACACTAAATTTTCTGATTGAATGCAAATGCTAACATTTTGCAACATATTTTATTCAAATAACATTCTAGTATAGATTTTAGTCTCCTTAGGAGTCTCTCGAATGCTGAAAAATTAAAGGATGCCAAAACAACTGTGCTTTGGCTGATGTGGTTTTAGCCTGAAACTCTCACTTCATCAGACTGCTGATTGCTGGAAACGTACAAGACTGTAGTTTTCTGTAAACATGATCTAAAAATACAGACTATAGATGCACTTACCTTGAGAGGCCATGAAGCTTCCTGAGTTACTTCTTCAAAGGAAGCCAGGTTAAAAGAAAAGGCTTTTCTTGTTGCAGCAAAGAAAAAAAGAGCACAGCATGCACAAAACTTCAGAAGGTGTCTGTCTACCTCATATCAGCTTACAAAGAACTGGAGGAAATGTATTGCCTTTCTCATGTTCCAGAACACTGCATTTTATGTCGATGGACAACAGGGGGAGATGATGCTAACAAACAAGAAAAACATTATTCGTTTCAAGTCGTTTGCACCAATGAAAAAAGTGTTTTGTGAATACACAGAGGCAAAACTTCAACATACCCACAGGCTAACTGAACACAGTAGACCTAAAATTCTGCTTTACAATGTATGTATATATCCTGAGACTATATAAATTCTATCTTTATAATTCAACATTTATGTTTCCATTTCTTCAGGGTATCCAGTACAGAGGAGCTAGTTACCCTCATTTCCCTACGGCTGGCCCCCAGTCAACATCTCCCATGCGCAGAGTGGGAAAAGCTGCCTTGGATTTCTCACTGTGTTCTGTCCACGTAGCATCAGCCTCCCCTACAAGGGGTGCCATGCCTGCACACAGACCCAGAAAACGATCCCATACCTCCCACCCTCCCCACACACACACACCCCCCATGCAGGGCTCTGCTGATCCGTGTGAGGTGTTTAAACTGGATTTGGAGAATTGAAACAGATTGGCTGTGCTTTGCTCCAAACAAGCACCGTCCTTACCAAAACGTAACACACGTAATTGCCTGCATTGCACCGAGAGGAAAGGAGGAGGAGGAGGAGGGAGAGTAACCTTGACTTACCAGCTCATATTTCTGCCTCAAGTGCCCAAGTCGCCATGGAGATCATCGCGCACATGCAATCTGCAGACAGATATGATGCATGGCTGCAAAAATGGCAGAGCCTATGCACAGAGCCCGGCAGAGCAGAGTGAGGTGTTGGGGACCATTTTCTCTTCTCTCTGCTACTGCAAGTCCTACTGATTTGAAACAGTCTGTAGCAGCATGTCCGAGCAGATTTAATTCCAGAGTTTACAGTTCAGGAAGATGCTGATGAGGATCTCTGAAGGAAGAATACAGAAAACCCCTCTAAAAAAAAATTATATGGAAGCTGATTTTTATTAACTGTTTTAGTCCATGCAAAGGCCCCACGTCTACCTATGGAACATGTGAAAATTTGGCTCTGTGAAACTTCCCGGGAGTTTATCGTTGCCCACTTGAGAAGTCTCTGGGTGCGGTGGCAGCAGAGCCCAACCCAGCAGCCAGTCCCTGCTGTGCTCACCCTGGGAAAAAACATGTAACGGGAGAAGGCAGCCCACAGACAAAAACTTTGGTTGCTGAAAAACTGTCACTAAACAAATCCTTCTGGACTGCGAAGAAGTTTGAAATCACTTTTTGCTTCCTTTCTCTTTGTCAAAAACGTGCTGCTTTGGAGCAGGGGATCTAACCTGGAGAGCAGACACGAAGCCTAAACAAAGAAGAAAAAAGGAAAGGGAAAGCTCTGGATAAATATAGAAACCTAACTTTAAAGATGATGGATGAAAATTCAGATGAGATGGCACCCACCTACCTTTAAAAATGAATAAAGCTTTAGCACCCAGAAAACCAACCAAAAAAAAAAAAAATCCCAATAGTTCTGTCAATGCACAAAGCAAGTGTAGTACAGTAAGAAAAACGTGCCTAAAATAGACAAAACACATATATGCTGAAAGATGATGTTTCAAACATTTATAAAAAGCATGTTTGAGAAGTCCAGGCAGCTCACTTGCAGACCTGGAGGCACAGACAGACAGTGACGCAGCCTGTCTGCGCTGTACTCAGTACCCGTCACACAGGACCGGTCCCCAGCCGTTCCCACGGCGTTTGCGGGCTCTGGGACAGGACCGCCTGGCAGTGCTGGGAGCTGCTGGCATTGTGGCATTGGGCTTCTGGGCAACAGCCACGGCAGTGGCACAGGCAGGTCTGCCCATCTGCAGGAGCCAGGTTTCATTATCCTGCCACACATGAAATAAATCTTTTCCTGAAGCAGTTCTGCTCCAAGGAACTAATTTTCTGATATTATTTACAAAATTGCAGTAAATAAGTAATAGAAAGATATAAAACTTGGCTTGAAGTACGTATTATATTTTTCCATTTCTTTCACAATTTTCCGTGTCTTTTAAGATGTCCCCTCTTACCCCATTCTTATTGTTTTATTCTGAAGCAATAATTTTAGTAGATTACATCAATAGATTTCTGCAGGATTTGTAAACAGTAGTCTTGCATTGGCATAGGTCTTTACAAATAAAACTATGTATTTAGTAGTTTCTTTAATCTGAATATTCAGTTGTTTGTTTATTTGTTTTTAAATAAGTACTCAAATACTGGTCAAAATCTACTCCATCCGTGATTAAAAGCAGCCTCATTACGGACTTCAGGAACAGAAGACTTAAACATCATTGTAGCTAATGGTTAGTAAAGAAATTATTGCAACCTATAGGAAACCTATCCATGGACAAAGACATCATTGTCCCAGACAGCACAGACCCAAAACACAGATTTTTCCTCCAGAAAGCATATAGTATTAGACAACCAGGTGGATCAATAGAGCAAACATACTATATGGCTCAGTATTGGTGCTGCTTTTCTGGAGCCTTAATCACTCTTCTGTTTCCTACAGACAGCACAGCCAGAGTATGGCAACGGTTTCACAAAACACACCTTCCCTAGTGGTCAGAGGCACCAAGAGAAAAACAGAAGACAGCAACAAAATTCAAAGTATTAGGAAAAGCTGTCCTGCTCCCTGCTGCTCAGAAAACTGCCCAATAAACCCGGTGCAAGATATTCACCCTTGCACTCAGCAGGGAAAAGGTGACACTGCCCTTTCCCCACTGCATCACTATCAGCTCCCCCAGGTAAGCAGGAACCGCCTCTCCCCTTGTCCCCACCGTCTAGACAAGTTCATGCGAGAGAGCTCAGCTCCTCCCCACCGCCCTTACTGAGGTCGGAGCAGCCAGGGACGCGCTGTGCCATCCAGCAGGCAGGATGAGGAGAGCATGCAGGCACCATGAAGCGCACCCCAACCCTCACTGAGCAATGCCTGAGCTTCCCTGCTGCGAAGAGGGGCGATCACTAATGCCCATTTCCATTTTATATTTCCTTTCCTCAAAACATCAGTAGTCACCAGCATTAAAACATGGTGTTATTATCATTTTTTTAAGAGGAAATTACAGAGCCTTTCTCCCTTTCCTAGACTTGCCTTTAGCACAAGGAGAAATGCTGAGCGTGAGCGCAAGTATCAGAGAGTGACTCTGTGCAATAAGAAGCTCCAAGTTACAGATTTTTACCCAGTTTTGCTTTCTGCACTGAAAAAAAAAAAAAAAATCAATTTCTTAAATAAGCAACCGTCTAATATGGATCTCACCTTGAACTTTGGGTTGTGAGGCGTCTTGCTGCAGCTCGTGTCTACGGTAACTCCTCCTCTCCGAAGACGTCTGCAATCATGTTGAAATACTGCAGACAGCACCCGGCATCAGCGGCGCTGAGCGGCTGCCTGTACTGATGGCACGCATCACACACCGCGCTATGGAACACACTCGCGTTTGTCTGTCGATGGCAGGTTTACTGTAGCTATTCCCCAAGGTGACTGTTGTGCATGAATTAATAGAAAAATACAACCTTTAAAATAACAGCTGTTCGGCGGTCTGTTCTTTATTTTGCATTTAAGTGAACTGGGAGAAATGGGGTGAAAATAGCAGTCTTAAAATGATTGTGTAAGAACAAGAAAGAAACCTTTCAAGCCCCTGGATTTAGAAGTGGTGCATGGGTACTGAATATGTATCAGAAATTTTAATGCTCCCCCCAGCAAGTACTGGTATGGGTCAGAGCCTGAATACAGGTGTCAGCAAAACACAGCAGTCGGCTGGAAGTTCATAAACCAGCTTCCGTACCCAGTTTTGACACAGTAGATGGAGAAGGCTTTGGGGTTTTTTTGTTTGGTTGGTTGGTTTTGGGGGAGGAGGCATTTGGTTTTTGGTTTTGTCAGGGGGTTTTTGGGGGGTGGGTTTTTGTTGTGTTGGTTTTTTACTTGGTTGTTTTGGTTGGGGGTTTTTGGTGTGTTTTTTTTTTAATCACCCATAAAATCTTGTTCTGATGAAAACACAGCACATGGAGGGGCTGTGGGCACTGCTGGTGAGCACTGCCTCACCCACATTCTGGTTTCCCCGCAGCTCCGAAACAGCTGCATGAAATGGTTAGTCCAAAACACTGAATTCAGCCCCAGACCCAAATGTTTCAATTTGCATCATATTACACAGGTTTTAGGATAAAAGCAGAAGTGTGACCATGAAGAGGTTAAATTATGTAAGCAGACCGATGTGATTTAAGCAAAAATCAGGCCAAAAAGGAGGAGCATGCAAGACCTGAACGTTTCTTGCACCAAACCGTGTACCAAACCTTCTCTTTGATGCTGAAGAAATTTTGAAACTAGTCTCTCACCTTTGAGTGAGTTTGCCATAATTAATGAGCACTCTGAGGGAATTTTTTTAAATCTATTCTGAAGCTATTCTGCTTCAGGTAAATATCCTTCAATATTCATTAAGTTTGAGTCTCAGAGAGAATAACTTTACAGCTCTGTGGCAAGAGCGCTCTGGAGGTACATGTAAAGTTCACTGCTTTAACTGTATAGGAAACAGACATTTTATGCCTCTTTTCTGCTTATTTTAGTAAACAGCACTGTGATTAATCTATTTGGATAAGCTGAAGTGAATTTTACTGGATTTTACTTTTATTTTGACTTGAAACCATTTGCCAAGTTCAACTGAAATTCACAAACCGCCTCACCTTCTTTTTGCTTATTAAACACAGGCTCAACAGTAAGAGAACTGCATCTTGCCCTTTCCTACATGGAACCAAATCCCTCTCAACACTTTTCAGGCTGAAATCAAACAGTAGGCATTCTTCCTGGGAATTCATAAGCTTTCACAAGACTAACCAAACTGCAACTGCTCGGCGGCCTCTAACAATTGGATCTAGTGCTTGTCTGTAATTAAATTTTACCCATTTAACTCTGTGATAAAATGAGATAAAGTACTCAAACAACATACGCTAGTGTATTGATAAGATTATTTCTGTCTTCTAGTACATTGAATGCCAGAAGTTTTTGACACAAATGCAATAAACACTCTTGGTGATGTGGCAGAACTACTTTGCTGGCCTTGAAAGGTTATTAAATAAAATTAGAACAAGTGTGTTTTGCTGTAGAAGAAAACCTAGTACTTCTTTCATACTTACCTCTCCTTTTCACAAAATGGTAGGGGCTAGAAGGGTTCTTCGTGGGGATCATCTAAGTCCAACCCCCCTGCCAAAGCAGGTTCAACTAGACCAGGCCGGCCAGGAACACATCCAGGTGGGTTTTGAATACCTTCAGAGAAGGAGACTCCACAACCTCTCTGTGCAGCCTGTTCCCGTGGTTAGTGGTGCAGAGTCTAGTTGGAGGTCAGTAACAAGTGGTGTCCCTCAAGGGTCAGTACTGGGTCCAGTCCTGTTCAATATATTCATCGATGATCTGGATGAAGGGATAGAGTGTACCATCAGCAAGTTTGCTGATGACACTAAACTGGGAGGAGTGGCTGATACGCCAGAAGGCTGTGCTGCCTTACAGCGTGACCTGGATAGGCTGGAGAGTTGGGCAGAGAGGAACTTAATGAAATTCAACAAGGGTAAATGTAGGGTACTGCATCTGGGGAGGAATAACCCCATGCATCAGTACAGGTTGGGGGCCGACCTCCTGGAGAGCAGCTCTGTGGAAAGGGACCTGGGAGTCCTGGTGGACAACAGGATGACCATGAGCCAGCAATGTGCCCTGGCGGCCAAGAGGGCCAATGGCATCCTGGGGTGCATCAAAAGGAGTGTGGCCAGCAGGTCGAGGGAGGTCATCCTCCCCCTCTACTCTGCCCTGGTGAGGCCGCATCTGGAATACTGCGTCCAGTTCTGGGCTCCCCAGTTCAAGAAGGACAGGGATCTGCTGGGGAGGGTCCAGCAAAGGGCTACAAAGATGATTAGGGGATTGGAACATCTTTCATATGAGGAGAGGCTGAGGGATTTGGGTCTCTTTAGTCTGGAGAAAAGAAGATTGAGGGGGGATCTTGTTAATGCTTTCAAATACTTGAAGGGAGGATGCCAGGGGGATGGGAGCAGTCTTTTTTCAGTGGTGCCCATTGATAGGACGAGGGGTAATGGGCACAAACTTGAACATAGGAAGTTCCATCTTAACATGAGGAGGAACTTCTTTACTTTGAGGGTGGTGGAGCACTGGAACAGGCTGCCCAGAGAGGTTGTGGAGTCCCCCACTCTGGAGACATTCAAAACCCGCCTGGACGCTGTCCTGTGCAACCGGTTGTAGGTGACCCTGCTCTGGCGGGGGGGGTGGACTAGATGATCTCCAGAGGTCCCTTCCAACCCTGACTATTCTGTGATTCTGTGATCACCCTCAAAGTAAAGCGTTTTTTCCTCGTGTTCAGATGGAATTTCCAGTTTATGCCCGTTGCCCCATGTCCTGTCACCGGGGACCACTGAAGAGAGTCTGGGCCCATCATCTTGACACTTGCCCCAGAAAGTGTACTGGAAAGCCAGAGTATCAGAAAACACTGAGGATATTTTAGGTGTTTTTCCTTCTGTAAAAATGACTTAAATTGAAATCAACATTTGCATCAATTGTCACATAAACTTGTCAAGGCACTAGGTAAGATCTGGACAGCCCTAGCTATGTCCACATTAGCCAACAGTGCAGTGCAACAGCAGCAGACCTGTAGAAAGAAAAGACAGGCAACGCAGGACTCGCCCACACTCGGTGGCTCTGGGTTTTGCTTCAGCTCTTGTATGGCTCTTTGGTCAAGCAACGCTGGTGGCTCTTGGTCTGCTCCCAGAGCGTGTCTTCCAATTTAGTCTCACCCAGCTGGAATCAGTCTGCACACTCTGGCACTGCTCCAAAATTACACTCAGGCACAGCAAGTGGGGATGACCAGGAGATTCCCTTAAAAATTCTGTACAAACTAAATCACTAACACAGATGCACCCGGCTGACAACAGTATTTGCTGTCAGATGACACCCTTCATCCATGAAAGCCATTTCATTAAAGGTGCAGTAAATTTTTGGCAGTCATCACGATGTCTGCCTGATGGTTGATTCTTGCTAGTTCCCTCTCTGGAAAATATAAGCCAACATTACTAAGTTACTGTAGTAGGCCAGTAGAGTGTCTGTTTACAAGTTAATCCCCAGTAACACAGATCCGGTGACCCACAGGTGAAAAGTTTTGTGCTCATTTAGAGCACGAGGTGAACAGTCCTGACACTCGCATGAGGGCTGGCTACAACTATCCCAAGATTATCAGCTCATCTGTTCCACGTGTTCAGAAAGTCACCATTCAATATTCTAATTCTAAATTCAAACTAAATAAACATTTTTCACTTTTTGAGGGAAGAAAAAGAAGAAAAATGGATAAGACATCCGCAAGATTTAATGACATAATGGTAACTCTATTAGGACATCAAAATTAATTTCAGTTTCCCTGAGGTATCTTATTTTAATTAACAAATCCGTGATCCTGCTCTATTAATTAGCATACTGAAAGAATAATAAGTTTCAGATGAGCTTAATTCTAATAAAGCTTTTCATCCCCTAAAAAAATAATAAAAGGAATTAAGGATCTCAATCCAATTTGTTTTCTACATTTAGTAGCAACGTTTAGAAATTCTACCCAATAGTACAGCACAACTATTAGTCCTTTTTTTTAAATTTGAAAATATTTTTGATTGGCACTTATTGCATTTGAGACATTCTACCTATTGAAAGGATGGCAGCGGCCCACTAAGAAAAGTAATTCTTGCAGCATACCAGCTAATTTTTCATATTATTTCCTATTAGAATTGATAACCAATAGGTATAATACACAGATTTTTTTTAAAAATCCTTATCCACTGCTGATTTTCCAACAAACCCAAACAACAGCAGTTATCCATTAGCATCCCAACTGGGTCAAATAAAATTTTAGGGGTGTATCTGGGACACCAAGCTGCACAGGTGTTTTGTGCCTCGATTTACCTGGACCATTCAGTGGTCACTGAGCAGCTGCTACGCTACTGGTCAAATCGCACATTTTTAGACATGCTAATTCATTAGTCTGCTCAAAGCAGATCTGGAAAAGAGATTCTTTGTTCCCAGGTTTGTTTTATGTTCCTCTTTTCTTGTATCACAGTTCACTTAGTGGTAAAAAATCACAGCAAGTTTTTCCATTTGTTTTTGATTCCTAGATGCAACAAATTTTTACTTTAGATTCCTGCAAAGCACTTTGCAGACTCCCCAGTATATGAAGTAAAAGTAGAAAAGAAAATATTAGCAAACCGCCAAAGGCTCAGGTTAGCAAAAAAAGCTAGGTGAAAAAACTTCTGCGTAGATGAAAATGTACTGATGCTCGTAATTTCAGAACTACTTGTCCTGTAAAGACAGCCTGCATCTTTGACCTAGCACCATCTGTAAAACAAGCGAGAGCAAAAAAGGACAGTAGGAAATTATGTGTGCACAACTTTTCTGATTAGTATATCATGTCAGCATTTTGCTTATGTATTTCAGATTACCAGGATGAATATTTCCAATGCTTCACTGAAGAACAAAAATGAAAACATTTATTACGTAACAGAAAAAAAAAATAGCATTCATAGAATACGTAGAAAGAATTGAGCAATTTAAAAATATGGGTTATAATGGAAAATGCACATGAACTTCACTAATACTTCTGCCAGCTCTGTCACTGCGCAGTCCTTCTCTCTTCCAGCAATCGCAGAGGGGGAAATGGCAGGAACTCCTCTATGCCTGTAACAAGATGCTCTGATAGTTAAAGTTGGTCCTGCTGTCTCCCCATCTCAGCTGCCTTGTTCTACACCCCATGAAATCCCTAGGTGACAACCTGGTGCTACATTGCCTCTACTGTATGCAGGAAAATGGCACATACTCTCTCTAAAGGTATTAAGAGCATGGAGAGTTCATTATCAGAGATGACAACTTTTTGCAAGAATATGTGAAGACCTTAGTTATGTTTGCTGTATTTTTATTTTCAACTCCTTTCCATCTCTACGTGGCCCACTGAGGAAGCCTAATTAACAAGCCTTTCTCATATATGTGTTTTTTTCCTCAGACACCTAATAGCAATCATTCTGTGTGTTTATTTTCAACTCTTTGTGTCCCAGACATGTTAAAGGAGAAGGATGTTTCTCAGCAAAATGGTTAACACACTATCACCTTATCATTTGTCTTTTCTAAAGGCTTTGTAACCTGTTTGGTAGTTTACAAACAATTTTTTTCTCAAGAAAACAGGGCAGTCCTTTCAGAGATTCATTGCTCTAATAATTTGCCTTCTCATAACGACCTTAATAGTGGGAGACTGAGACCATGAAGACAGTGAACATCCTTATTTCTTGCTTTACATTTTTGAATCAGGTTTCCAATATGTCAGGATTGAGCTTTTCACTGTAGTGGGGATTGGCACAGATGGAACCATTCATTTTTTAAAAAAATATAATATTTCCTTAATGGGAGCCATAAATTAATGCTTAACAATAGACTATATATCAGCTTAATTATACTGTGCTCTCCAGCTCTCGTACTTGTTGCATATCAGGTAAAAGTACAGAACTCCAGGTTCCAGATTTGTTCAAAAGAATGGGAAGTTAAAAGAAGATTCCCCCCCTGCTAAACACACACACCATTTTCATTTGGTAATTATACTAATTTACTCTAATATTTACAGTTTAAATACAGTAGACAGACAAAGGAAGAGTTAGTATACCGAAACCAGAAAGTGTAATGAATTATAGCAGCAAGAAATGAGAATAATCAAACATTGGATGAAATTCTGCTCTCATTTACTCCTGCATAATAGTTTCTTCTGGTGACTGGTATGTGAATATGTCTTCTGCTATATTTTTTTTTATACAAAGAATTATACATTTTATAGACTCCAACATTTGGTTAATGGTTACTAAATCTAGCATTTACAGAGACATTAGGAAAGATGGTATTTATTTGAAATTTCATTTCCCTCATAGTGAAATGTGGAATCCATACAGCTGTACACTGAAGATGATTAGAATTGCTAGAAATGAAAGCCTCCTGGGAAAAAAAAATATCAATAGCATAGTTTAACTACATGAACCATAATTGCATTATTAGCTCTGCTGTGCACTACCACAGGAAAGCTAATGACATGATTCTGAGGAAGCTTTATAGATTATGGAAAACTGTATAACCTCTTGCGCTCCCATTGACAACACAACTCATTTGAGATCCCTGCCATTGTGGGAAGGAAAACTGCCTCGTTTTCCACAAACCTTCATGAATATGTCTTTTTATGGATCTTAAATATTAACTGTACGTATGCCTACAGACCAGTAGCTGAAATAACAACCATTTGTTTAACCTTAGCTGTGGCAAATTTAGCGGTGAATCATATTTTCAGTCCCAATCCAACAAATAAAATGACAGTTGCAAAAGGAGAGAGGAAGAAGAGGAGCACCCCACTCCAGGCAGGCGCTGGCTGTGTCAGAGAGGTAGCAAGAGGATTACTATCATAAACTGTCACTGAAATGAAATGTCTATTTTTTTCAGAGTTATAAGTGTACTTACTGCTAAATCAATCTGCCTACAGTTTCCTAGTGGGATTCCAGCTTCAAAGCAGAAGACTAAAATAATTGTCATTACATTCTAACAACACGCAATAGCTGTTTCCTTGAGTCACTCCCGCTTTGTCCCTGTGTTTTCCCCTTCCACCCAGTCCCCAGTTTGCAAAGATGTAAAAATACGAAAACCATGACTTTTTCAGTAGTTACTGAAATAGAAAAAATGCATAATCAAGATTATTAACTCTAAAAACACAAAACTGCCCAAGACACAATCCTACAACATTGGGCCTGAGAGACATCTCATCTCCTCCATTGCATTACATACAGCACACATTTGCTCTTTAGCTCCTTGATGACTTGCAACAGCCAATATACGTTGATTTTACTTTATGCATGCACTCAAAGGAACCAGTTCACCACCATACAAGGATCAGCGACTTCTTTTTTTCACTGGGAAGATTTAAAAGTGAATTTGTGGGCTCCATGGGAACTGAAAGAGAACCAACTTCAGGGTGTTTCCCCACGCACAGCTCAATGGTGGGCATGATTCTTTTCACCCGGTTTAGGTCTTGGATGACTTCACCGCTCTGCACCGAGCAGCCCTGGGTGTTGCGGTGGTGGTTCGTGGGCAGGTTCAGAGCAGGACAGCCTGGCTCGGCTGTGCTTTCAGATCCCAGCACTCGGTACGCGGGCAGGTTTGCTCCCTCTCCTGGGTGCAGCACTGCTTCTGCCCCCCCTTGACGCCATAAGACCACAAAGGAGCTGAGAGTACAAGGGGAAAGACTTGCCTTCCAACTGGATGTGGGGAAGCAGGATAAAAAAAACTAAATAGAAAAAGAGCCCTAATTTACCAGCAAAATGTCCTATCATAATTTATGCTCCATCTTCTTACCACTGAGGCGACTTACCACTCTGCAATACATTATGCCCACTTCTGCTTGGAAAGGGTTAGCTTACTGAAGGAAGCGCTATCTTGCTAAATTACATCCCATAACAAGGGAATTCCTAGACAGACATACAATTGTGATGTACACAAGATCCGCTGGATAAAAGTCTTATTTGCACAGGTTATTGGAAAACAATGTTGTATGAATGCCTGGAGCTTTTTTAACTGGGTCCTGAGGAATCGCACGCGTTTCCAGGTTTATAGTTTCTACTGTCAAATTCTGCTGGGTTTACTTATGTGTGGTAAAATGTTGCCATCAAGTGGCCATTTATTCAATTACAGAGCACCTCTCCCCTCCGGGGCAGGCTGCTTGCCTTGCCTTAGGTGATGACTTTCTACCTTAAACTGTCTGGTGTGTAAATGTATTAACTCCGCTGCTACTACTTATGCAATTACATTACTCAAGAACACTTTTGATTCCAATTGCTTTGAGTCTGCAAAAAGAAGGAGGAGATTTAAAGCATCTAAATTAGCAGTGTCTGACCTCTCTATTAAGAAAAGCCAGCCACGTTTTTCCTCTGCAGCAGAGGAACATAACACATAATTCTAATCCTACTAAGAGAAAGCATGTAGGGAAGCATTCCTCTTAATGCCATTGTACATACTGCCTTACAAACCGTAGGGGGCATTATGTTACCATGGTTTGTTCTTCTAATTTATCAATTTGGAATGATGCTCCGTTATTTTCGTATTCATCAAACTCGCAAAAGCTCTGTATTTACAACTCAAGAAATAAATGCAGAAAACTATGTTCTACATACTCTGCTGTTTCAAAAATTCCTTTTCGGGACATTAAAAGCGTGGGATTTGCACCCTTTCTTATTATCTGCAACTTAATTTAGATCCATTTACATATCCTGAAATGTGCAGATTAATCTGTAAAGTGCCAAAAACCTGTTGTTGAGTGAATGTACAAAGAAAGCAAGGAAGTAACCTTTGGGAACAGATGAGAAAGACAATACAACTTCAGAGTCCTGGGCTCTGCATAGCATGAGAGTATTCCCCCACTGTTGGCTTGAAAAGAAATGCAGCCGCAGGGATGATGGGAGAGGACAGGATGGCTCCGGCCCAGCTCTGGTCCACCTGTGCCTTCACACGGCACATCAGGCACACGCAGGAGAACCTGCAAATCTGCAATAGCCAGCCAAATTATTTTGGCTTTGTCACCGAGTCCCGGCCAGTTTCCCAATTCCCTGCGATGTTGCATGTCCATCTCCACCACAGAGCCGGCAAAAGCCCCGGGGACTGATGGTCGGGTTGCGCCCTGAGTGCCACCACGCGGGAGCCTTTGGGCAAAGTCACACATCTGTTTCTACAACTGCAGTGCTTTAAAACATCACTATCCTTGTTCAGCTCTCATATGGCTGCGTAACAGCCAGCATGAGGACAGGACTGTACAACGGTGGTTTCCCTAAACCTTTTTTGAGCCTGCACCCCAGTTTACTGGCACAGCTCACACACCCGGCTGGTGCAGAGAGAGGGTTAGCATGCTCATTGTTACGGCAGCTTCTGAAGCCCAATTTAATAATTTTTGCATGCTTTCTGCACAAAAGAAGTTTTGAGGATCTTGTAAGCAGCAGAATTAAAGGCAATCTCAAAATTGGCTCACAATTTTTTTCTACAGGATTTTCCTTTAAGGCAGCAAGAAAGAAGCCTTTCAAATGAAAAATTCACTGTGACTTAGCCCAAATTTAGGTAAAAAAGCAGGTACTAATCAACAATCTTGGTGTTGCATCTAAACTTATTTTAAACTTTAGACTAACAAGAAAAAGTTAATTGAAGAACAGATCCTCATCTCGTGTAACTGACTTTTCCTCAGGTTAAGAAATCCATAAAAAACTAAAATGGGTAGAGTTTGTAGATTGCTTTAACAATAAATATTTAGACTGCTTCAGAACGAATGCCACCTCATGAGGATGGGATTTGATACCCTGCATGGCATCAAGAGATCTACACAGTTTCTTGTCCAAATAAAGACTTACAGAAACAAAATACAGGAGAAACAGTCAAAATCAAAAGTACTAGATTGTAAAACAGTAACTGAGTCTTGAGTTGAGGGAGGGAATGACAGAATAATGGCCATTTTTATTAACTGTCTTTAGGAAAATTCAAGCTTTTAGTCTTCAGAAACTCACTGCTAATTATATACTGGCACCCTGAGGATAGAAAAGGAGACCATAACGAGAGAGGTAGAAATATTTTGTAATAAAATACGCTTTTCTGAACAACTTCACGAACAAACTAACCTTTTGCTACAAAGATGGTTCCCCTACTTGAGAGCTGTACTCTTTTTTTTTTTTTGTTCTTTACTTTTGAAAAAGTTGGCTTTGCTTCATACCATCCAGTTTCTCCCCTGTTCCTTTTAGTACAAAGATCCCTCAAATGCATAAAGGATGCACTGATACTTTTTGGTCTATTTCCTACATCACACTTCAGCCACCAAATGCTTGCAAGAAGCTTCTGCTGAAGAAAATGAAGCCAGCTGCATCTTTCTAACAACCAACACTACCTCATACCTCTAACGAAGGCAAGGCGTGACTGCTTACTGACAGTTATCCCCGTGTTTTTTTTGCTATCTTGCAATACAGAAATCTAATACAGTACTGAAAAAACAGCAGAAGACAACCTCTGGCACAGGAAGAGTGCCAGCTCCAGCAGCATCAGGAAAGTGCTGGTTGTATTGCACAGAGACGTAAGTGATTGAACAAGGAGAGAGTTCAGTGCTCTTGACACCTACAAAAACATTATCAAGAGAAAGAAAGGGAGATGGGGCCATCTAATTGTATAATATTAGAAGAATCCTTGCATAATTACAGAGCTACAGTGACAGCTGCTTACAATGTCCGCTATCACACGCTGCAGGTGGTAATTTATCCATAGGTTTCCCATTCATCTGAATGGAAAACGGCAGGGGGTGGCCTCTTGGCATCTCACATAATGGCACACACTTTAAGCAACTACCAAGCACTAAGTCCCCATTTTAATTTTGGGGAAAGGATATGGACTCGCCTATTGCTAAGTGCCAATTTTAGGGCTGTATTCTTTATTGTCAGAGATGTCATAGGACAAATAACAGATAAGCGGGCACTCAAGTGAAGTTCCAAGGACTGTTTATTACAGACCTCATTTCTGGAAGTTTCCTTTGAGATGTATTCTCTATTGAGCACATTTTACAGGAGATGGTAAAAGGAGAGCTGTGCCATTTAAAATTCAGGACTCTAAAATACCAGCAAGTGTGAAGACAACTGTTGGTAGTTTGAAATAATAATATATATATATATATATATAAAAGCCTTCTTTGTTATTTTATTTATACCTCAATTATGTCACTTCTCAAAACACAGTTTGGAAAGAAGGGCATATCTCAGTGCATATCCTTTCACCTCCTTCATGCATATGAGTATACAAAATTCACCTCAGGGTCAGAAATCAAATGGTTATTATGGCTTCAGAAGGAACATCACACATACAGTGCTCTGTGGTGTCTCACAATAGAGTCTCTTCATCTCTTCAGTTACCATCCACTCTTTATTAATAAGCGGTGAGCTCAAAACAGAGCAAAGCCTTAATCCTATACTTCTTTTGAGCAGGATGGTGTGCTATCCTCACTTGCTTACAGCCTTCTCTTAGTGGTATCCACATACCATATACTTACAGTAGTATTTGTTTTATTTTTATTTCTGTTTAAGAGTATCTGTTTTCATGTTTTCCGTAGTGTGTTTTAATCACTTGTTGAGCAATGCTATCAAAGACTTATTGCTTAGGTCTTGCCATGCTTGGTGAGCTGCCAGAGCCTCCAGCAGTAACAAAAGCCAGTTGCAGCCACGCCAATTATTCTCCATGCCGTTACGAAAAGCTGGCAGACTCACTTTGTCACTTTTGCAGCTGGGTGGCATTTGTGAGGTGTGTTTCATGTTCTCAAAGCACTAACTTGCATCACAGAAAAGCATAAAACTATCATTTTAATTGGAGTAATCATAGGTATCATTCTTGCCACTGTATATTACATTAAGTTAATGAACTTTGGGAGATACACTTGAACACATCATCGCGATCAGCCCAATTCATTATAAACTGTATGCCTCATTTACATGGATTCCTAGTTTATTTTACTGGGGATGGTGAATATGCATCTTCTGCAATCAGCTCAACTTTTTTTCTTCCACACACAAATTACTATTTTGGAGAGACAGGCTAAAGGGACAGATGAAACAAAACAAGCATAAAAAGAATATATACGTACTCTAAACTGGTGCTGTATTCAAGTTTGGGCTGCTAAATATGAAGGAAGTATAAAATAACGTTTTGAAAAGCTGTTTTTTTTTAAATCCTTTTACTTAACGTATTTGTCATGAGGAGAGCGAGGCAGCTTCCCCTACCCTCTGCTACTACCTCTCCTCCGGAACTGCACTCTCCAGCAGCCCTTGTGCAGGAGGGATCCCACCTTGCAGCTTTTGGTTCTTGTTTCCCTGCCCCTCTTCCCCTTAAAGCTGAACTTGATTTAAAAATAAAATAATCACAGCTGGTTTAGAGTTAAAATTAGCTTGAAGGAAAAGGAAGCATATTAAAAAGAAAAAAAAAACCTACAGAAAAGTCACTCTTGCCTACAACTTTGTCTGAAAAATACTTTCCAATAGTTGACTAAGGAACTCTCCCATCTATACTCCCTTCTCATCTACTTGCTGTGCCATATATATGACACATTATTTCTGAAACAGAATACATTTGTGCATTTTTATATAATGTATCTAAGACTGCCATTGCTAGAGACCTCTCCAGAGCTCTGTAAGAGTGTTGCAGAGGCAGACGCAATGCTCTTTCTCCATCTGCTTCTTTCCCTTGGAGTTGTCAACCAGGCCACCTAGAAACTCTTCTGCTCTATCATCTCTCATGTTTCTATACTTCACACATTTGTCTTTTTTTTTTTTATGAAGCCAGAAAGCAGCAAAGATTTTGCAGCTTTCATAATTTCTATAAATGCTTATTGAATGTAGGCATTTAGAAAATACAACTGTGTTGTAGCTCCAAGGGGAAATTCTTTAGCAAAGCATTTCCAGGGAAGCGTACATGTACAAAATATGAAAATCTCAGATAATTTCAAGGACTCTTTCATCAGAAAGCCTCGCTCAAGTCTGTTGTGTCACAGAGTTAGCAAGCAGCTATAGCCATCATGCACATGCGCTACTCCTTGATGAGTCTGTGAAGACAACGAGTAGAACATACAGGTCATGATGATGATGATATGCATCTACTAACTAGTTCACATATTAACTAAAGCTGACAAGTGTAAATCAGCCAATAAAGTATTTTTTTCCCAAAACCAAGGATATTTTTTCTAGTTTTGTCCACTCTTCCAAAAACATTAAACATATTCTTTTTTTTTTCCTAAAATTGGAAAAGGAAAAGCAAAGGGGCACATGCAAATCAGAAAACAACACAGTTATCTCTCTTTCTCTTCAGTAGCCATTAATACATGAAAGAATGGACAATTATAATTGAAAGCATCAAAATTCCCATTATGGTATGGATCATGTCCTGTTTTAAGAATGAACAAAAACTGCAAAACCCAGAAGCACTAAATGGCTTTGAGCTCCTATCCCAACTCCCAAGTTATACGAAAGCTGAAAGATTTGCCATATAATGGAAGAAAAATACCATCAGTGAGGGAAAGGAGTGGAGCCTTGGGAAAGGGAGCACAGCCTGTAACACTGCAGTTTTGAAGAGAGCATGTACCCATGCCTACGCAGGAGGTATTTCAGGGCATCCCTGGACTGATGCAGGGAGTGAGTGCTGTGCAGTGCGTGCCTTACACCAGCACTGCTGTACTAAAACCAGAAGCATAGTTAGGATCACTTCTTATCAGTAGAATTAGAGCTCCCTTTTAAGCATGTTGGACTTCAAATCTTATTTTTCCACTAATTATTTCTGGTACACTTTTTGCCTGGAAATCCAAGTGCTAGCTTAAGTTTGCTGACTGTTTTCTTTCCAAAGAGCTTCTTCCACCAAGGCTGTAGGTTTCCGTAATCATCTAGCAAAGAGGGAGGGACCAGCGATCGCAACAGCAGCAAGTATTTGGTTTTACATTTAGAAGTGATAATACTCTAAAAATACAGGTCACAAATAAATACAAGCAAAACACTAGAGATACTGTGGCAATATCTAAGCCTCAGCTGCTGTCAAGTGCTCTGTCAGCCTGAAGGTGACCCAAACAGGCAGTCTTGCAGGGAGGAGATTTCAGCATATCTTGACCTCTGCTAATCTTAGCAGTGAGGCAGCATCAGCTTTTGTGTTATCAAAAATTTGTTATCTGCCCACTCTTGCCCCTTTTACACGTTTTGTACAGTAATCAGAAGATGAGAATATTAATTGGTTATAAGACAGTGGGTGGATAAGAGTAAAAAAAAACATTAAGATAGATGACGTGAATAATTAAAACCACTTTTCTATCTAGTGAAGGAACAGAAACCACAAAGATGAAAGTGAGGTCGCTTGTTTTATGAGTTGCCTAGCCAATCAATACCATCCCTCAGCAGCAACTGTATAAACACATCCTCTCAGCAAAGCCTTTGTAGAGCCACCTGCACCCTGATCCAGACTGAACCTCAGTGACATTTTAAACATTCTCACGAGAAGTTTTCCTCATTCAGTGAATACAACATACTGCATGGCTGAGCAAATTACTGGAACATATGCAGCGGTAGTTTAGAATTTTCAAGCAGCAGTTTAAGTTGTTGGGTTTTTTTTAACCAACGCTTTGTTTTAACATTTGAAACCCCCATATTAACTTCCTTCCATGTTCCAACCAGATTTGTCAAAACTTTTGCATACTTTGCAGTTTGAATCACAACAGGCTAATTCTCCAACCACTGTAAATCAGTTTAGCTGCACTGAACTCAGTGGAGAGAGGTGGACTCAATCTAGCTGAGGATTTTGGCTATTGCATTTTAAAGTAAAAAAAAAAAAAAAGGCATCTTGAGCAGTTATTTATTATTGAGCTATCAGGTTTATTTATTTTTGTAATGTTTGACAGAATCATAGGAGTGAATTGTCATTGGAAGCAGGGGGTTATACACACAATTCTCATTAACAGTAGTATTTTTCTTGGGATTTTGCAATGCCAATGCCATCTAATCAGTCCTAACTTTCATGCTTTTGCATGCACAAACCAGAAGGGATAGGACTTAAGGAAGGTGAAGTGAAATTACTGTGCAAAAAAACCTCCAACCTGATTTCATCACTGAACTTCACAATCCCCAAGCAATGTGAACCACAATACTTGACAACATTTCACACAGAATTCAAGGCAGTCGTTACCTTATCCAGTCTGCTCTGAGTCTCCAGGTTTGCCCTATAGAATCTTCCCTTTAATATAAACACAGACCTTAATATAATAAGGTCTTTCTTGAAAATCTATTTGAAAGTCTATCTTTAATATAAAGATAACTTCTGCCAAAAGAAAATTTCTTTATTAAGGATGCTATTTACTTTTCTGTTTAGGGCTGAAACCAGCAGATGTTTTCTCCATTTCTTTAATGACAGAAAAACAAGAACCCACAACTGCTTAATGCATGTGCACAAAAGGGAAAAAAAAAAATCATACTGCATCACAGATTCCTCCTATTTTTCCAGACTGCTGTTTAATTTTGCAGCTCCATTCTCACATTGTGCAGCAGTTGTCTAGAATCAGGGTAATTCAGTGCACAAAGGAAGAACAGAAATTAGAGAAGTTGCACTAGTGATACAAGAAGTATTTTCTGTTAGTCTTTTTATTTTCCTTCTTTGACTAGTCATGCACATGAGAATACTGGTGCCATGGATTCAACGTTTACCTTTTTCTTCCTACATAATATTGGCAGATTCCTCACCAAAACTTTTACAACTGGCATATATGCTTCATTGATACTAAATGGCATTGTCATGCACAGGTGGTTTGCCATAATTGGTCTTTAAAGTAGGTGACGTTACAATACCAACAGTGACACTGGGACGTAGAAAGGGCAGAAACCCAAGAAGAGAACACAGGCAGACCTACCAAGCTTTCGTGTGAAACTTCCAGTATTTCTTTCCTCTAGCTCAGTCAAGAGACAGNAAACTTTGAAATCATTAATTCGTTGGCAAAGGAAAATTCCAAATTTCTTCACCTGCCTTGAAAGTGAAATAAGCAACAAAGTATAACTTCAAAGTTCTGTAGATGAGATCCATCGGTACAATAGAAACTGCTGTAGTTGCACAAAACTGTCAAAATATTTGATAAAACATCTTTTTCTTCCTTAAAAAAAGTGTGGTTTTAATCGAATTGAAATATTTCAAACAAATGCTTTCATAATGCCATATACAGTGCATCCCATAAATCTCCATGGGAAATATTAAAGGAGGAAAGGGGGTTGAAGCATGAAGAGCATGTCAGAAAACTTGTTTTTCTAATAAATGTCAAAGGAATTCATTGCCAATATAGTGAGATTATCAGGCTCCACACTGACTGGTTAAGCAACCCTATGTGCCTTGCCTACACAAAACTTCCAGTTTCCAGTAACCACCTAATAATTCATTGGTAGATGTGTCAAAGAAAAAAAAAAGAAAAAAGAAAAGAAAACAAAACAAAACAAAACACCCTATAGGCAGACCATGCAAAATCTCCTCATAAATCAGTAATTATCTTTTTCAGTGTACTTCCCAGAACAGAAAAGCATTACTGGAAGCAGTGGCTAAGCAAATACCTCAAATTCTAGCCTCTTTCTGACCTTACCAAAAGTGTAATACAACATCACTTTTCTTTTTTTTTTAAAAAAAAAGACTTTTTGGTTGTAAAAATGGGGTGGAAACAGCTTATTCAAGTTTAGAACAGCTTTCTCTAGCTTGGGAATCTTTGATCCAATGGGCATCTTTTGGCGTCAGAGGCTGTTCACCCACACAGAGCGTGCACCGGCACACGCGCAGATCTTGGTCTGGACTGTCTTGGAGTTAGGTTAGATGGCATCAACATTGCTGGCTTGAGGAGAGCCTTTTCCTGCAAAAGCTATTGTTAACTTTCCACTTAATAGCTGAGAGCAGTGTTCAAAATCTTACATTCTTCTAATGAAATAAAATAAACATCAGGAAAAAAAAAACCTTAAAAGATATTTTTAAACCGGAACGAATTCAAAGATGCTGCTGCCAAGATCATACACCACACAATACAAAAACATGTCTTAACTGATCACATCCCACTGTAGTATAGAATCATTTTGAAAAAGCACCTTTTTCTGTCACCTTGTCTGACAAGCTTTATGTATTTTATTTGTATGCAAGTGAATGGCAGTTTATTGTGTCCCAGGGGATGAAGCATTAATGATTATTTGCTCCCTGCTGTGTGGCCTGTCATAATTTTGCAGAAAGACTGACAGAAGTAACAACCAATCAGTCTGTTAATACTCGCCTGACAGTGGCCACTCAGTCCATTTTAACCAAGGTCCTTTGCCAAATCCTTAGGTAATTTTCATTAAAAAAAAAAGGCTATTTTTGATAGCATCTGCAAATTGCTAGATAGAAGCAGACTAAACAAACCGTCTATTTCTTTTGTGTAGCAGTCAGACTTCTATCTCAGCAGGTGTTTTCTGGAAAAAAAAGACTTCCAATCTGAAAGCCCGTTTTGGTCAGCCAGAATCAATCTCTAAAACATTTAGCAATTTGTTGTATCAATATCTTAACATGGCGAATTCCTTGCAGCATATAAAAATTAAATCCTGTTCTGACAAGTAAATAGAAGGCAGAATTTTTTTAAAATGATAGTTGAAAGTCAAATGTCAAAAAATCCCACAGATTTGTACTATGTGATGTCATTCATTTCTCTCTTCTCTGCAATGCTGCCTGCTTCGTTTTACCTTGAGGCTTGTAGAAAAACCCAGATAAAGACGGTTGTTACCAACGCTGACACGCAAACAACCTTACATTTTATTAGTCATTTTTTACCATACAGCCCCACGGTAGACACATCTGAGCTATTAAAAAAAAGTTTTGAGAAAATGATTTCAGAGTGTTTGCCAAGCACAAGGTACAGATGATTACCAACATCTGCTATTCCCCTCCGTATCGACAGTCAGTTGCCATGTGCGCTCCCCCCCCCGCCCCGCAAGAAGAGCGGTGCTTCTTTCCAAGCAACTCTATTTTATTCTTATTCACACAGAAAGAGTGTAGAGTCCCAACATCCACGGAATTAGTCTGAAAGCAAAATCCTGTCCTGAATGATGTCAGTGGTAAAATGATACGGGGGGGAGAAATTAAAAAAAAAATATATATATCCATGACAGGTGCACATCAGCTTGAGACAACCCCTGCCTCCTGGGTGACAGATAGGCTGTGACAAGGTGTGACATGCCTGACGGACCCTACCTGAAGGAAACAGCATCACCCGTTACCTTCACATGGTGTGCTTCTGAGACCTAATGACAGTTAATATCACTCAGGTGTTGCAGCTATAACATTTTGATGTAAATTAAATAGATACATTGCATCAAAGGCATTTGTATAAATGGGATAAGAAAGGGAAAGGTACTTGTTTGCTGCCTGCTGTTCTTTATATGCAAATCTTAGGATATTACATGGCAACACACTTGCCTTCCATAGCCACATAAATGTTTTACTGTTTTATGAGATGTTTGCAATAAATGTGATTGATGATGATTTTTTTTTCATAATTGCCTATTAGAAATACACTATTTTGGTGACAAATCCTTAAGGGATATCTCAGTTTCAAAACTGAGGAGAATGAGAGATACCTGTACCAGGAACTGGGTGGTGCTGTTAACAAACGTCAAAATGCACATTCAATCTGCTGGTTAATTTTACTCATACATTTCTTTAAGCTTATTAGCACCCTTTCCAGGTTTACCGAGTTTTGCATTTCAATCAGATACAAAGATGTATAAAAATACTGCTACTGTACCTTAGGGCAGGCAAATAGCTTTAAGCTACACACACAAATAGTCACAAGGGTGAATAGCTATAATTATATTGGAGTGCATCCAAGAAATCAGCTATTCTGTTTATACTTCTTGCCTCTTTGAATTTATGTGTACTTCAAGCAAACATACTGTAAACTGATTTTAATACTAAAACTGTTGACCTTAGCACTGCATCTTATTGACTGTTTTTCATACAACTGCTGTTGTGCTGGAAAAGACATAAAAGTCTGGGTAAAAATTTATAGCAGGAAAACTAGACCATTTGGAAATAATATTGGATATCACTAACAGTCACTTTAAAATGCAAGAACATTAAAGATCTTTGGCATACAGTTTTAAATCCAAATTCTGTCCTGAGTAATTCTGAAATTGGTAGAGATGTAGGAACAGAAAGAAGCCAGCTCTGTTATTTTCATATCCATAGTCATTTTGAAATGCTAGGTATCGGCAGGATTCTTCCAGCACAAGCCACATCAGAGGATGAAGACAGCTGCATGAATGCTCTAAAGGTCATACATGGATTTGCACTCATTAGTGGCCCTTGTAATGTATTTGTCAGAGGTTTGGCTACATTGTTTACATCAGACCTCTCCACGTATATTAAGGAAGTGGCAGAAAGGAGGGCTATAGCTGTTGACATGAAAAATACAGATTACCTTCCAGGAGGATACGCAACTATATCCCTCTTATCTATGCCCTGTTTGCATAAAATCAAAGTAGCACGCATAGGCAAACTCGTGGGTTTGCATTGCTACTGAACTACATTCAGGACCTGCCCCCAGTCATGGCTGTGCTTTGGCTTTTGTCAGGACTTAGTGCTTTGGGTTTTCCAACATTAAGACATAAATAATGAGAGTTCTTTTTTGCACCACTTTGAGTCAGTCAAAATTACGAGGAATGTATATTGCTGATGAAAATGCATCATCTACTCGTTAGCAGTGTCCACAAAAATATCAGTAACATATCAAGAAAATCCATTGGCAAATATAATATTCAATAAGTATGCAAATAATCATGTAGGACAGAAAAATCTTCTGCAACATTAAACGACAAGAAAGTAATTCAGTATCATTTATCAAACTTTTCAAATACATATATGGCTCAATTAACTCTTTCTAGTTAAATTATAGCAAACAAAAATAGCGATTGTAAGATAGTAAATGAATGGAACCAAAATCAGTACTTTCACATCTGTGAATTATTAGTCACAGATTTCCATAACAATACATTTTTTTCTTCTAGGTTAATTCAATTAAGAGGAAATTTGTCCAATTTTTTGCCAAATAAATTAGATTTAACATATTAACTTGGGAAGACATCAGAGGAAATTTACTGGGTTCATTAGGCTTAGGAAATTAAGTTACAGAAAATTGTGCTTCCTTGTAATAGGTTTAAGCAGTAATATTTAGCAGTCTGCCAAAGATACGCATTTCTCATACAAATAAATATCTTATGACCTGAAAGAGCCACTACTTCTTCACAGCACCTGCAAAGTCATGATTCTGTAAAGGAAAGACTGCTGCTTCTTGTGAGAGCTTCTAAAATGTTTAGAGAACTCGACAGAATAGCAGAAAATGCTAATTGCATCCACAAAAATGAATCATTTGCCCGTTATCTGGGGTAGCGGTAAGTGGGGATACTCTGAATAACTGAAAATTTGGGGGAATACATGCAGAAGAACATAGCAGCGAGACACTCGAGGGCAGTTGGGTGTGTATGTTAGCCCTCGCTCAGCTCTTGAACATGGGGCACCGGCCCTCTGTGCTCTCCGGTGGCCAGGGCGGAGGGGGGCAGCCAGCACCCAGCCCAGGCTCAGTCTGGCTTGTCTGAGTCAACAGCGAGATTAATCCACAAGCCAGACAAAACTCCCATGATAGTTAACAGTGTGCATCGAGGTACAAAGGTGCAAATCCCAGCTTGGGAGGCTTGGGATGTATGCTAGTAGGCTGCAGGCGTGACCAGGAAATTTAGGGTAACTTACACGCACAACACTTTACATAGGTGCTCCTCCAACGCTACCTTTATGCATCTTCCAGCAACAAGTTAAGCAAGGTGTCCGCTACGTGACCCTGTTCCATTCTTTCCCTGTTTGTGAACACATTACCTCCTATTGAAGAAGAACAGCGTCAAAGAAATGAGAACAGGTAGGAAGCAGTTCTCTTGCCTTGTAAGGAGGTTCAAGACCAAACCCTTTTTGAAAAAGGCAGAGGAGGAAGCCCTACCTTCCCGTGGGTGTATCCAAGGCTGCGACAGCCAAGAGCTATGCCTACTCTGCATTAGGCCAAAGAGTTCAGTATCCCAGGGGAGAGAAAGTGGTTACAGCCATTTCTGACAGCTCAGAGGGTGCAATAGGAGAGACATTAAGAACTCTAAATGTAATCCCCAACCTAAACAGGAAGAGAAGAATTTGAGCTGCTGACTCCTTTCTCCTGAACAAGATGACAAAATACTTGGGTAGTGACCTTTTGGGAGAGTCATTAAATTCCATTCTAGAGGTGCAAACATTTTGCAAAAAATGTCAGAGTAATTATACCAGATTCCTATGAATAACTTATGTTTGAAAACTTACCTCTAGCATGAAATTTAAAAAAATGGATTAAAAATTCTAAAATAGACTGCCTCACCCATGAAGCAGAAACTGGAAAGCTTTGTCATGATAGTCCTTAACTCTACGAGGGAGGACATTGCTTAATGTGAGTTCCTTCCTACCAAAGTGATTTGTTCTGACCATACAAGACAGACCCGAGTAGGAGAATAAAGTGGCAGCCTCCTCCTGTCACATGCATTGTTAAAGCTCAAATGAAACACAGTCTGGCCTCTGTAGCTAAATTGGGCCAAAATATCACAAATTAAGAATTTCTATTGGCACCAAAGCACCAAGGGGTACAAAACAAGTTTCCTAATCTAAACACTTAGATAAATTGGGATCAGGTGGTCACTAAAAGTACACTCACATACAGCAGTGCAGACTCCACAGAACACCCTCAGTCTTTACAGCCTAAATCCACACCTCTGACTTCAGTACCTAATGCTGGCACTGGACTAGGAAGAGACATACCCATGTTCAGAGGCAAAAAGGAAAAAAAAACCAAAACAAAACAAAAAAAACCCACAAAACCCAACAACTCCCAGTAATCGAGGGGCTTTATAGCAGGCCTTATCTGTGGCCCTTAAATAACTTCTCGTAGCAAGGCTGTCCTGGAGCACCGTTGCAGAGACAGACTTTCAGCAAAGACGAACAGAGCAAGACAGACCCATACCAAGTGATGTCCACAGCACTTGGGCCAGTATCTGTGGACACACTCAAGATTGCCCTTCCTCTTTTCCAGGGATATATCAAACACCATAGCTGGAGTTGTTACGACTTTCCTTCTCTATGACTTCCTTTCTTCAGACAAATTGTCTTTTGCCTCTTATTGCTCTGCCAGTTAGCTAGTAGATAATTTGATTTGCAGAAGAACTCACAGAGGACTCCTAAAGTGGCTTATTTCAAACTACTAGTGGTATCAAAATAACACTCCAATGGGCAACCTCAGCTCCCAGAAGAGTTTGTTTAAATGTGATCCTGCAAGTATCAAACAAATAGCACTTCATCAGATGTGCACAAGATGGCATTTAAAGAAGCGGTGCAAACCACAGGCTTAAAATTCTTCATTTGGTAATAACAAATAACAACAATTTGATGACTGAAATATTCTGGTATGTCATACTGGCATAACTGCTAACCAGAGAGAACAGCAGAATTGTGGTATGTGAGGGCTCTTTTTTCCTCCTACCCCTCAGCAGTATTTCTAAATATTATGTTTGTATATTCAGTTCTGTTTTCATCACTGCCTTCAAGCACAGGCTGCCAGATGTAACTGCTGAAATACTCGGTGATATCTAGAAGTGCCCACATATGGAGATGGACAGAAGTGGGTGGGGTTTTCCGGCTTTCTTTCCAATTCTGGAATTGAGAATAACTACATTAAAAGGCTATGAAGGCTGTGTGAAACCAGAAAATTATCCCTGGTAATTTTAGGCTCAACTCAGTCATATTCTGAAGATGTGGGTTTTTTTATTTTATTAGAGATTGACTGTATGGCTGTGATGTACAGGGCTGGAAATACTCATAGTTAAAAGTACTTCACCCATCTAGTAAAAAAGTATTTTAGATCAATAAGGTTGCAAAAGCAAGAGCAACATGAGAATGAGATCTTCAAGGAAGACAACCAGGTAAGACAGTAGAAGAGAAGACTAAACTTTGGCAGGAAGTTCTGCAATCCTTTCCTTCTGCCATATTTATCTAAAAAGATTCAAAAGACTCAGGATAATACAAGCTGCTTAGCAACAAGGACTACTCTGCTACTAGGATATTTGACCATCCTAGGGCAAGGATAGCCAAAATGGATCTTCCTTTTTGATGCTGTTGCCGATTTCCTACACTACTTCTCCTGTGTCTAATGATCCACTTCCCCACTTGAAACTGATGCGGGTCTAAAACAAGTACCTGGACCATGTAATAGAAATCCTTATGGTGCTTTAATTCCTTAGTGTCTTGTGCTTGGATAACAAATAACTGACAAAAGCAGCACAAAAAGGAAGAGACAGGAAACCAGCACGTGGTAGCGTTTTTACAACTGGGCCATGTTTTGGAGCCGGGCAGGTAGAAACTATTAAACTGGAAGACTGGCCTACTAAGTGGTGCTGGGCATTTAATCGGCTGTTTGACCAGTAGTTCCCTTCTTATCTACTGCAAAGGGAACAAGCCACTTTCTGCTTCTCTGATCCCAACTGAGAGATAACTTTTCTGTACCTTGCTTAAGATACCTGGTAAAGAGGTCTTGTTGTTCAGCTGAAAACTCCCAAGGAGTATGCCAACAAGTGCAGGTTGCATCCCTGAAATTTGTGAAAGGCTTCCTTGAAACTAAAGACACCAACTTCAGCCCATATAAAATATCAGATCTTCAAGCACTTACTCCTAAGCTTGTACAGCTGGGGCTTTGACCCTAGTGGAGCAGATGGTCTAGATGGCTTAGCATATATTTTCAAGATCCATGAAAATAACAAGCACGCTGTTATATGAACTTCTTTATTATTATTCTTTGAAACATTGGTCATTGGTTAGGGAGAAAAACGATACCTAAACATGCAAATTTTTTAGACAATTAAGGGGTGTCCTAGAATATATATTACAGTCTATAAAACTGTTCTTTACATTTGATGAATACACTTACAAGTGACCATCTGGAAATTATCAAAATTCACAGGAACTAGAAAGTAAATACACAGTGTGGTTTCATTATTCCCCACTCTCCCGTATCACCTCCCATATTTAGAAAGACAGAACCGCTCATTTATTTATTTTTAAAATACTTGAGCAGAAGATTAAGCTCTTAGAGAGGATGACTAGAATAGGAATATAACGAACCAAACCAGACAATAGTGCTTTTCTGTTCTTGGCCACCCCCTTCCCGGTACCGTGTCCCTATTATACAAGCAAATGCCACTGTCCCCACGCACTAAGGTACAGGCTGTCTCGCAAGATACTGTCATCCCTGGTGTGCTCAGTTTGACAGTTTGCCCGCGCAACTCAAATAATCTGTGGACTAATGAAGGCTTTGCTTTTTCTCTCTCTAATTATCACCTCTTTATTGACATGCATTTGGAGGCCTGATTCAACCTCCCCAACTCCAGTGCTGTGCTAAACGTTTTCTTTCTTTTGAGGTTTACAAAATACCTGGCATTATTGCAAAACATGGGCTAAACCAGTAAAAAGTATAATTTCAGTTTGGGGCTGTCTTTTACTGGAATAAAAAAAGCCCAACAGTTTTCACACAATTACTTTAGGCCTGTGGGGATTGTTTCATTAAAAAAATAACTTTGTGGCTTCCATGGTTTGATGCCAGTAGAATCATTAAAATAATGTGTCTTATATTTTTTAATATGAGAATTCTCATTAACATGATACATCCACTATTACCATATTCATCTCAAATTTGGTGCCAACAATTTCCAGAGTGACTTCCCATATAAAAAGGGTGATTGGAGAACTAATAATTGAAACAGACATTAACAAAGACAGTTTGATTATTAATAACCAATCCCAGTGCCTTTCTATGGTGCCTTAAGCAGGAACTGGTCTTTTCTACCTGTCACATTTATTTTTCTATGAAACTTTGAAAATAAATCATGAAAATTCAAAACAGTTACTGTAGGTCAAAGCATATGGAAAAAAGTTTTTCTTAACTACTTTTATTTTACTCCTTAAAGGAAGACTGCATATTTCAGGTAGCGTAGACAGAGTAGCTTTGCTTAAGAAACTACCTCAAGGTTCTGTAAATTTTTAACAGTGCCCTTTATAAATGTTTCAGGGGCTATAGAAATGAGACAGGCCTATAAGAAGTTTAATGGGTCCCTGTTTAGCCATTTGTAATGGGGATTTAACTGCTTTGTTTGTGAGCTTCAGCCAAGAAAACAGATTACCTTCATCAAGTACTAATACTCCAGAGTCAATCTAAACTCTGCTCAGCTATGGAAAGGTATCATGGGATGTCAATAAGTATTATAAACACTAATCCAGCAAACCTGTCAGCTGCTTTATAAAAAAATTATATCCAAATCCAAGCTCCAAGTTCAACACCGTTCTTCCATGTCCAAAGCTTTAAAAAAAAATAAAAGTGTGATGGATCATCAGAGGCACATTTCAAAATTCAAAATATTCTAGTCGTAATTGAAACCCTTGCAGTGAAAGTGATGCTCTCTGAGCACCAGCAAGTTAAAGGCATGTGTTAAACATTAAGAAAACAATAATATCAAGGCCTCCAAAATGACACCATGTAAACCATTTCCATCACAAAGATTTCCTCCCCATACGCATTGTTTCCATGTCATGGGAACGAAGCTGTTACCAGCAGAGGGTAGAACCACTGCTCAGCTCATCCAGCACATCCAGACCCTATAGGGCAAGTCAAAACTAAAGATTTATTGCCATGGCTCCCTGTGAGTGACTGCTGCTTTCAGATCTTAAACACAGTATATAGGAATGAAGAACAAAGGTACAACCCAACCTCCTCTCCAGGTTTGCTTGCACAGCAAGGACACAGAGGCTTTGCTCCTCTGTGCCCTGGCAGAGCCAGAGCTAGCTGCAAAGAAGGGGCGCACACTGCACTGATTGCCTTTGCTCCACAGAGCAGGACAGAAAGAGCAGAAGCTGAGTCAATACTCTTTATGGGACTACTTTTCAATGAGAAATGTCACCCCTGCTTTTGTCTTCTGGACTAAATGGAATTCCCATTTCTCCTTCAAAAGATGTCTTTCCTTAAACCAAGCAGAGGAAAGATATGCAGGCAGAAATCTTATGTTTCCCTAGAGCAGCTAATCCATTTGGGATGAGAGAGCAGCTCTGGGCCCGCCAACTTTCCCATCCCAGGCAGCAAGGTGCTGCAAAACCTGTGCCAGCCAGGACTGCCCCCAGCAGAAGGCAGTTGGGGCAGCCTTTTAGCTGAGGAACTTCCAGGGCAAAGGCTCAGCCTGTCAAGGAACTGAGCAACATGATGTAGCAAAACACTTAGGCATCTGCTTAACTACCTTTGTTTTCTCATTGACTTTAAATAGATGGTGAACATGCCTTAGCAGTCTATTAGACCAGGGACAACACCACAGTACTTTGGAAGATGGAGCCCAGCCCAAGAAATTCTGCGGTACTGCTGCCTGATGCATAAGCAGAAATTTCCTTTCTCCAGGGCTTTCAATCTGGTACCTTTTATGACCACGAAAAAAAGAAAACCGAGAGAAGGAACATCTCATGTGCTTTATCCTTCATTTCCACCTCCTTGCCTGGAGCAATTATTTACTAAATATTTGTAATAGCTTTATCATTTTTGTAAAGCTGAAACTGTTCTCAAAAAGTCTGGGAAACTGTAGCAGGTTGCTGTCACGTAGCTCTCATACTTACTACATATTTGAGTGCTTGATAGCAAATATTCCTATGAAGAAGAGTGTTTAGTGAAGGCAAAATTATAAGAGTTATATATGATTGGCATATGGAAAACTATAAAGAGAACACTATTTGCGTAAGAGTACATTAGTAGAATTTCTTTTATGTTTATTCAACAAATGTTTCCTAAAAGGTTTTCCTCCAAACCAAGCAATTTAATTTTCTTTTTAATGTTATTCTCAGTGGTTATAAACTTAATTAGCTTCTTAAGCTTCACATTTATTTGCGTTTGAGATAAATGTAATCTGTTCTTGGTATAACTTTTTGAAATCAAAATATGGACTAAAAAGGTGCAAGTTTGATTAGTGGAACAGATACTGTAGCAAGTAATCATAGCAATGAGATGTTAATTGGTGTCTGGGTGGTTCTATTCATAGCAACAATAGGCCATAATAACACCCGGTGTCCTCTACTGTTCAACAGTATTTTGCCTTCTCATTTATCATACTGACAATTATATTGTTCTCGAATTTCCTGCCTGTCTTAACAACAGAAAGGTATATAAAATGAGTCAGGCACCTGTGATTCTTTGAGGCAGATGAAAATCAGAAAGAATGTGCTGTAGTTCACCGTAAGTCCTGTTTGTTTCTGGAAGTTAGCAGGCTGGAACTGGTCTAATTTTTTTTTCCCCCCCCACAAAATAAATTAGAAAAAAATTCAGTGCATTTTTTTTTTCTCTCCTGAAAATCCTGCTCCATGTACTTCCCCTAACAGACCTAGGGACTGCAGAGGTACTTCACCCAAGACGAAAGGGATCAGGATGCGTCCCAGATGCAGTCCTACCCCCCTTCAAAATGCACACAGTAAAGGACAACATTTAGGGCTTGATACAACAAACTTCAACCACCAGCCGAATTGCTGATACTTTTGCTCCTCTCTAGCCATTTTTTTTGCCACCATCAAACTTACTTTATTTGAGCAGAAAGATTTGTAGTGTTGAGATTCTCTGGTTAGAGGCTCAGCTCTCAGGACTCTTAAATTTAGGTGGTTCTGAATTAGATGTCAAATAATCACCCATGTCTTAAAGCACAAGCACACAGGCAGTGCAGTCCTCTGCGCGCAGTTTCTGCCCAGTTTGGTTGACCCAACAGCAACATTGTTCCTTCCCAGCGGCTCCAGAAGCACAGGAGGAAATGTTTGTGTGTGGTGCATGTGAGCAGGCACAGGCTGAGTCAGAGACAGGGCTTTGAGAGGGAGAGCAAAGGCAGAAGGAAGAAATACAAGGGCCCAGGAAAATGCACCCCTGTTGCAGTTTGCTCCTTCATTGCACAGCATCGTATACTTTTACTTTTCACTCATTATTTTAAAGTGAATATTACTCCTTTCTCTCCCTTCCTCTACTTCCATCTGCAGCATTTCCAATTATATGGTCAACTTTATGCTCAACTACCTTCCATTCATAACGCCTTTTGTATGGTCTTTGTACTATTTAGCTCAAAAGTGCAGTTTTCTTTATTTGGGTAATTTAATTTCGTTGATACTTCCCCCCCCCCCCCCCCCCTCTCCANTTTTCTTTTGCTGCCCCCCCCCCCCCCCCCTTCCTAGCAGAGGTCTGGGATTCAAATTAACCACCTTCCTTGCCATTTTCTGCTAATAGCATTCCCCTCAGTGAGCCACACATACTTCTGGGTCAGATGCCTTTTCCATTTCCCCTCAGAATTTTGTTGTTTAATTCATCTGAACATCTGCCAGTTTTGAGAACTGCTGCATAGATGGCTAGAGTCATGGGGAAAAAAGAACAGCAAGTTCCCGAAATCCAGAAAAGTACACATTCGGGAGAAGAAAAGAACAGCTTTGCAGCTTATTTGAAGTTTATGAAACAAGCGTCAGCTTCACATTTAAGAAAAAAATAACTCACTTTATGCGCTAAGGTGCATAGTACCTGCTTAAGACATGCAGACCATGAAATTATATATGGGCTTCATTACGAAGTCAGTGGTGAAACCAGGAAGTTCCTCCTTTTTTCGTGGGACAAGTCAGTTTGGTGGATTTCAATGTTTCCCTGCTAAAGATTTCTAAAAGCCATATTACGTTCCAATTATGATGAAGTTTTACTTTGATTTCATACAAAACAACATAGATTCAATGCATTAACGAGCCCATTCTCAGATAACATATCTTATTTGAGCAGTAGACAGAGAAAATTATATTACAATGGAAAAGAAGTAGGAGAGGACAGACTTTTCCCCTGTCCCAAAAATTTTTAGTAGATGCGGTCTGCTTTTCAAGAAGTCCAAAAGTTGCCCTTAGAGTTTATTCCATGGCTATACTTCATCAATGCTTACTGCAAACACTTTGATGTACTGTCTCAAGCAAATAAACAGCCCTTCATAGATAAATGAGAGTTCCTGCACAGAAATCCTTTGGATTTCACCCAGCCTCTAAGGAAGTCTTGGCACTCTGGTACATATTCCCCAGCATTATGAGAGCCTCAAGCTTCCATTCAAGAAACAGGATTGACCATTGAAAGCTGGCAAGACACTGATGTCCATATCAGTGAAGCAGGCTTAAATGCAGTTAGAAATATCAAGCCTGGAAAGGGTTCCTCTCTTTTGCCCTTTTATTTCTTTTCCATTAAAAAAAAAATTAAAAAGGAATAAATTGGTTTTAGAAAAACTGAATCCAGAAAAGTCCCATCCGCATAGTCCAAATCTTTGATTTCTCATTATCAGAGGAAACTTTAACCCTTCTGAAATGTTGAACCATTTCAGCAATTGTTATCAGAGGTACTTTCGTCTCCAACTTGTATATAAGGTGGCCATACTCACTATCCTCATAGCTCTGCTCATACATATTCCAAAACCAGTGTAACCCAGTATATACAAAACACTTAATCTCTTGCAATAAAGAAACAATTGACCTAAGGTAGTTTTCACTGCTTCTGTGAACTGCCTGGAAGCAAACAACTCCTGCATGTAAAATAGGTTCCCAGTCCCCTGAAATTGATGAACTAAAACAATTACAATCAATTAACACTCTTCAAAGGGTTGCTGCAATCCAAAGGAAGAACAAAATCAGCCAGGTGACCTTTAGCATTAATAGATGCCAGAACATTTACATATTAAGTTCACNAAATTTAAAAAAAAAAAAAAAAAAAAAAAAAAACCCAACAAAAAACTACTTCGGAAAAAAATTACTCCGGGCCCTGATCCTAAGCTGATGTGAATAAATAAACCTGAATATAAGAGAACAACAGGGAGCTCAGCAGCTTTGACCGGCTGAGCATGTAGCACTCCAACATGCTCCAAGAGAAAAGTGCATCAAAGGAATAACTAAGTATTTAATATCAAAAAATGTGAAAAAATGAGATGCTGAACTACAATTGCACTCTGCAAAAATGTGGAAAAAATAGGAAGATTGTAAGGTCATGAAAGGACACACAACAGATTCAGCTTCCATACACCAACATTCCTCAGCAGAAACCCTTGTGAGCATGCAGATTTCCTTCATTTTAAGGAATGTGAGTTAAATCTTAACTTCTTTCATATAAATAATTTCTGTATAGTTTTACACACACACATTCAGATAAAGTGTACAGGTTGATTACAGCTGCTCCCAAGAATTGTCTTACTGCTCTTCCCTGATGACTTCTGTTGATAAATGTGCTGACTAAATTTAATTAAGCTGAGTTTTATTTTAGTAAACAAAAAGAAAAAAGTTGCTTAATAGTTTAACAGATTGTTTTGGAGTACCAGAAAGTTCAAAATCGTTTCAAAAATAGTTCATTTCAGAATATTGTTGCCATCTTCTTTAAAAATTAAAAATAGGCTGTTTTCTTAAATAATATCCAACAAATACTATTTTCACTTGCTTCTATATTTTATATACATTGCATAAGAGATTATTAAAGAGCCAGAGACTTACTTCATAGTTGCCAAGGCTTGCATGACTTTCCCATCCCTGTAGAGTAAAAATTCCCACAGAATTTGTATTTATATTACTGATTATAAAAAGCATAAGGATCTAAAACTTATTCGGTTATTAACAATTTGAAAGCCTGGATCAACTCACTGGTGAGAGGCCAAAGCAAAGACATCTGCCAGTACAGAAAATGTTTTACATGCAAATTACTGTGACTTGTTCAAGGTGACAAACCATAAAATGTGGAGTTGTTGTTGTACATGTACTAAAAAGTGTTGCTTGACTATGTCTAAATCTCGCAGAGCCACATACCAAGGAGTTTTACCCAAAACATTGCATTGCTTGCCTTTTACAGCAGTGAATTTTGCAGATTCATTAGAAAGAGCATTAGAAAAGAATTGTGAACCTCCTTCCCACTAGTTGTACCAGAATGACCAATTTTAATGCCTCTTGCTTGTCTGGTAACCTCTAAGATACAAGTCTCAGCATTCACTAGCTATTGATGAAAAATGAATGTTTCTCCAGGATAACAACAGTATAGAACACAACATTTCATCACTTCCTTAGAGAACGTGGCATTCATAGTTTTAGGATTAGTCAGTCTGGAAAGCTGACCAGTAGGAAAGGCTTGTCTAGCTCAATCTCATTTTCTTTAAAAAGCTATTGGAACTGGTAGGTACAGCGTAACACCGGGAAGAATGATTCTGATTACACGCTGTCTACAAAAATTAAGCATTTCATTGTGGTTTAGATACAAAAATCTCTTCCAAGACTTATGAAAGTGTCTCTGATTGTGAAGAGGCAAGGCTGAATCAACACTGTCTCACTGGATGCTTCTGTATCTGTAGATTAGACAACTCTTGTTCACAGTATAGTGGGGAAAAAAAAACAACGTTATTTCTCAGAGGATCAATACATCTGTGCAGGCTGCAAAGATGCTCATTTCTGTTCTCTTCCTGCATTTAAAGCTGAGGGTGTCTCCAAAAATAATATCTGCTGCTCGACAGTTATTTTGTGTCTCCCCTCAGGCACGTATTTAGGATGTATCCAAGATGTGCGTCATGTTACGCACCTACCTAAGCATATTACAGACCAGTAATATGTTACACCAGTAGCATTTATCTGCAAGATTTTAAGACTGGCAGCAATCAGTGCCCCATACCAAATACTTGAACTGTTCTAGAGAGATGATTAATGGTGCCTCCTCTTACCCAGGCTGACACAGCACAAGCCTGGTGTACGAGCACCACACCAGCCAAGCAATAAGGACATCCAACAACACTACTTACGGCCTTCTTGCCACAACCAAGAAGTGGGATCACTTTCCTAAGAACAAGAAGGTAAGAATCAGTCCCTGCCCCGTGAGTGAAGGACGAGGTAGAAGGCTTCTGCACAACAGACTGGCTTGAGGCAGCAGCACGGGTCCTGGCTATGGGAAGATTCTCAAAGTTCAACCACCAACTACGGGTCAACGCATACAGTCTAAAGTATATCACACTTTGTATGGTCCAATTTCTGTGTTGGGACCTAAGAGGAGAACAAAGCTACAGTAACCAAGATCAATTTTCTCTGAATGGGGTATTCGCAAGGGAGAGGAATTGCATAATAAGCTAAAAGTATCTTATTAAACTAGGCCTCCCCCAATCGTCCCTTTGTAGTCAAGCCGTTCAGCTCCTGCACTCAATACCAACCAAGTTGTCTTAATATGACCTTTTATTAGTCCAAAGTCTCTTTCAAATTATCACAGATAAGTGTCTGCTACGAGAGACAGACATAGGCTGCCAAGCTGAGCTGAACAGAAGACAGATCTGCCACTGCCCCACATATGTGGCATACTTGGTAAATACAGTGTTTACAGACCCAAGCTGCAGAATGCCAGGTCTCTCTTCTGCTTGAGGGCTAGGAGCATAATCTGCTAAAAGACCAATTGATCTATTATTTAGATGGGATCAATGAAGTTATACTGCAAAGGCAGGCAGTGCATGAAGTTCATAGTGGGAAAAAGCTTATGAACTGATCTTTTATTGTTACAGGCAGCTTTGGCCATGTGAAAAAACCTGAGTATCTCCAATACAGTATTTCTTTATATTTCAGCAGAGAATTTGACTGTATTAGCAGCATAAGAGCGATCTATACCCGTAGCAGGATTTACAGCCAGCCTGTGTCAGCCATACGACACAGAGGGGTAACTGAGCACTGACTGGGATCTGCCGGAATACAGCCAGTGCTGCAACCGCCAGCGGGGCATCTTACCTCTCCAAGACCACGGCAAGGCTGTGCTTTGTGATAATGAAGAAACAGAAGACTGGCACACACAGCCAGAATATCCTTGTGCGGGATGCCATCCTGTAAGCCTTTTTCACACCTCCCCACTACACCCACAAGGATTTTATTTGAAGCACACAAGAACTGCGCTTGGTTTGTTAGCCAGAGCAGTAACTATGCTTACATTTCCTCCTTGTTCTCCATTTTTCTCTTACTGCCAAGACTCAGCTTTCCACTGATCTTGAACCTTTGAGTCTAACCAAATTGCATCTAAGTAAATTGGCAAAACACTATAAATGTGTTAATTGAAGCTTTTTTTTCTTCTTAGGCTTTCTCTGGGAAGGTGAAAGCACTACAGTGCGATTTCTGATCAAAATCAGGGATCTGGAATCACTATTCACCTCCTCATCAGGGCACCCCGCTGCAGCAGCAACAAAACTAGGCTAATGCCTCCTGCACCTGAGCGTTTCAGCCACCAGGCCAATGGTGAGTGAGTTGTGAAACATCTCCAGATCTGTCAAAGATCAGGGCCCTGTTTGAAAACGTCAAACTCTTGCCGGCTTGCTACTGATGTGTTTCTATTAAGAATCGAAAAGAACAACAGAATCAAAATATTTCTTTTGGGAAGCTTGCACGCTGAGTAAAACAGTTAAGCACAAGGTAAAATACTTTGAGGTTTTTCCTCCTTGTTTCTTTCACTTTTGTTGGATAGTAACTTTCTCTTCTTTCTTTTTCTAGTCAGGCTAAAAAAGCTGAATCTAAAGGGAACCCCGAAAGAGACAGAAGCAGTGATCTCTGACCACTCAACATAGTGTTCATGTTCATCTCTAGTATAATTTTTCAACAAAAAAAAAATAATGGTCTTGAGGACAGTAATGAGTTCTGCTTAACTGAGAAATTAGGCAGCTTGGTGGCAAGCTCCCACCTTCCTCTATTTTATAAGTGTGGATAAAAAAGGGGAACATGAATCCAGCAAGTTTGGTGGTTTCTCTCACCACCACTCCCCACCAAAATGCGTATGTGTGGAATTGATCCTTAAGAAAAGGACACAAGGATAATCCACAGACCTAGTGAAACTGGGAAGCCAGCAGAGAAAAGGCTGTAACTGAAAGAACGATTTTATGATTTTTGCCAGACAAAAGATGTAGTGAGTAAAAAGCTCCACCTGGAACATTTCTCACTTGCAAAATAAGCTCTTAAAAACATTTCCCATAGGATTTAACACATGTACAAAAACTATTTAACCTACAGAAAAGTGGATTGATGTCACTGCCTGCATATTTGTTCTTGTTCCAAACACTGTTACACAATTTTACTGATTGTAGTGACATAAGACTTAGAGCGTTCCCTACACTTTAAGGAGATAAAAACCAAGTTAACTGTGATCTAGAAAATTGTCTTTGAAGATTTATGTATTTTAGAGAACAGAGCTTTTCAAATTAGTGATCAGAATTCTGCTGAGGGTTACATGTCTCTAGTACAATGCAGAGAAAGTGTATCCCTTTATAACAGGAGGATCTCTAATAAAGGAAATATAGCCCCTTATGTTTCCAGTGTTAGCTTAAATTTGTGTTCAAACATTAAAATATTCTTGAGCTCTCCTCAGAGCTAAAATGACTTGTGCTAAAGTTCAAAACTCACTGAATTAAAAGAAATATTTCAATTAGCGGATAAAGAAATGTCAGTGAGATTAATGGCAAGCAAGTACTAAAGATTTGTTACCAGCTTATCATTGCTCACACTGACCCTGTGCCTCCACACCTCGCGTTACTGACTGTGCCACTTGCATGTTAAAATGTTCTTGCCTTTATCAACCAGTGGAATAAAACTACTCTTACATGGCAAAAAAATTTGTCACTATTTTCTTTAGTAATTACTGAAGCTGTCCTTACTCTATACACACCACACATGCACACTTTTTGCACTTATGATAACAGGAAAAGGATAAGGTGCAAGACCGTGTACGTGCCTGAACTGCCTTTTGCATAGTATCACTTCAGATAAAGCAGAAAAGTTACTGCCAAAGGGAAAATTCTAATACACAGGACACAGTATCTGTCGTAAGCTAAGTTTTCCATGTAAGCTGCAACTATGACAATGAGGTCCCTGGACTGGGAATAAAATTTCCTTTCATGACTGACGTTCCACATGATGCAAGTACACGTAGAACACACTTCTTTTGTCCTAAACATGCACATGTTTAAGTGGCACCAAACAGAGGAAACCTGTGGTGAATGCTACAGCTGCACTGTGGGAGTCGATTTATTCTGCCACTTCAGCACTGAGCTGGAAATTACCCACAGGACTGATGCACCAACCTCGGGTCTTGGAGGCTGCATTATATTCCCACATGCCTTCCAGCACTTGGCCTTACTACCACCTTATTTCAGAATAAACCATACCACCCAGAAAGGCAGTAGTCCCAAACTGGCTTCTCACACTGTTAACTCTTAGTACCAGTTCCTGGGGAAAGGAAAACTTTGGTGGAGAGAAGTGAAAGCCCTTTGTCATCTTTAGGATGAGGAATGTGCAGAGAAGCTGCAGACCAGCACTCCACTCCCTCTTTCTCGGTAGATCGTGCTCCAGGCAGACACCTCTACCTCCTCCAAAGTCACCACAACAGCTCCTAACAGCTGTCAGACTAAAATATTTATTTATGGCTTTTAATTAATTTATAGTCTGCAGTTGCATATGTCATATTCTATTTTACGCAATAGGGCACTTTGGAGTAAAAATTAACATTTGACAGGGTCTGAGTTGCTGAAGTGACGTGAGGAGCAGCAGAATTTCCAGAACAAATCTGATTCGAACCTCCGGAAATTTTAGACAAAGATTTCTCAAACCGCCAGTGCACAAAACCACAGAGAAATAATCACTGTAAGAGATACTTGCATGGTATAAATAAAGGATTAATTTTTCTAATAGAGTACTACCAGCTGCTCCACACCTCCAAACACTCAGCTAACAAAGAAATCTTGCAGTATTTGAAGCTCTTACCACAAAACACTCTGCCAACACAGGCCATCCCAATTTTCACCAGCTGGAGAGAAGATCAGGTCATTGAATCAACTTCTGAAGAGGATCTCAGCCAAGGGAAAGCTGATCAGCATACCTTATTGAGAGGAAAAGGCAAGGATCTGGGGTCAAGGGACTTCAGGGAAGCTCCAGCCCGAAGGAGGTGGCGGCACAGCCTGGGGACTCTGGCACCCACCACCCCAACTCAGACCCTCCACCCCGGCAGCAGGGACAGAGTCTGCAGAAAAGGTCTCACTTTGTCTCCTCTGAGGTTGTTCCACTAGAAAAGCTGCTGCATGTGAGTTTTATATCTATCATGGATGAGAATACAGCAGAGTGCAGCGTAAGTTATCAGATGTCTATATTGGCCCATGTTAGCACGGCACATCTCCTGATTCAGGCATCTGCAATTAGTCCTCCTGGAAGAGCTAGAAAAACAAAATCGGAATGATTACTTTCAGTCTATAAAAAAAAAAGTCTTTCTTATTTGCTAATTAACTAAGTACTTCAGAATAAAGAAAATAATGAAAGTACAATACAATCTATTGGTTGTTAAATTCAATATATAAAGAAATGGTGCAAAAAAGGCTGCTGCTTTTTTAATAAACCAAGAGCAGTTGTAATAAGCATACATTTCTGATAGTCTGAAAGAATTAATAAGACGCAATACAAATTTTAAAGACCACATTTTCTTGTAGAACGGTCTATGTTATTTGCCATCAACTGCACAGTTAATTCAGATGAGTCAAAGAAGATTTCATTATATGAATAAATTGACATTTTTTTCCAGCACCTCTATAATAATTCCATGTAAATTGCAGGCACTAAATAGAAAACACTAAGAGGAACAGTCATGGTATCATATACCATAATTCCAATAGATCCTATATTGGGGAACAAGGGATAATCTGTATTTTCTGGATTCCAATGTACTAAGATCATAATGTGATGAAGGTTTTGCAACTATTGCCTAAGATACAATTTTAAATTCTAAACTGCTTGCATTTTTACTTTAGAATTCACCTCATTCATTGAAATGTTACCTCAGCATCTATTAAGGTTTTGCCTTAAGCAAGAAATTATTGGGCTTTTTGTTTTATTTTGTTTTTCATTTTTACATTTAAAAGCTGCCTGCTTCTAAAATGAAGCTATTTAATCCCTTGTCATCACATGGCCATAAAAATTGCAGGCAGACAGAAGTTAGCAATGGCTGCTTCACAGGCCCCACAGCAATGCATGGTAACAGATTTTCAAAGCAGTTCAAAGAGTCCAGTTTCCATCTGTGTTTGGTGAAGGGTGCAAAAACCTTGGGGCCATGTGAAAACTCGGCTTCATCTCTAACACTTGGAATAACAAAGGTGTTATTTTTCAAAGCCACATTCTCCCCTCCTGGGGTGGCTCTGCAGATATAGTTCAGGGAAGGTGGGAAACTTCAGAGTAGATATTCTCCTTCTAGACTTTGCCTCCTTCAGGGAGTTCTTTTGAGGATGTCACAATGGTGGCCTATATAACATGGGTTACTGCCAGCAGAGGCCAACAGTTAATGAACCCTATAGACAAATTCTTTCTTCTGATTTCAGTACAAAAATCTGCAGGAAAACAGCATCGATGTTCCCCCTACACACCCTTCTCTTCAAGCCCAGGAGCGTTATTTGATCAAAAGAAAGTAGAGGGTGCTCTACAACCATTGTACAACCCAAAATCGTACAACTCAGATATCCATTACATCCATCTAAGCCAGCTTCACTAAAAAAAACAATATGAAAGCAATAACAAAGAGGATGATTAGTTTGCTTTCTTCTTGATAAGTAGCCAGTTGCTAATCTGCGCCTTATTGTCATACACAGGGCAAGTGTTTCTGTGATGTTTGTTTCCACTTTGCAGCTGTATAAAGTAAAAAAAAAAAGAAAAACCCAAAAAACAACTTGCTAATTATTTTTCAGGCATTTTGTATAATGTTGCTCTATTAACCATCTGCTATTGCATTTCTTGTGACCTGGTATCACACAAACACATGCCAGAACAGAGATACAGAGAACAAGTTGACCAGAAAACACCAACATACATATGCAAAAGGAAAGGGCAATAACTATGAGAATCTCCTTGAAGTTTCCTTAAAAAAAGGTTCTGGACAATAAAGGCTTTTGAAATAATAAATTCTAACTCTTTTAAGCGTCACAGAATAAGAAAGGGATTCTTCCAAAAACATTTGTGCTTTGCCCAAATGCTGCAATGTATGTAGAATACAGTATGCTTAAATTCAAGTCTAGATGTTCACTTCCAGTTAAATCAAAGTTTCAGGATATTCACATTGTCTTCAGTGGGCTTTGATTCAGTTGACTTCTAGCCTAGCCAATGTGGTTGTGGTCAGGATAATTTCAGGAGGCTGAAAGGAGCGTACATCTATTTAATGCAATATTTCTGTTAAAGTCTGAGAGATACTTTTTATGGAGGGGCCGGTGAATGGTTTTCACTTCTTTGGATTTCTAGTATGCACGTCTTAAAACACAGCACCCTCAAGAGAAATTGCTAGATTTTTAAAGATATACTTTCCCCTAGGTTGCTTATTTGGTGATATCTGGTACAGCAAGATTTTATGACAGTTTTGAACTGAACCTTCTTGACTAGCTCAGCTTCTAGAATTGAATGCATCTTCAGTATGCCCTCCCATACTTCCCTTGAGACTCTTTCTCCCCTCTCCTAAACACATGATTGTTTTCTAGCCTTTTTCCATTAGCGTTATGCAAATCATTTCAGTGGAAATAAACCAACACAAAATCAGCATGAAGGAGCTCTGTTCCAAGGTCCCTGCCTCTTTCGCAGGGCTGGGATTGGTGGGTGGGAGCGGAGATGATGGTTCATTTTGGGGAGGAGGTGTAATGCGCCATCTGTTCCCACTGCTGGTAGGAATCAAAGTGGAAGACAGCACAACAACTGTACACTCGCACCACCATTCCAAGAGCTCACTGCTTGTTTTCCACGTTTGAATGAAATTCCATGCCTACCACCGCCTACAGGGATCCACATTTGTCCGCAGGCATTTCTTTCTTTGTTGCAAGGCTCCAGGCCTCCTCTTCTTTGTTCAAAGCTTCTCTCTCAGGGCAATCTCTACCCCGACTCGCATCATGTTGCCTCCTCTTTGACATCATTGTAGGTGAGAATCAGGACAGAAGTTGGTCTTAAATCTTATGCTAAAATATATTCTTTTGAGATCAAGAATTATTTCTTCATAGTTTTATCATTACCTCTATGCTTTGACTAATGTTTAAATCAGAGCTGGAAGGATAAAGTTCCAAAAGACTAGATTGCTTCCTTTTGGTATGTGCTTTGTTATGTTTATATTAATTATTCTATTGTTCTGAACAGTTTAGAATTGAAATGCAGTGAGAACTGGGTTACAGTAATTCTGATTTCTGAATAGGGATAGTTGGTTTTGTCAGAAGGCTTTCCAAGGCACTGGAAGGTGTAGAAGACACATGGAGGACAGCAAGACTTGGCTTAGTAGAAGATAGGGCTACTCTTTCTGCTCGTGCAAAAGCTTTGTTAGGACTCCTCTGGTGTCCTGACATACTATTTGATGCATAGGAAGTGCTGGGGAATGGGGAACAGTGACATTTTTGGTGGGAAGGGGAGTATTTTGAAGTCATGCATTGTTCTGTCTCTTCTCGCTCTTGCACACTTCCCATCACCATGGTAACTGCCTGCTTCAGTGAAAGAGGAAACCTGCTTGGAATTTGTTTCCGAGAGTCATGCATGTACTGTTACAACAGTAGTTTCTGACTAAATTATTAATTTCATGTCATCATCGAGCTTAGGTAAGCTATGCAAACTTGCAGCAGCTGAGGTGTGAACCCTTGACAAGAATTTCTGCAGTATGTGCAGGCTGAAAGCAAACCACTGTTTTAAACTGAAGGGATTAAATATCACAATCCAAATCTATCTAAAGTAGCTTTCCATGCATTTTTGTATCTTGTGCCATTATCTACCAACAATAGCTAGACCATTTCTGAAAGCTGGCATTTAAAGTTTAAATCTACAGCTTGTTGAAAAATCTTTTTATGGCAAAGCAATCATTGCTTTCTTTGCTTCACATATATTCTTAGACCCCAGATGCGGTATGTAGTTGGAAATAAATAGTTAAATCAGATGTACATGCTAAGTAAAACAAAAAAGTACAGCACTTCCTAGTGGGTACAGAAAATCTAAACTGTTCTTCTCAAAAGGGAAAGATGACAAAAATCAAATTATCAGGGCTACATTGGCATAAGAACTCTTAACACTCATATCAAAATACTATTCCCTGCCCACTGGCACTGCAGGGGCTTGGAATGATGCTTTAAACCCATCTTTCACCAGGTGCTACATCTAAAATTCAGCGCAGTCAACTGTTTCTGTCCCTGTCACTATCACAGCGCATCAGGTAACACGGAAAACTATGTCCAGCATTCACCAAATCCAGACTGGCACATATATAAAATCTAACTCATACCACAAATTTTAGAAAATCCTTGTGCAGGGAGATGCCCCTTCTGTATTTTAACGATTCAGCTACCCTTAATACTTAGATTGAGTTAATAGGAAAAAAGTAATGGTTTATCCTTTCTTTTACATTGTGTTGTTAGGTATCATCATACAAGTATGAAACTTATTCTGTTAATGTAAGTTGTGCCATTTACTAGGCAAAGAATTTTCCCTTTGTTGCAATAGCTGTACGCATGATGGTAAATTGTCTCCACACATTAAGCCTCTAGACATTTCTGTTAAAACAAACATACACAACAAAACCACCACACTCCACATTCCTCTTGATGCCTCTTACACCAAGAAATGTGAAAGTTATGAAGTGATCGTTTATGCATAAGCTTTAGCATAATCCACCCCTATGCATATGCAACATAATATATAGCCAAGAAAAAGAGAGCATCCATGTGTTGTATCGAGCCGCTATCAATAGGCACACAAACACAACAGATGTTAAAAAGCAGACCGTAAATGCATAAACTGAACAGGAAATCAGGCCTGCACCTTTTACACAAAATCACTGTGTCTTTTTTAAGCAAAGTTTATATATATTTTTAGCTTAATTCAGATGTCTGCCCAGCAACCGGCTTAGGGCTGGGCCATATACAGGAAAATTTTATCCATGCTTTCACAGAAATCAGCTAGCGTGCTCCAGGTCCATTGATACTACTGCGGCTGCGGCTTGCACGGACGAGGCTGAGCTAGTCTGTAGTTATGCAGTTCCAACACTACCTAGATGGTAACTGCCAACATGAAACTCGGTCTCTGACACCAAATGCTGAAATTGTTGATCCATATCAAGCTTGATACCAAAGATACTCAGCTAGTAGTACTAAGGACTTGATCTAATAGTACTTTAATAATTCAGTTCTATGTATACAATTACTTTGGCATAGACATGATTTTAACTAAATTACCAGTGTTAGATACTAAGGCAAGAAGGCCAAGATAGCTCTATTGAAACCTTTTTTTTTTTTAAAAAAAGATCATTCCCTATATTTAAAACTTTTCCAGCTTTCGTCTACAAACCCAACTCCCAATTACTAGGGAGCAAACTAAACATTTGTAATTAGTGAGACAGTTACACATTAATAAGTACTTAAATACTCTCTTGAAGGAGATAAAAAGTGATATCAACAAAGCAGAAAACCAATAAGAATATTATTATACTAACATTCACTCTTCCTGCTTAGCCCATTTCCTCCCAACATGCAATACACAAACCAGGAAAACCAAGAAGAGTAATTTGACCTTAATAACTAAACGTAGGGAAAAAATTCAAAGCATTTTGAAAAGAGAGACTACTGGTTGAAACCGGAAAGCAGGTCCCTTTATTCATTATAAAATGCAACAGTATAAGTGGGTCATTTATAATCAGTTGAATTATAAGAAAACATCTTTTCTCAGCTTTTGACCTGAATAGTATCCATGCATGGCATAATTTATGCAGAAAGGATTAATGCGTGCAGTGCTTATTCCTATTACTAAGTTTCTTTTCTGCGTGAATCAAGACTACCTCATTCAACAAAGTACAATCCCTTTAAAACAGACTACTTATATGTCATAAGCACATTTTCATTATTTGCATAAATTAGGATCTAGGTATAGCTTTGTCTTTGTGACAAGGCATAAGCACTCAGATCTAGAGATTAAGATGGACAGATTATACTTAAATTTCAGTCTCAAAACGTCCTTTAACGTGTCTTTTGGGGCATTTTCTCCATGCTTTCGCACCCACATTACAGGGCGGGCACACTGAGGAGGCAAGGATGACTTCCCCTAGTTTCCCTAGGCAGTACCCTAGCAGTTACCAAACCGCAGGAGGTCCCTGGAGCCCAGCTGTGCCGCATCTCATCCAAACCCTCACGGCAGAATTCAGCCATGCATAGGCTTGTGTGCAGGCAGTTGAACAGAGTGCGGGGCATGGGCAGTGCGGCGGCTGTGGGTGACCACAGAGAGCAAACAGGCCTTCACCATTCCTCATACAGGACCGCCAACAGATTTAAATTCCTTCTTTTTCACTGCAGGATGGGCTCATTGGATTTTCCCTTAGCTAGGGACAGGTAGCTCGTGTTTTTCCATCCCTTTGTACTTGAAATTCTCTGCAATTGAGCTTTTGAGGGCTGCTCTTCACAGGTCTTTTTTACTCCCCTGAATTCTTCCTTAGCCATGGTTATACCCCTCAGTATTTCTTTTGGACATGATTGTGACTCTTCCATTATTCTGATGGGAGCTATTCTCCTCTTGCTTTCATTAGGCCACTGAAGGTTGACATGTACAGAATGAAGGGAGCTACCCTGCCTATCACATATGATTTTGGTGTCATCTGCAAGGATGGTTATTGCAGTCTTTCAGCACAGACTGATCAATTTTCCTGGAAGCCATCACTACTGGCAATTAACACGCAAAGGTGAGAGCTGTTTACACCTGACCACAGTAAATTTAACTGGTTATCACTAACTAGGCAGACATGAATGAAAACAATCCTCACAAAAAGATAGACATTTATATTAAATGCATACATTTGCCTTGATTTGAGAAATTAATTTTTGTATCCTTCCTGTTTCAGCAGTACAATCTAAAGGGAAGTATTTGGCTGCTAGATATTCCCATCCCGCTCAAATGAACTCAAAAATCTGGTTTCTGTCCATGCTATGAAAAGATCAGCTAAAGCAGATTTAACTGATTAGTAAAGCACCCCATCTGGTAGGAGGGCTCCACGCATGTCCTTCATGCGCTGACATCCAATGCTCCCAACCGGGAGCCTTATGGTTCAAATTCAGCAGCGCTGCCGGTGGGTTGGAGAGGAGCTCACCCCCTGACCAATGGCAGCAGGTACGCTAAGCTTGTCTCAACTTGAACTTTTTTGTGCTTGCATTAGCCAACTGTAAGCAGATTGCTGAAGCAATCCCTCTAGCTGTCCCAGCAAGAGAGAGACAACACAGATTTGACCATTTTGCCTTTATCAAGAGGGGTGCGAGGGAACACCGCAAGTCTTCCTTCAACGTGTCAGCCCATGTCTCTTCCAGTCACAGAATACTCAGCTGGATGGACCTGTGGTCTGTTCCAGTATGTCTAATTCCACTAATAATAATAATCCCCTGTAATAGGCTCATGGCTTGAGCTAGAGCCATTAATCTGACTCCCCTCACCCTACCCTAATTCTGACCAGCAGTCAAGGAATCTCCATCCTTCCCTGTCACTGAGCTAGAGACTGTGTCAACAGGAATTAAGGAGGCACCTGTGAAACCACCTGCTGCAACCTATTTAATTCTTTGTCACATAACCATTTTGTTTTTTTTATAGTTCATTCAGTGCAAGAGGAGGAGGAGGGGAGGAACACTGCTGATGGTAACTTTCCCGCCCTGTGAGTGATAAAGTTGCCCTTACAGCACACAGGACTACCAGTGAGACAATTCTATTTGGTCTGTGTACTTCCCTACTCACTTTTCTGTTAAACTTTAGTAAACTATAAATGCTGTATCAATTCCCAATATACTCAAAAACCAAAGCAATATACTTAAGTCCTCAGAATATATACATCAACGGTTTTGTTTTGAAACTCTGCAGCAGGGAAAGAAGTTGGGAACCACATTTTCCCACTATGAAAATGAAACATCCTGGGTCACGACACAGAACAAAAGAGCCCTACCTTATTAGATGTAATGGGAGGTAGCCTTCTCCCCTAACACAAGAGCAGTTTGCTGATCCTAATCTTTACTCCAACTCCTTCCCTGCCCACCCAAAAAAAAAAAACCCTTAAATTTTTAATAAACATTGTTATGCTTTTCTAGTACTATTCTTCGAGAGCTAGAGACAGGACAGAATTTTATGTAGAAAGCCACTCTCCTTGCATGCTTCCTTCTTCAAGTTTCCTCAAAGCAATGTATAACTAAAAGCTTTGCTCATAATACAAAACTGCATGGAACATTGCGACTTGCCAAACTCATCCTGTAAATTGCAGGGAGGCAACCATATGAGCTGGTTTATCTATAGGCAACAATGTTGGAACGTTCACAATCTAAGCTGTCACTAGTTACTTCCAAGAGAGGAATAAGAGGAGAGCATGATGGCTCAACACCTCATTGTAGAGTGTGCAATAAAAGAATATATTTTCATGTATCCACTGGTAACTCTTGAGGCTACATAGACCAAATGTCAGACATACCACTGGAGAGAAACTGTTTGTATATCACAAGACATAGGAAAAATCCTGGTAAGTGTGGACACAGTGAACCCTCATTTAAATCAATAGGATGAAACATCACCTCACATAACCATGGCAGGAGATGAGACATTTTAGGGCAAAAGAAAAGGCTATCCACTGTACCAAAACGTAATTCTGGAAAACTATGGAAAAACCCATGGATTACACATTCATTCTACAGTAATATTTGAAATAACAGTTACTCTAGAATATAATGTTTCTCTCGGCAAACTTGAGCCAGACATAACGATATTTGAAGTCTTAATAAGGAGTTAAATGAATGGCAGTGCTTTAAAGCAAACTGTGAAAAAGCAGCAGTACAGTACAACCTTCATTGAAGTATAACTGAATTCGACCTTTCCCTCGTAATGGTATATTATAACACCAAACTGACAGGCAGTTAGGGTTACCAGGTTACAAAGATACATTTACCACACTGACATTTGCCATAAACGTAGTAGATTGTCGTTTCCTATAACGTAATATGTGAAATTAATGACAGACCTAGTTATGGTGGATGGATTTTGTGCAGTTTTTTTAGAGGCACATCATACGACTGTGGAAATAGAAGAGCATCAGAATACGCAAGGGTAGACTGGGAGCCAAAACCAGAAGAACCTGTATCAAAAGTAGTATCTGTATTAGCCAGTCTAAATTGTAGGCAAAGGAATGGTATGTCTCTATTAAGGAAATCACATGGGCTAAAAAGTGACTTGATTTGAAATATCACATTCTTTAGTGAGGTATGACATTCTCACAGCACATGAAAAAGAATAGGGGAAAAAAAGGGAAAAATGGAGACTGGCACTACCTCTCACTGAAACTAAGATACGAATAGTTCATGAGTCACTCCCAGCAGATGCTCAGCTCCAAGATCCCATGGAGTTCTGTGTTCATTCAGTGAACGTAGAAGAGAAATCTCAGAATGGATTTTAGTTAGGGCAAGGTTATGCATGCTTTAATTTATTCAACTTGAGTCTAAGTTTTATGTGACAGTGAGTCCTTTAAGTGTGTATGAACTTCTCATTTGTATTAAATACCTTTTTTTTTTAAATACACCTTCCATCTCCAAAATAAAAATAATGCTTTGCTTAAAAAAAAAAAAAGCAAAGTTTTCCATTTTCAAACGTAATGTACATCTACAGATAACCTGGATCAACACAAGATATCAGTGGGCAAAAGGTGCTTTATTGAAATTACAGTGCTTCACATGCTTACTTTCTACAGTCTGTATCCCAAATCAGACCATTTTTAGTAGGCATTTTTAGTCTGGTTCCTTCACAGACTCATTAATATGCTTTACATAAGTGTAAGTAGTCCTACCAAAAATCAGTGTGAAAGAACAGTAGGTAAAATTAAGAGTGAGTTTTTGCAGAGTCAAGATTCTTTCTCATTTTCCTAATGTATTCCAATTCAAAGTAATTCTGTACCAAAACCAATAATAATCAAGTAGTGCATAATTACTTGTCAAAGAGTGCAGAAGTTATTTAATATTTTTATCATCGCTAAAGAGATGGAATATTATATTTCCTTGTGTCCACCTCTTGTGCTAAGCCCCTGCCCACAAAGCTTACACCCTTTCACACTAGCCACCTGTTTATCTCTTAGAGTTCTCCTTAGTCTCACTTTTGCTACGTCTTCTGAGAACTAAAACAAAGTGACTTAAAGCTCTACTTTATAGAGTTTCCTCCGTAGCAGATGCCCTTACATTAATTCCACGAAGCCAGATTTTGCCATTATTACAGAATTACGCTCGGATGGTCTCTACTTGGATCCCTTCCAAGGTGACAGAGCTTTGGGTGTCGTCACTCTGGGACTGCAGATTCCATTTGCAATTTGCATCCATTTATACTCTGAGCAAGTTTTCAGTCATCTCAGCTTTCACCTCTTCAGCAAAGGCTTGCATTACTTGCTATGTTTTTCGTTAAAGAATACGTAGAAGCACACTGGAAGGCATACAGCAAGCGTGCACAGATAATTCTGAATATTACTGTAGTGTTAATATGCATACCAACTTCAATTCAGCTTAGCACTTTTCAAATTAATACAATTGTTCTGATGAAAAAAGACATTACTCAAGAATACCTCCCCACTAAGCATTGCTGTTATAAGCACGCTTTGTCATCTGTCTTAGGATTGCAAGGCCTGTTTACATGGTCAGTCTGAGATGGGTAAGTGTAAATTCCAAGCAGAAATGCTTATTTTTACTTCGAGTGCCTGGCAACGTTGATGTTCAAGGGCAGCTAAGTTTTTCCACCCTGGTTTGTCCCATCTTTTTCTTCAGCAAGTTCTGTTGCTAGGGGGAACACTAAGGCAGTGAAACATCATTTTTGCTGTGTACAATGTGCTTTTTAATGGTTTTATTCCATTTTGCTTATCAAACTCAGAAGCCAACTATTGATCCTACCGAGACCTTGTGAGTGAAGATTAAAGCATTCCAACACGCTTGTCTACAGGTGTGCCATGGTGAATTATGATCTTCGCATAATTCATAGAATGAAAAAGTTGCACCAAGAAACCAACTGTTAATCAGTGTATAGGCACAGGAGATCAATCTTTGATTCGTATATTCACAAATCCTGTTTACTTGGCCACATTAGAGAACAGACGGGTGTTCTGGAATGGATTCTTAGAAATGATGGATGTAATTGTCAAAACTGCCAAGGTCAATGTATAATGTTCAAAAAAGAACCAACTCATTTCAAGCACCTTCCATTTATCATTCATGCAATTTGACCCCCAGTTCTCTTTGTAATAACATACTATGAAGGAACAACTGCTGTGTTCATTCCTATATACTCCTGTGGACTTTTAAATATCATGCAGGTCACAGCCTTTCCAAAAGACTGAGGACATTTGTATATAACTTTTTTCCACACTGAAGTATGTGGAAGCTATTAGATGAAACCTGACTTTAATAAGAGTAAGTTCGTTTCCTGTAGAATTGTTATGCTGCAGTAATATATACATTTGAAAGAAACTTGTTCCAGAATTTCATGGGTTTTCCATTTAAGAAATGTACATTGATTTAAAATAAGTTTTGAAAAATATGCCTAAACGATTTGCTTTTCAGAACTGAGTTGCTCCCACCATTGATGATGTATCTGAGTTGCTTAACATCATGCTGTGGAATATAAACCAACTCTAAATAATGAGGGTTAGAGAAAAACTGTCCCTGTGGACAGTTTACTCCATAATTCAGCCATTTCTTTTAAATACCAGCCTTGATCAGAGTCAGGATAATGAGTCAAGGGGAATGGCCTGGTAGTTTGTATTGCTACGTAGATCTAAGTATCTGGAAGTAATTCAAAGTGGTTTAATTTTCAGATTTAAAGAAAAACAAAAATGTTACTTTTAGTTTTTTTAGTTTTAAGATGTGGCATTTTAAAATGCCAAAATCTCAAAATCTCTATTTTCTGGTATTATTTTTCATAAAGGTTAGCAAGGGGGAGACATATGCTTCTGTCAATTTTTGGTTACCACTGAGTACACTTTTCTGCTTTTGGAGTTTGCAAATTTACCAGTCTGTTTTCACAAACAGTGGTATAAACGAGTAGAGTGAACCTGAAAATAGATACCCAGCAGGTCATTTTCTCTCAGCTTACAGAGAACAGCACTTTATTTCACCATTGCATATGTTCATGATTATTTTTTAAATTGATTAGAAAAAAAGTACAGTCATAACATACATGAATAACACAACGGGTTTTTTCCCCTGGAGTGTGATGAGAACCAGACTTAGTTTGCTTTTCAAAAAAACAACACACTTTAGTTCATATTCTGTTGAACAGTTTAGAAACCAAGACAAATCTGAGGATCTGGTTCACGATTAGTACAACCCACCAGGTATAACTGAATACCAAATGATGAGTTGGCACCAAACAGCTTTATGAAGAAGGTGGAGAGGCCTGGGACCATCATGCACAAAACCAGCTGCAATCACATGCTTTAATCCTACTAATTTCCACAGTTACAATAAGAAAGTCTGTGGACATGATGAAATAACATTCTGCACTAAGTCAGCATCCCTAAAACAGAAGTTTGAAGAAAGAGTATTTACTAAAATTTCCCTATTCTTCTCACACCATTATCTTTGAATGAAAAAGTAACAGCCAGTCAGACACATCGGTTGGGGTGTCATATTCCGCCCAAATGAGTTCATTCCTCCTCAAGCTCATAACATCATAATAGAGCGGGGAGTTGGTTTGCATAATTTTTTCATTTCTCATATAATATTGAAATAAAGCAGTTGTAGGTGGAGAAACTGTGACATCAGCTGAAGGACAACAGAAAGGTGTATGGAGAAGCAATCATGTCTGAAATAGAAGACTGTTTCGTCTAACTTTTGCACCTTACAGCTGAGTTGTGATCTTAGTAACAGAGCTTTCTACTTAAGAAGAGGCACTTTCTCCAAAAATACTCTTTAAAACAAGAAGAAAAAAACAAAAACTTTGGAATCTGGAACGGAGAAACTTCAGAAAAATTAAGTGATGACTTCAGGTTACATGATCAAAAAGTCTTCGCAGGGAATAAAAAGAGTAAAAGATTCTGTTCACAAGGAACTTCAGATACATGACAGAGAAGAGTGGACAGTGCAGAAGAGCACCACATCCCCTCACAAAATCAGCATATTTGCTGAAGGCTATAAACCTACAGACTGTTCGAAAGGCAGGCTGCCACGGGATGTCAAAGTGGTCTCCCTGGCAGACATCAGGCATTTATCAGACTTAACTGAACATGAACTATTTCAGCACTTGGCTGAAGAGCCACCACGGAGACATCCGTAGCTCAGGAGGGTGATGTGTGAGCCAGTGCTTTTCTGGAAGCCACAGTGGTGTGCTGGCACACTGGGACATCTGTCAGACAGTTATAGCTTGTGGTTTGGAGCTGGCTCATACCAGTCTGTAGGGAACACGCATGGTGCTAGTGTGCAGCGGTCTGTGCTCAACTGAGCTCACAGGTCCACACTACTTTTTTTTTTTTAATGAATTAACATGCATTAGGGCAAAACCTTTTGATCACTTCAGAATAAAAACTTGCCACTATGAGAATATACTTCATTTGTGATCAGTACAAAAGGAGATGAATTAATCTGATTAGTTTTATAATCCTTTGCACCCCATTGCTTTTTCAGCCAACTTGATATTCAGGTGTAAAACCACTGTAGAGACAAAAGCATGCTTTGTAAGCAGCAGCAGCTTTGAAGGATAACCCATGCTTCAGGTGCAGTTTGGGTAATGCTGCTCTTGTACGTAAATCTCAGTCAACAAGTCAGACATATAACTTTTAAATGTAGCTATGGAAAACTTACAAATTAGTGCTTCTGATAAAGCTCCTGGTTGCACACTTCCAATGCATCACGACATCAGGCTATGGCAAGCCTTAGCCTTCACATGTGGAATTTATCAGGAAGAGCCAGTGGCAGCAACTAATCAGTAACCACAAATATCAGGGACACCCGGAGGCAAGATTGCACCCCTGCAGATATGCTACACAACACTGGATAACAGGCACACTAATGACGAGGGCTCATGCTTAGGTACTAGATATGACCCACTTACTTGCTTTCAAATTAGATCACGTAAGCTTGGAGTGCAAACCCATGGAGCTATTTCATTAGAAGGGTTACACGTGTTTCAGGTGCCAGCCTTACAGTACGAGGACAGTAACCGTATATTACTCTGGCCATCAGTACCCTTCACACACAGGCAGTGGTGTCAAAAGTTATCACTTGCAGATGAGAACTGTGAAAGATGTGAATACAAGTGTCAAGGTATCTCTCTCTAGAGCACAGTGCTTATCCACTGAATATGCATATATTGCTTTACCTCAGAGACAGTATAGGTGAACTGAAGCTGCTTTTCCATCTTGCCTTCATGTCTGCTGAGCTTTCCACTGAGCAACTACAACTTGGCTTTTACAGAAGCAGGAATTTTTATTTCTTGTTGGACCCTACCTCAACCAACACAGCACCCAGTCCTTAGAAAAGAGCAGAGAAATTTGCAATTGGGATACTAAGCTGGGATACCAGAGCCATGCCCTGAGGTATCTATTGTACTACACAGCTGTGAAATGTTGGGCAAGACTCTGCCCCAAGTCCCTGTGTGCAAGACAGAGTAGCAGAATTTCTGTATCTCACAGGGCTGTTGTGCACTTCTTTCAAGATGAGCAGTTTAGTTTCCTAACATAACATACAGCACAAAACTTATTACGGGGCATTCCTGGATGCTTTGAATGGATGGAATTTTACAAGACAATGATTATAGCCCAAGGTGAAGGATTTAATTTAATCCATACATTGCCACAGAAAGGTATGGGAGAAGAGTCACTGCAAGAAATAATTAGATGACTGTCATTAATGAACTGAGCTCTATGTGCAGAGTGCACACCCTCACAACTGCGTAACGACCCAAACAGAGCTGTCTACTGCTGCATACCTGTTTAATTGAAGCAGTGCAGGAATGTTGTTTGTTGGAAGGCTAGCTTCTGTCAGATGTCAAACTTGTCCTTTTCTCAATTTAAGTCATTCAACCTTTAAAACATGTATGGGATGCTCTAATAATCTTTGGATGTACAACTCCTTTTGATTCTTCACCATTCCCAGCACCCCTCCCAGTTTGCAATAGGAACAGATTTTAAAAGGTAGAAATTATTACTTCATAACAATCTGGCTATATCACAAGAGTACATGCTTTTACATTTTTCTTATATAAATACAGTTGATAACGCTCCTCTCTTGTACATGCAAGGTGTGATTTCATCTTCACTGTTTATCAACCAAGATATGAAAGGAGAAGAGAGTAATTATATTTCTGCTTCCATTTTTTGCTAACATTGTCAGATAATGAAGTATGTATTACTGTAGGTTTCAGCAAAACAAACCAAAGGGACAGTAGTGTCAGAACGGAAAACGGAAGAAGAAAGTCAGCTTTGAAGTCTACCTGTACATCTTCACTGCACTGCCAGCTCTGAGCTCATTTTGAAATCAAAGAACGATCACACAAAATTCGAAGCAATCAGACACATATTGCTACATGGAGACTTCACATCAAGCTCTTTTTTTTTTTTAGCATGGAAAAGTAAAAACCCTGATGTTTTGAGAAGATGACTACAAGCAAATTAGTCACATCTAGCTTATAATTAATGTTTTCAGTATTCCACTGAAGAAAAAACACTTTGAAAAATTACAAAAAAGTAGGGTTATTTTCTTGGACATGTAGTATGAAAACCTGACATTTTCATGAAGCAGTGGCAATCGATTTTGAAAACTTCACAGATGTGCTGTTAAAGTTATTAATTTCACCAGAATGATCATGAATGCTTTACTTGGCCGTCCCATAAACATTAGAATAATACAAATCAAACCAAGTCCTCAATTACAATACCTCTTGTCCTTGGCGCTGGGAGTTTTGTTTTGCCTTGCATGCTTTGAATCTTATGGTTTTAAGTGAGATGGTAGCTAAAAAGAGTTAAAAGCTCAATAAACACTTGAGCAAATGACCAGAATGACAGCGGACACTCCAGTTATGTTTAGTAAGCCATGATAGCTCAGGAAGAGGAGAGCTTTGGCTGCGTGTAACCTTCCTATGAAAATGTCTGGACATTAACACCTGGGAGAGCAGACTTCAATGGAAAGGAAAATGACTTGAATGGGTTACATCTGACAACATGTCATATGAAGGGAGACAGTGAAATAGAAGACCGTACAACTGTCAGACATGTTCAGTTCAATACCTGTTTACTGGAACACTGTGGATGTTAAAATTTGGCAATCTGTTATTTAAGACAAAAATTCGCTAATGTTATGTAACCCAATAAAATACTTGGTTAACAGCATCCCATTCAGCGCAAGACAAACAAAGCTGCTGTCAATATTCCTTTTAATTAACCCAATAGTATTAGCTGCTTATGACTTCATTCCCCTCGGTCCCAGTGGGCAACCTGAAAGGCAATTCTCACTATTACTTAGCTCCCGTGGTGTAATCCACAAGAGGCTGTCAGCTTGCCACGGTTTGTGACCTCTGACCCAATCACTTTCTTCCTTTTAACATTACTACCTTTGCACATTTAATGAACTTTGTACATGCTTAAAAAGATGTCAGCACAGAGAAACGATAGTTCCTGCTGTGAAAGGCTCCATTGTTTCTATAAGTCTAATTGACCTTTCACATCACAGAAAACGAGAAAAAAAAAATCAATATAGTTACTTAGTCACCAGTCCATTGCTATCTTTTATAATTAATATGCTAACCACAATGCTTTTGGAGCACTGACACCCAAACACCCCTCTATGTACAAAAATGAATTCTCATTAATAACCATTATATTAATCACTGTTGCCCAGAACTGGAACCTGACTGCGAAATCCCCTGGTGGAAATTGCTATAATCGTTCAAACTACGGGAACGAATATTTTTTCGGCATAATTACTGCTGTCTTCTTATTGAAAAATATCCATTAGATGGCAGCTTTTAGTTACGTAAATCAAGTTGATTAATTTTTAATTTTTACCATTTATATGACTTTGCACAAGTAAAAATCTTTGATAATTTAAATGATTAGCTGAACAATTATTAAAGCAACTTGCAACAGTTCAGATATTCATTTGGTTACTAGAAGAGCCATACATCATTAACTTCCAATTAAAAAGTTGGGAAATCGTAAACGCTGATACAATAAAAAAATATGCTTATCTTCTTGTCAATAAAGCAGCATACCACTGTAAACATACTGCTCTATCTTCAGCTGAAAGCAGCGGGTTCATCCAGCACCAGTTTTCTGCAGCTACTCCACAAGTGAGGAGGAAGAAATCCTCTTACATGTCTGAAAGCCATTGGGAAGAGGCATCCAATGGCAGCCCAGCGCTTCTGTGCCGTTCACCCCAGTCCTCCTCCTCCGAGATGGAAACACAAACTAGCTGCCAGGTCCCCCCACTGGTTCAGCTCAGGAAAGCAGTTCAGCCAATAGACTGCTCCCCAGCGGTGCTCAACACAGGAGCCCCTTAACACACCACCTGCCACAGCTGGGTGGTTTTGTGGTGGGAGTTTTCTTGTTTGTATTTTTGTGTTGGTTTGGTTGGGGTTTTTTTGACACCCACACAATTTTTCTGCCTGGGCTAACCCATACTTTTGTGTCAAGAACCCAGAGCTTGCCCTTATGCACCTCCACTCCCATTTGGAGCCAAAGCAAAGGACGCTCCTGCCTCTTGTCCCCTGTCCTGGACCATGTCAGCACAGACCGCCGAGCCCAGCACGTACCACCGCAATTGTCTTTCCAGTTGAAGCATCCTTCACAAAGTCACCTACATTTTTTATGCAATAGCCTAGTGCTTAGACTAACTTTTTCCTGAATACAAAGGGATTTCATTTCACATCTTACCTCTCTGCCTCCCTTGAATGGCTACAGCTGAGCTGGACACCTGCTGAGTTTTGCCTAAAAACCTTCATCTGAGTAATACCATGGTTAGTGAGGAGCTGCTTCACTGAAATCAGAGCTAGCAAACAGTGGAAGGAAAATAAGAGTTGTGACCCTAATGCTAAGCAATAAGGGCCATCTCCAACATTAAGTCCATACCTGTATTGTATACAGACTTAAACATATTGCACTAAAATTCTCACCAACCTTCTGCCAGCTTGGCATTCAAAAATCTTCAAACACATACACAGTGTTGGCCTTCTTGCAGTGTAAATGTAATTTTGTACCTTTCTGAACTCAGGTGTTTCAAATATTATAATGAGGCATGATTAAACTGTTGTTTTTTTTTTTCCTGAGGAAATAAGAGTTGTATATGGTGCAGCGTTCAGTGATCTGTTTGAGGAGCTGGAGTCAGTATGGCTGCACAGGAGAAGGCACTTAGGTTGTCCTGTGTGTCTGCTCAAAGCTGCTTCATGTACATCCTCACTAGGCTGCACTGTACCACATGGGCCCCTTCTGACAAACCACGTGAGAGAAAGAAAAGAAAATAAAGCCTCCAACCACCTCTTATTTAATTGAAGAGTATTGGGTTTTTTGGGGAAAAATGTAGGTTCTTAAAATGAAATAGTCAGTTAAACTGACAAAACACAAAATTAAGTCACAAAAAACAAGACTTTCTGTTTTTTAGGGTTTTGTAGTTGGTTTTTTGTTTGGTTGGGGTTTTTTTTGTTAGTTTGTTATGGGGATTTTTGGGGGTGGTAGGGCTTTTTGTTCGGGTTTTGTGGTTTGGTTTGTTGTTTGGTTTTGTTTTTTTTTAAACACAAACTATGCCCTTGACACTGTCACAGGCAAGACTATCATCAATATGACTTATAGGAGTTCTATCCAGAAGAACCACGTGCTGCGCATAGATCAGTTATATCCGCATGTTTGTGAACTTTCTGATTTTTTGCCTTCTACCTCCCATTGTTAAAATCCAACTCAATTTCTGCACTAACCAGGTAAATCACCTTAACATGTAGGTATTAACAATTCTGTACCGTACTCCCTCTCCTGCCCCTGTGTGCCTTCCCTCCCACCCCCAGCAGAAATTGCAAGATATAAGCTTCAGTCTAGACGGGAACTTAAGTCTGGATTGCCCTGAAATATATGCTTTTAAGAAAAGTCTAAAAACCCAAGAAAGGCGAGAAGAAACTATTCAAAATGGCATTAATAGACGTAAATCACCTGCAGTGGGCTCCAGTCCCAGTGATGATTAAGAGTCCAGGGAAAATCTCTCTAGGTCATTACTAGACCTCAATTTCTTTAAATAAATTCCCCAAGTACCATGGAGCCTTCTGATTTAAGGGAAAGTTTAAAATAATATCACAATACTGTCAATGTGCAGTAAAAGAGTTCTGATCCAGTCTAATGTTTTCTTATACCGACTCCACCCAAATTTATTGAAAACTTATTTATGGCAGAATTCTTTCCTAGACAAATTATAATCGGATGTTGTCACTGATATTAACCTTATGTGTTTGCTCGCAGTGCAAAGCTTTAAATTTTCTTTTTTTTTTTTTTATTACCGATATTTGTATATTTGGACTGGTCATAAGACCTCACCTGTTACAATATTTCTATCCACTGAAGAGAAAATGGAAATGCTGAAATTCAAAACTGGCAATTTCCAGCCTGTTATCTTACCTTCCAACATACATGGCAGGCTGCATCTCTATTCAACCGCTTTTCCTTTCATATATCTTTAGAACAATACTCTGGACAAATTTATAAATTGTTACACGGGCTTATATTTGCATCCTTACACAGATACCTTTGACAACTCTTTACAAATGGAAGCTGAAGTTGGGGCGGAAAAAATCAGGCATAGGTGAAATACAAGAAAATAATCTTTCAGGGAAGTCTAACAGAGAAATCAGAAGAGACAGAATGAAACTTAGGTCTAAAGTGTCCTAGCTTCCCATGTGAAACCATCTATCCATTCTTCCTCTAGATTGATGGTACCTCTACAGCAATAATCATCCTTTAAGGTTATTTTTAACAGCTAACTCTCTCCTTGATATCAAAACTTATTCTAAACATTCTGCTTAGCTGTTTTATATTCAGGATATTTGGCTTTGGGGGAAAAGAGTATCTTTTTTAAGAAGAAACTTTTTTTTTTTTTAAATAATTGGGGGGTGGGTTATGAGTCAGTTCAATGCGGTTCTTTAGAAGATTAGTGTTATCAACATGCAAAGGATAACATCTCCACAAAGAGAACAGACAGTATGAGCTGCTACTGTGTCAATTAAATCTTGGCATTCATTATGCCTATGTCCTTTTCCTGCCCCTGTCTTCCTTGGTGGTCTTCTGGTATTTTCCTTAATACCAGCAGCCAAAAAGAAAAGATACCAGAGGCAATTTCTTTAGTACAGTCACAGACAGACTTTTTTGTAGTTTAATATTTGAAACTGCAGCCCTTGTAACTTCGAGAGGCCACCACTCCACTATTTACACAGATGTTAGAGAAGGCAGCCTGTAACCATCTACCTCCGCCCCTGCAGTCACCTTTGCCTCTGAGCAGTCTTTGGGAGGTACATTAATAACGTTTGTATTAGATACCCATTTCTAAGTTACAATATTTTTATTTCGCATTGTCTGTGTGGAATGTAACTTAATACATATCCTTGATGCAGGGAGATGTTTACATAGTATTTTATGATTAGTTCAATTGGAGACCACTGAGTCTCACAGGCTAGTATCAATAGTCCATATAGTCAGAGAGCAGGCAAGATATAATTATGGCATTCCAAAAGAACTGCACACACAAAGTTGGGAATAAATTTAAGAGGGATAATAAACAGACAACTACAAAGAAGAAATAAAATTGATCCTATTTTTAAATCTTTCTTATTGAAATTAAAGTAAAATATCTTCAGGAAAGACTGACAAAAAGACCAAGAGAACCAGAGCATGTATGAATTTTATTTTAAAGACATAAGTCATAATTGCTTGGTAACGTAATTGAACAAGAATTTTTGTCTTTCCCTGACCATTTTTCTTCAGCTATTCTTTGAAGCACTCCAAAGAAGCAATAATACAGTCAATAAAAAGTATTAGAGGGACTTATATAACATTTCTTTTGATTCTGCCTTTTAATTCGCTCATCTCCTACTACAGAATACAGAATGAAATTGGTAGAGGGCTTATTCTGTAGGACCTTCCTGCCTCTTTAATCTTCAGCTTTGCTTTCTGAGCGCCTGCAGGTGCCCGTGCCCCGCTGGCAGGGCGAGTGCAGGTTTCCCACTGGGAATTTTACTCAGCCAGGTGTCGTGCTGCCCCGCTGAGCCACAAACACTGAGCAGAACCTGCCAGGGGAATATTTGCATTGTGGCTTTTCCTTTCGAATCAAAAGGTGTTAAAGATGTCATTGAAGAGCTTAGAATAGTGACTAAGCATTTTCTATACTTCAGTCTCTCATGGCCTAACTTAGTCATATGGCCTCCTGCAGGTATGCCTAATAACTCCAGCTCTAGTGCCTATATCTTTTCACACCTTTTTACCAAGAAGGAAGCATTGTCTTTGATTGTCCATCAGCCCTAATCCTTTCTCAGCATGAAGCTTGTTAGCATAATTGTAGAGAAGAAACCCAAAAGGTACATTATGGGCATCTATGTGTTTCTTTTTCTGTGAGGGAGGATGTTTGGATGAAAGACCACTGTATTTATTGCCCTAATCCAGCACCTACAGGTTTCCTCAACAGAAGAAAGTCTCTACCTTTTCAGGTTTGGATTTAATGCAAGTGATGAAAATCACATCCGTAGCTTTGTGAATGACAGTCACCATGCTTGTGAAAGACTTGCAGAAGTGGCTGCCTTGAATATTAGACTCGCTATCCAAAAATAACTAGGGAAAGTGGCTGGCATCCCTCAGATCAACTTCAGCTTCTTGGTCAGTTAAACTGTAAAACTGATTGCAAAGAAGTTAGTCAAGATTATGTGCTTTAGCATCTTTTGCTAAAAGAACAAAGATTTTTAAAATCTTGCCCAGGACACTGGAGGCTAAGAGAGTAAATAGGAAGGTAATGAGCCCTAAAAACTTCCAAGGCAGTTTCCCTCTTCTACCATCTTAATCTTTAATGACAAGCAGTTAAAGACCTACAAGTGACAATAAGAGAAAGCCAACCATCCATCACAGGCACTCTGTATTAGGATTTACTTCACATTTTCGTCTTCATCTCTCATGAATAACAAGACACACATGCCAAAATAAGTACAACTTATGATTGGATTACACACTTTCTCAAGCTGGTAGAAGAATCTTTGGCATTTCTATTCGCAACACCCAGGATTTCAGCACAACCAGATTAGTAAGACCAAGCAACAGTGAGGTATTTGGCTCCTTTCTGATACATCAGGTATGACATGATCTACACCAGCTGTCGTCATCTGCTTCATTCCTAGTACAGTCAGCGGAAACAGGGACCCATAGGTCTGAAACACAGGTGTGCTACAGCTTCTCTTGGTCATGTGTAACTTGCAGACTACCCTGACCAGGCCCAGCTTTGCTTTGGGCTGGGCCTAAAAACCACAATTAGTCAAGCTATCTTGTTATTTAGGAGGCTGTTATGTTTAAGACACTCTTGTGATCATGTACACATAACCACTTGTAGAACAATTTTTGCAGACGAGATTGCCTTCTCTCTCTGGCCCTGATATACAAATGTATCCAAAGAAGTACCCAGTACTTTTTCCATGTCCCTCACAGCCCAACAATACCTGTACACATTCCTTTACCCCACTGGCAATCATAGCTTAGGAACTTGTATTTTCCAAACTACATTCTACCCATCCAGGCACAGCTGTGCTCCATGCACTGTCTTTCATCACAAGCAACAGAACAAATTGATGCAGAAGAAGTTTGATGAGTCAAATATGCATTTCCACAAGCTTCTGTGCATGTGTTTTGATTTTTAAATATTGACTGAACCTCTGCAAATGCTAAAGGAGTAGAATCTTGAGAACAAGTCTCAAGCTTAACAACTTGAAGTCAAAGAATGAGCATATCATTGCACTATTTTTAAACTTGTATTGTTTGTGGTATCTGGTTTAGGATTGTTTCATTTCATTTTAAACTTCTAGACCAGGAAAAACGAACAAACAAATCTATTTTATTCCCTATGTACACATAAACAGGCATTACCTTAGTTACAGGGCTTACTTGTACAGAATTGAGCAGTCCCTATCGTTGTGTAAGGTATAGGAGAGTATGATCACAGAAACTTCTCATTTTACTTTTCTTTCTACTTATCAGGATAAACACAGATTGTTACGCATATTTGCAACCTTTTTACTGCTCTGGAGTGCTTGCAATCTAGATAACATTGCCCAAGTTTCTTTAGCTTTACACTGAAAACAATGACACTTCTTTGCATAGATTGGGGGTACAGCTGAATTGGTTGCACACAAGATTTTCAATAACTGTTTTTAAATTAATATATTCCATCATTTGTTATACAGCTTTAAGAATAATGTGCTGCTAAACATAGTTTGTGAATATCTCGAATTCAATCTTTCTAAATATTCAAGCACCTGGAGCACAAGGTATGTATAAGCAACATGCAAGTCAATTAGTAAAGTTCAGCATTTCTGCGCTTGATCAAATTAGAATAGAATTAAATTACATATACTCTGTTTTCTCCAGGTTTTTCCTCTAGCTTAATGCACCTTGGTCTTAGTCTCTGTTGGTCATTGTTTATGTGTTGAGATCCTTCATGAAGGGCTACGACGGCACAAGGGAGGGCTCTCGCACTGTGGTATGAGTGTGGTCTACCAGGGACTCGCATTTATCATTGCTGCCAAGTTCAGTAAAGTGTTTTGCCATCAATCACATCATCCTGGACTTTCTGCAATACATTGCTATCTGTGACAAGATCAGGGCAGCTATTTGATTTCAGTTAACTGGGGTTTTACTCATTTCTTACCTTCTAAAACCAAGTTGTTTCCTCCATTCCAGCACAGCCACACTCAGCATACTGCCAAGAGATACACCATAACCTATCTAGATCTTCAATTTTTTCTTTATATTGGAAAACATTAGTAGCCCTAGCATTTAAATCCAGGGAAGGGTAAAGTGAATCAAGTGGAAGTCAAGAAAAGAACTAAACCCACAATAAAATTCCCACATCACAAAACTATGCAATATAAGCATATTTTCATCTCCGAATTAAAAAAAGTGAGAAGACCATGCAATATGAAATAGGAGTCCTCCCAGAGATTTAGTAATCTTTTCCATATCTTTGCTACCAAAACTTCTGCACCAAAGGATTTTGGAGTATGCATACACATTGATCAGTTTTCAGCACAACGTTAGTCAGCCAGTTTGCCACAACTGTATATACATACATATAGAGAAAATGGAAACCTTGGACTTACCCTGGCAAGTTAGCCTAGTGCAGTTATCCAGGTAACAGCCATCTAAAGTGGCAGCAGTGTTCCTCTCCTAGATCACTCATAAATCATTGCAGAAGTCTATTTGGGGATTAAACATTTACTGAAATAACTGATGTGACTGTGAGTCACTACGACCAGTGTCCTCATGTGAACGCACTTTTCCACAAAGGATGACCTTAGACTCCAGCGGAACACCATACTACCTACTTTTGCAGAGCCAGAAGACGCATTTTCTTAATGGTTTTCCAGGACACTATCAGTATTAAATATATATCAGTCATTATATGTAAATACACATAACAGTTTTAACATAACAGTTTCTTCCCTCTGCAGGAAAGAAAAGGAAAATCCATCAAAGAACGGTGCATAGGGAAATCAAATATCAAATGCTTCCTGCCTCCAAGAAGAGATGCAATATTCTGTGAATGACTGACCTGGCTCTGACCTTGATCATGGTAAGAGATTTGTTTTGGTAGTCTGCTGTAGCCAGCAACCTGCAGAGCAGTTTGGGAATCCTACCAGAGGGAGTTCTCAATGCAGTAGTTAAAAGGCACATTTGTTTATGTGGAGATACTATTGCAGATATGGTATTGCAATAATATATTTAAGATTGCTTGACAAATACATTAAAAGAAAGCTAGATAATTAAATACATAAGCATGAAAGGCTTCTTGAAGATAACATAAGGTGAGATGTAGCGCTCACCGCTGTGATTCCTGCAACAAAGGCAGCATTAGAACAACATTAGTGGTTTTAATTATAGCCAGACAACAAATTAAAATAAATTTTTCTCACTCTATTTATGCACTGTTGACCCCAGATATTGCAAAGGTCGGACAAAAGTTCAGCTTTCTGTATAAAGCACCAAGTGTACATATTACCCTCATATAAAGCATAAGAAAATACAGAGAAACTGAACAAAGCATCAACATTTTGACATAGATGCAAGCCAATTTCTTTTATTTTTTTTTGTATGTAACTTGGTTTTGCTTTCCATCAAAAAAAATTTAAAGAATGTTCAAAGTACAGACTTCCAACACTTTTTATTTAAACGCATTTGTTGCTTACTAGTTATATACTGAATAAATGTTGTGGCTGAGCAGATTTTAGGCC